>OY720109.1:222399-539144 GCA_963082835.1 Leptogaster cylindrica | reverse complement strand
TGTTCGAATAGAAGGTGTTGATGATCAAGGACATCAGCTGAGCAATCTCAGCTTGGAATGCGAAAGTCTCAGTTTCTACTTCTTCCGGCATCTAAAATCAAAATAATTACTTGATTATTCTTTCATAATGGAAAATAAAATGGTTGCTAAAAATTTCAGATTTATTTAGGTTATGGAAAAAACAAGCGTGTTGAAAACCACTCTAAAATCCACTAAAAATATATCTTCCTATGTATTAATTAGTTTCAAGGTCCCGCAATTATATTTGAAATGGGACACGTTAATCACTTTTTATTGCAATGAAAAAATATGGTCTAACAAAATAGCAAGTCAACAGATTTAAATGAAATCAAGAAATCGAGATAGAAGCACAGTCCACGATTCTATTAATTTGACAAAATTCTGATTATATTTCCTCCGCAGTATGGATTATTGTAAAACTACACAAAACGCTTTTAATTTCTTACACACCTTGAATTATTATATTTCCAATTCCACAGAACTAGCTTTTAGCCTTTTAATTAGTTGAATTTTTTACTTCTTTAGTGTCTTCCGACAAACGTTTTCACAAATTCACTTCAATACTGATGCAAAGGCACGCACAGCCGGCTTATATATAGTAACACAAACCTTCTGGAAATGTCATACAACTTCTAGAACAACTGCATGTCATATCCGGTTCGGAATATTCAGGAACCACTATTGATTAGCTTTAATGAATGATTATTAAAGTTGATATTTCAAGAAATATTCAAAAACTTATTATGGAAACATGTTTGTTGAAAATAATAAATATAAAATTTTTTCAGTTGTAATAATTTATTTGAGCTGTGTTGTATATTGTTTGTCAAATTTACAGTAGCTCTCAAACTGCTATACAGTTTTTCTGTTCTAATAATGCACACAGGCAAAGTTTCAGGTGAATGTATGGTTTAATGTTATTTTCTCAATAACTATGCCAAACGTAAAATAAGATAATTACTATTTAACTATCAATAGCGTTTTGTTTTATTATCTGTAACTTTAAAGAAATTCTATATATTTTATAATTCATTGAGAAGCACTGTTTTAGACCATATGTTATACTAGCTGTGGAGAAATTCAATTATAATAAAAAACCATCATTCAATAAGTTTAAATTAATATTAAAAACTATATCTTTTCAAAAGTTTTATTTCAGAATAAACTTTTAAAAGTGTTGCATAGTATAAAATATAAATGATTTACTTGACATTTTCCGGACATCTGTAACTGCACAGGAAGTCTAGTCACCCTCCAGAACATTCGAGACGTTTCTGGAAAATTCTAGATTGTCGATTCGATGGAGATGTGAGCATGCGGTGACTTTAGTTATTTAGTAGTTTAGTATGGCAAAGTAATTCACGGTTAGAGGTGGTCTGCACTTCGCTTTTAAATAAAAGTTGCATTGAAGGAAAACTTCTCTGAATTGTGAAAGAAAAGTGACAAAGGTGTGTAAAATGTAAATTAAACAAAGATTGTTGAAATGTGTAGAATTGGAATAGTTAACAAAATTATTGTTTGTATTATTTTTGCCATTTCGTAATTTTATTTGAAAAATTTGAAGTAACAAAAGCAATTATTGTACCTATGTAGTTCTTTTTTTGTTTTCAGACTGTTGTAAATCAATTTTCCATAAACGATTTATTTTATTTACTCAAGAAAAGTTTCGATTTCTGTGATAGTGATCATTACAGTTGAATCTCAACAAATGTTCCACAAATTATCCTGGCTACTACAATTTCTAATTACATGTGTAACTTTCTTTTGCATTGCGATTAAAGAGTAGAATATTAAAAGTTGTGTATTATATGAATCATGACTTGCAATTATTATATGAATCATTGGTTCTTTTATTAGTCAATTTAAATATCTGTCATAAAATATGTTTCCAATTATTGCTCTACTAATCTATACCAGCGATTCTGCTTGCAATAGGAAAGAACTTTTTTAATTGACTTTTAAATGCGAAATCGTAAAGATAGAATTAACGTATTTTCACAATTATTATTTTAGATGGCAGATCAGCAAGAAGTTGAAACATTCGCATTCCAAGCTGAGATTGCTCAGCTGATGTCCTTGATCATCAACACCTTCTATTCGAACAAAGAGATTTTCCTTCGGGAATTGATTTCGAACTCGTCGGATGCGTTGGACAAAATCCGGTATGAATCACTCACCGATGCCAGCAAATTGGACAGCGGCAAAGATCTCTACATCAAGCTGATCCCCAACAAAGCTGCAGGAACCCTCACAATCATCGACACCGGAATCGGTATGACCAAGACTGATCTGGTGAATAACTTGGGTACCATCGCCAAGTCTGGAACCAAAGCGTTCATGGAGGCCCTTCAGGCGGGAGCGGACATCAGCATGATCGGTCAGTTCGGTGTTGGTTTCTACTCGGCCTACCTTGTGGCTGACCGTGTCACTGTTACCTCCAAGCACAACGACGACGAACAGTACGTCTGGGAATCCTCTGCTGGCGGTTCATTCACAGTACGCACCGACAACTCTGAGCCTCTCGGACGTGGTACAAAGATCGTGTTGTACATCAAGGAAGACCAAGCCGAGTTCCTTGAGGAGAGCAAAATAAAGCAAATCGTCCAGAAGCACTCCCAGTTCATTGGGTATCCCATCAAATTGCTGGTCGAGAAGGAACGCGACAAGGAAGTGAGCGACGACGAAGCCGAAGAGGAGAAGGACAAGAAGGAGGAGGAGGACAAGAAGAAAGAAGAGGGTGATGAGCCCAAACTTGAGGATGTTGGAGAAGATGAGGAGGAGAACAAGGACAAGAAAAAGAAGAAGACCATTAAAGTCAAGTACACCGAAGACGAGGAATTAAACAAAACCAAACCAATTTGGACCAGAAATCCTGATGATATTTCTCAAGAGGAATACGGAGAATTCTACAAGTCCTTGACCAATGACTGGGAGGACCATCTAGCTGTGAAACACTTCTCAGTGGAAGGGCAGTTGGAGTTCCGCGCTTTGCTGTTCGTCCCTCGCCGTGTTCCCTTCGACTTGTTCGAGAGCAACAAGAAACGCAACAACATCAAATTGTACGTCCGCCGAGTGTTTATCATGGACAACTGCGAAGACCTGATACCCGACTACCTGAATTTCATCAAGGGAGTTGTCGACTCCGAGGATCTTCCCCTCAATATTTCTCGTGAGATGCTCCAGCAGAACAAGATCTTGAAAGTGATCAGAAAGAACTTGGTGAAGAAATGTATGGAGTTGTTCGAGGAACTGGCGGAGGACAAGGAAGGTTACAAGAAGTTCTATGACCAATTCAGCAAGAACCTGAAACTGGGTGTTCACGAAGATAGCACACACAGAGCCAAATTAGCAGATTTCCTTCGTTACTACACCTCTGCTTCCGGTGATGAATGCTGCTCATTCGCTGACTACGTTAGTCGCATGAAGGAGAACCAGAAACACATCTACTTCATCACTGGTGAGAGCAAGGATCAGGTGAGCAACTCTGCCTTCGTGGAACGTGTGAAGAAACGCGGCTTTGAGGTGGTCTACATGACCGACCCCATTGACGAGTACGTAATCCAGCATCTTAAGGAATTCCAAGGAAAACAGCTAGTGTCTGTGACCAAAGAAGGACTCGAATTACCCGAGGACGAAGCCGAAAAGAAGAAACGCGAGGAGGACAAAGCCAAATTTGAGGGACTCTGCAAGTTGATGAAGTCCATTCTAGATAACAAAGTTGAGAAGGTGGTGGTCTCTAACCGCCTGGTGGAATCTCCTTGCTGTATAGTAACTTCCCAGTTCGGGTGGTCCGCCAACATGGAGAGAATCATGAAAGCCCAGGCTCTGAGGGACGCCTCCACCATGGGGTACATGGCCAGTAAGAAACATCTCGAAATCAACCCTGACCATGCCATCATCGACACTTTGCGCCAGAAGGCGGACGCTGACAAGAACGACAAGGCCGTGAAGGACTTAGTAATCCTCTTGTTCGAAACTGCTCTCCTCTCTTCTGGATTCTCCCTAGACAGTCCACAAGTGCACGCTTCCAGGATTTACAGAATGGTAAAATTAGGTTTGGGCATTGATGAGGAAGAACCCATGGTTACCGAGGAAGCCGCCGCTATGGACGGAGATGCTCCTCCACTCGTAGATGACACCGAGGATGCCTCTCACATGGAGGAAGTAGATTAAGCTTATTCAAAGTATGAATTGCTTCTTTAAGTAAAAGCCGCGTTGTAGTGGTAAGACTGGTTACATTAGAGTGAATGGCTGTTGAATATTATTTTGCTTGCATGTTTATTGTTGAAGATATAAATATTAGAAATAAAAATTACTCCAACAAAACTGGGTTTTCTTACAGGTATTTAAAATGATGTAGATTGAGGGCTTGGATTTAAGTACAATAATTTTAATTTTACTTGCGTTAATACGGGAATTTCTTGTCAAATAAAATACAATTTATTTTATTATATATTCTAGAATTTCTTTCGTACCTAAAAGTAACAAAACATTTTAAACTCACTTCATGTTTCCGACCATACCTACTTCAATAATAATTAACAAAATGTTCCTCGGACATTAAAAATTACTTCGCTAGTTTACTAAAAACATGTTATCACACATTAGCATGAATTAATTTTATAATCATAGCATCTTAAAGAAAGTTTATGAAAATTATACATTTTTTTGTTTTATGTTGTTTTTAGAATTAGATTCTTTTACGGTATATTAGCAAGCTACAACTGTAACACGCCGCGGTCGTCACAAATGCACATTTCTATGAGTGCGTCTAGGTGCACCGTGCACAATGTGAAGGCTCCACACTGTTGGTCATCATTGTACTATTCAAATTACAGCTGATAAGTTAAACGTTATTCACTGTATTGAACGGAAGTTTTTTTTATTGTTTTTATATAAATATTTCCAAAAAATTGTCAGATACAAATTTTATACAAAAAAGGATCTACAAGTTTTAAATTACTTATCGAAATGCCCTAATATTTTCGTTGATAAAGATCTGCTAAGTTTAAAATAAAATTTGTTAGGTAAATGTTTGTTTTTTAAAAACTAATTATTTGTTTCAAAGTAAGACAACTATTGCCAACCCTTTCTCGACCAGTCCTTTGAAATGAATTAATTTCAACAAGTTCTACTTAAATTTTATTTTAATTTTTATAATTTTTCTTAAACAAAATCTGTATCAATTGAATTTCACAACATTTTGTGATTTCCGTCGTGTTCAATAAATATAACGCTTTACAAGAAGTGTACGGTATTATATTTCTTGGCAGCTGAAAGCTTTATAAATGTTTGTTTTTTCTGTTTCCTTTCATTGTACACTTTCCTTACAGATAGAAAAATATTCTTTCATAAAATAAACATATATTTTTCATTCATTACATACATGCTATAGTTTAAAACTTAATATTATAAATAAATCATTTTCAACATACGGAAAGTGCTAAAGCTGCCGCATTCTATTGTTTTTGGCAACAAGTAAAACTTACACTGAAATTTTTTTCGACTATAAACTTAAATACAGTTTACGTAACTGAATAAATTACTGAAAAACCAAACGACAGCTGATAAAGATTTCTCGCAACACTGAAAGGTTTTTAAATAATATTTATCCATATCTTATAATCTAGTAAAGCATTTTTCAGTTATGACTAGTGATCGTTATTTAAATAGAAATCGATAAATGGATAGCAATTGGAGGAATTCTCAAAAGTGTTCATTTGTCTGATGCAGGCAATATTGGAACATATGATCTCAGTTGTGAATATTAAATGTGAACAAATCACTATCCGAACAAAGTCTTTAAAGAATAGTAAAAACGATTTGTTTGCAAAAATTCGTTACAGTGTTATAGTTCTTGGAATTGTTTTTAAAGAAATTTCTCTATAATATTTTCGCCAGTAATTGTCAAATAAATTAAGTGCGGATAAATCAGCCATTCTTAGCATTCTTTTTGTACTAATTTATCGTAAACAGATTCCTTGAATTAAGTTTTTAGGAATAATATTTAGCTTTCCATTTACTCTCATGATATTTCGGTATTTAAAATTCAGCTGTTGTCGTTTTAAATAAATTTTCACAAAATAATAAAATAAACAAAAACTAGAGATTAGAAAAATATTTCTTTTTACAAATATAAAATTAAATTCATTTTTACAGTGCCTGAACGTGCATTCTTCTACATATTACTCAGCGATTCTTCGTAAATACATTTAGTCGTTATTATTCCTTAATTTTTAAATATATAACTTTTAAATACTCTCCTGTATTCTTTTATTAAAAAAATATTCTTACAATCTACAATCAGTTTTTCACTTCATTTTTTTATAATACAAAAATTTACATATAACGTGGAAATTTCTGCCAAGTTTTATAGTGACCACACAGTAAATTGAGCCTGTTCAGAAAAAGCAAACATATTTCTTTGAACATTTATAAAATTTGTGCTTTTCTCTTTAGCATAATTTAATATATTCATTGAATTTCTACAAAAAAATATATCGAAAAATTTTCGACAAATTAAAAGCAAATTTAAAATTTCGTAGATATATTATTATATTTTTTCTGAATACTGGAAAATAAAAATTATTAAAATTTCGTGCGATTCCATTGAACCAGACTTTCTTAAAACTTATAAAAATTAAGTCAATAACAATTAAAGTGCTTGTGTGATCACCTAAATTGCAACAATCGTTTTAAACTTGCAAACTGTATAACCAAAAATAATTAACAATTCGTTACAGTGGATATGAAATGAATGTAACTAGCTGCTATTGATGCAATCAACTGACAACAAAATTAAGGTGTTTTTTAATCGATTAGTTCTGGATGCCTAATTGCAAATAGTGTGTTCACAATGCGTCTATGCAACAACAAAAAATTAATTAACTAAATCGACCTGAATGAATGGAAATGATTTTTAATATTTTGTCACCTCATTGTAACTAAATCCATTTGGTAATGTGATGCACAATTCAATTCGTTTTCTTTGTTTCAATATCTTCACTTCACTTTCATTTTGTGATATACAATATACATATTACATAATCTATTCATTAATAAGAAATTTATGTTATGTATACTCAACAGTTTCGAAAATTATAAAATATACTGACTAACTTTTTATTTTCTACTAAATACAGAAAAAAGGAAATATTTTTTAACGCAATACTACAGTTCCGCCGACGAATCTGATCGCATCAAAGGTGATAAAGGACCGGCCACTTTTCGTCCTTTTTCAATTTCATAATGAACATCTAGTGATACTCCTACACAGAAATCACTATTTAAATGCTATTAGATTTGATTGTATTCAGTGATTACACTTACTTTTCTTATCACTTGATGCACGCCTTATAGCTAAATCGGTAGGACCTTCTGGAATAAAAACAGCAACTAAAATGGCACAGATAACCATAAATGCACCAAAAACGAATGGTGGTCCCGGTGCTAATTGTGCGTAGGAATCCGGATGTAAAGTTTCATTGTGTACTGGTTTAACGTTTAATGCATGACTTAAACTTTTTTCATCGTTGAAATCAACGTGAAATAGGTAAAATATCACTCCAAACATTGCTGGTCCTAAACCATTGCACAGACCCCGCATACCGGTAACCATTCCCTGAACAACACCTAAAAAGTATGTATTTTGTAACTATTTTGCTTACAAATATCTAAATGAAATATGACATGCAATGAACAAAATTAAATGAAAAACAAGATAAAAAGACAAATAATGTTTTTTACCTTGTTGATCAACGTTAGAATGTATTGAAACAAAAGCACTTATAGCTGGATAAGTAATTGATCCTAAGGAAGCTAGAATTCCAGCAGCCCACATCATCCTGAAAGAAAGCGATTAATAAGTACAATTTGTATTTTTTGGTTTACCAAACTCACCATGTTTGACTTCCAAAGCCATACCACAGTAGTTGCATCATTTCAAATATTAAACCTATTATTATTGTACGTTTTGCACCAAGCACCCTTATAACAAAAAAACAATGAATTTCAAAAATAATTCTTATCTAGAAACATCGTTTTAACTTACTTCATTAAAAAGCCTAGAATTAATTGTATAAGAATACTCAAGATTCCGACGACAGCTATAAAAATTGACACCTCAATGGAGTTAAATCCCATTTTGAGTTTTAAATACACAAATATACAAGAATATTGGCCAGCTTCTGGCAAATATGAAAGTAATACTGTGACACATTGCATTAATATCGTATGATCCATGCCAACTTTACGTAATGCCTAAAAATTTGAATTTAAAATGATAAAAAAAACTGTTCACAGTCAATCCAGAATATATCAGTTACCGCAAATGGATCTGCTTGTTCCCAACTTATTGGCGCACCCCATGAGCTTGGTCTGACTTTCTCCGGTAGACTTTCTGGTACAGCTACAAGAATGAAGAATACATCTAGAACGGCAATCGCTGTCGCCAAAGCAACTACTAATGTATCACTGTAAATTTCCATTAGGTAGGCCCCTAGTGCTGGTGATATTACCTGGAAATGAATGTATACAGGAAAATTATTTTCAGCCGAACTAAGAATAATGCAAAACACTGAGTACTTACCAAACTTGCAGCGAATGTTGCTGATACAAGTCCGTATGCTCTCGATCTATCCTCGATGGTCGTGACATCTGCCACGTATGCAAACACAACAGAAAAAGTAACCGCAAAAACGCCACTTATTGAGATCATTGCAAAGAACCACCAAGTGTTAATGGTCATTAAAGGAATGGGCGCACAAGTGAAGAAAACTGTTATGAGGAGGAAAAACTTTCGTCCCCATATGTCTGATAATGCTCCAATTAACGGAGCACTTAGAAAAGAAAGTATGCCCTTGATACCCATCACTAATCCATTCATAAGAAATGTATGATCTGGAAAAGTTTGATTCAAGACCTGAAAAAGGGAAGAAATTGCTCGATTGATTTTTTCAAAAATAAATTACATATTTTAAACAACATTCTAAAAATTGACCATAATTGGAACACTTTGCAAAATCATATTCTATTAGTTTTTGCACGTTTTTTTTTATGTACATATTTATATCTTCGGTTGCAGTTGTAGTATTTTTTAAATGTAAATTTGGAACAGCATCAAAAATCTGTTTAATGGTCATAATGTCTTTAAGCTTTGTAATAATAAGAGAAAATTGATGAGATGTTTTCTATATTGATATTTCCCGGAGATATTTGCAACAAGCCATAAAATTTGGTATGCTTTATGATTTGTGGAGACTTTCTAAAATCATTCATTTCAAACCGGATATTGCTTTTTCAAAAATCTAGAAGCACTTTAAATGCTGAAATGCGGTAAAGTATTTCAATTTATTGAGATTTTGTCGAAAATACATATTATGTTTTGCTTAAAAAAATGGCTGTTTAATATTAAATGTTTCATGTTTTGAAAAGTTATTTGAGAGAAACAAAAATGTGTATTACAATCCTATTCTTTGTGGCTAACGAAAAAGTTCGTGGAAAAATTCCTATGAATACTGATAATCATTATTATTAATAAACTATTGTGGTCCTTAAATGTGCGCAATAATATAAATTACTTACGGATATCACAGGCATAGTAAGGAGTCCCCATGCGAAAAATTCTAGAAATATCACAACCAAAGCATGGTATACACTGGGCTCTCCTATTCCAGAACTCTGCAAGAAAAATAACACAATTGCATTAAAGTTTTAGTAACTGCAAAATCATATTTGGGTGAAAATGTTTTCAGCAAGAAATAAAAACAAAATAAAGTTTTTTGTATGCAAAACTATTCGGTGCAGAATCAAAATGCACAGACTTGCAAAACATTATAGGAAGATTTTTGGCAACGTTTCATTATCCGATGAAGGTGCACAAATCAGTGAAATGGAATAAGCCTCAACCCTTCGAAAACCGCCAGTTTTGTTGCAGATTACATAACCGACAATAACACCATTTCAATGTTAAATAATACCTCTGCAATTCTCATTTCCCTGTCTATTAACTGCCCGGGTAGTTCCCCGACATCGTAGTGTTTAAATTTAGCTTTGACAAATTTATTTGAATTAATCTGACAATGGTGCGCTATGCATATCTACTGACCTTTGGGGGCTTTGTAACTGCTCGTTGGGTGCAAATTTCTGCACGCTTTGTTGCAGAAAATAACTATTGCGAATTGCTTTAATTACGGCCGGGAAGTTTCAAGTGTGCATATTTATCACAATTACGACGGTATATTTTAGAGAGGTGTGCAATTGATTGGTTTTCGCGCGTGGTGTTTTTCCCTAGCGCGCCAATTTCTAGGAAGTTTCTTTTACACATGAGTACTTGGGTCATTGGAACATTAATAATGGCTAAAGAAAACCACACTTTATTTCATTGCTGATTCCGCTGTTTATTTTTATGTTCGCGTATTTTTTATACTCCAATTTAATGCAAGGGGATTTTCATCATTAAACAAATTTGTTTTTGTAATTGAAAATAAACTTTCTTACACAAAGCTTTTCATATTTAATCACTGAATTAATAAGTCAACAGGGAACATTTTTAAATTAAGATTTCAGTGTTAAAAAGCGCAACATTTTGTTCTTTCATTTTAATATCTCCAAGTCTTATGCCTCCGGTTTAATTACACGTTTTTATACCTCCCAAGTTCAACTTCTCAAGTGTTCAATATATGACTATTGACTAATTTGTTTTGGTTCCGAAAACCATTTGCTATTGAGCTTAAAAGTACATATTTAAACATGTCCTTTTATGTGGTATGGTAAAAACTTATATTAAAAACCGGTACATATTTAATTATGAAGTAAATTTTCAGTTATCAGTGGTCATGTGGAGCAGCATTTTAGACAAAACCAAATGCCGCAAATAATGCTAAATAATTTACAAACATTGACCGCAATTTTAACTTAGCATTCATGTAGAATTGAAAAACGAATTAAAACTTAGTGAAATTAAGTGGATGGAAACACGACTTCTAGAAATTTAAATCAAGAAAGTTTGTTTAAATATACCTAAATAATCTAAAAAAAATATTTAATTTTGAATAAAATTTCCAAAAATTTGTTCTGTTCGCGGGAAGAGATTAAGAATTTCATTAATATTTTATTTAGTATAAATAACCAAACATATGTATACAGGCCACAGGGTATCTCAAGAAGTAGTGTCAAGAGGAAGTCCAGAGGTAGAGCATCTCAAGGGCTACCCGAATCACCCCCATGTTTGTGCTACGATTCTTGATAGTTTTCGAGTTATGATTGTTTTTTGTGATTTTTCACCAAACTGCTAATTCGAAGACATTTTTTGTCCAGCGATTTGAATAATTGAGATAAAGTGCTAATTTTTTTCCAATTTAGCCTAATATTAGACCTATATAAAACACAAAAAGATTTGTATCCATAGTCCGTATTATTGCGCCAAAAGAAAATGTTAAATGGCATAAGGTTCAAAATAATAAAATTCACCAAAATCTTTGAAGGCGATTTTAAACAAAAGTCACAACTTTTTTTTCCAAACCTATTTTAAAAACTTCCTCATTCCATTGGCTATGTACCCTGTAAATTTTATTGAAATATCTCTATGGCATCATACCTAAAAATCGGTTCAAAACGCACTGTAAACATTCAAAACATTCGGTAAACCTCAAAAAAGGATTCAGCATATCGAAAAACCCCTCGAACACTAACTTCGTACCATTCTAACCACATTAGGGGCCTTGGCCAAAGAAATGGGTGTTCGGGCCCACTACGTTTGAATGAAAATTTTTAAGACTTAGTGCGTTTTGGACCGATTTTTAGCGTAAATGGCTAATGAAATGAGGAAGTTTTTAAAATACGTTTGGAAAAAAAAGTTGTGACTTTTTTTTTAAATTGCCCTCAAAGATCTTGGTAAACTTTAATCTTTTGGACCTTATGTCTTTTTAAAATTTCATTTGTCGAAATGATGCGGACTGTGGGTACAAATCTTTTTGTGTTTCATAGATCTAATATTAGGCTAAATTGAAAACAAAATTAGCACTTTATCTCAATTTTTGAAATCACTGGACCAAAAATGTCTTCGAATTAGCAGTTTGGTGAAAAATCACAAAAAACAATCATAACTCGAAAACTATCAAAAATCGTAGAACATACATGGATGTGATTCGGGTAGCCCTTGAGGTGCTTTACCTCTGGACTTCCTCTTGCCACTACTTCTTGGGACATCCTGTGTATAAACTTAATTTGAAAAACAAAAAATTAAAAATCACAAAAAGCACCTTGCAATGTTGGACAATTCTGCGAACCATTTCGACAATACGCAATTTCGGTTTCAATTGTACAACAACTTGAAGCGGTAGTTGTACAGTTGATATATGTTGCTGTGGATGTTGCGTTGAACCATCTACAGTACCATTTGCGACGCAATGTGTATCCCTTGAATTACAATTACAGTCCACCAGGGTTGAATTTGTGTCGACAGAAGTTATAGATGTGACCATCGATTCAGATTCAGCACATGGAGTGACTGGCAGTAATAATTTGCAATTTGGCTCTGATGCTTTATCAACTGTTAATATGTATGATCTAACATTATCACAGGTACATGTAACAGTTGTGTCTGTAGAGCAGGAACATTCAGTTGAAGTTCGATTATCGTCGGTATCAATCTCAAAATTATCGCTAAGATCTGTTGTGGACGGCGATGCAGTAGTTGTATCCTCCATTTTAATTATATTATTTTATTTGTTTATATTGGATATAAAACTTTTAGTTAGAGCAACAAATTTATATATATTTATTTTTGACATACTTATATAGAACTATTATAAACTTTTTTTTTGCTACTAATCAACAAAATAACACTTGCCAAACTCTTAACACATTTCAACACTTTCTTAAAGCAAAATATTTCAATTTTGGAACTTCACAATCACAGCACTGACACGTAGTTATAATAACAAACTTTTCCCCTCTGAGATCAGATTCGGCAAGTTTGTTTTCGCTATACTTTTATTATCCCATTGTTATTTTGAACTCTAGGCACTTTGTTCAATAGTGTTTAATAACGGCAACAATCACATTTTACGATTATGCATTATTGCTGTATGTAAGTTCTAAATTTCCTCAGTTCTGGAAAGCATAGTTTATTTCTTATTGAAGTGTTAAGTAATAGAATGAATGGACACATTTCTATTGGTACAAGAAAAGACAGCGTTTGGCCATTTTGGTCTATGTGTAACTGGTTCAGTCAAATTATGGTGTACACAGATGTAGTACGTTTTATTTGCTTTTAATTAAATGTTAACATCATCAAAAAAATCCCTTTCGGCAGGCCTACAGGCTGACGTAGATTTCGAAGTGTTTTGATTGGGTTTATTGGGGTAATTTATTTCAAAATCGAGAAACTAGTTATGGATTTATAAACTGCTCATCAAGACCTTTTCAACGATATCCCACAAGACGTGGTTTAGAAAAATTCGGTGGTGTCACCGTTAACCTCATAGAGAGTACTCTAATAAAGTTTCTCTCTAAACTTCATAAGGCCGAACTATAATTTTTGGAAAATTTCAACACCCTCCCCCAGCCACCCCCTTGGCCCAATTTAACTCATCAACGAATTTAACTGAGCTATTATATTAACCCCAGAAATAATATAATAAAATTTGGTTCCAATATCTTTATCAATATAAATATATATATATATATTGTATATATAAACTTTTGAACGGGGAGTGGTTTCGTACTCAGGGAGGCATAAAACGAAAAACTATCTAAGAATTTTTCGAAAGTCGTGTCATGGTATAGATTTCAATAGGTAGATTTTTCTTCGAAATCTACCTAAAAACATTGCCGAATTTTGGCTTTTCTATGTTAGCAAGACGCATTAAATTAATGCACGTCAATGGCAACAAAATGTATGTAACTTCCTCCATGCACCTGCAGCGAGTTTTCAAGTTCAAAGTGTTGCTCTATTTAAAAGTTCAGAAGAGGAGTTCATCTCACTGTGCCTTGAAAAAAACTGGCATAAAAATCGCATCGGAACAATAAAAATAAACATGTGTGTTGATGTTTTGCGTAATTTCATGAAATCAAATGTGTTGAAATATACAGTGAGTATAAATTAAATAAAACCTGTTGAAATATTTTTGGCGAACTTCCAAAACGAACAAAACAACATTTTTTGTTTACTGCAGTGGAACATAAATAATATTGAAATATACTTTTTATGTTTTCGAAATACAGTCACAACAATTGTAATCAATGTTCCAGTAAATTAAATTCATGAGTGATAACCCGGGTGGTATGAGGTGTCCTCTAAAAGCAACAGAACGAAAATAGATTAAGTTATTGCTGCGATACCTATCAGAACAGACTTTATTTCTTTTCGTTTTTTTTTTTTTGTTTACTTGCAAAAATCACGAAAATTTTTCTTCATAAGAACTGGAGATCTTAATTTGTTGTTTGGATTTGGACTATATCAAAAACTGCAACATTAAACCGAATATGTAAAAAGAGATGGAAACTGGAAAGTAGTGCTCTAGTTTCTAACAAAAGAAAAATCGATTTGCAGGAGACCAGACCGAGATTAGTAACCAGTGGCGGATCCAGGATTTCATTTTGGGGTGGACTGGGAATATATCGTACACGATCCACATAAAACGAGAAAAACAGCGGCAACAGAGCAACAAAACCACAGTTTCATCATCGGACTATAGAGTTGATTATTGGTACATAAATCAAAACAAATAAAAATTATCACTTTGGTGATGTTTAGAGTCGTGAAAAGCATGAACCATGGTGAATATTTAAATTTTTCAGTCAATTAAGATGATTAGGGTTTTGCACTTAAAACTAATCTTGAATTTTGGCCTTGCGACCAGACAAGCGTTACTTCGCTTAGCGAACATATGTAAAAATTATATTGAAATTTTCAATGCCAAAAGTAGGTACATCAAAATTTCGAACGTTTTTCTACGTTTTTTTTTTGTTTAACAAAATTTTTATAAAACATTTTTAATTAATGCCGATATTGTTTTCCTGCGGAACTAGACATTGAATTCCATATCAAACTGTAATATTGAACTTAAGCAATAGTTTCTTCCTAGATCAAATATGTATGTATATTGTACATTGTACAAACAAAACCGAATGAAAATGCAAAGTAACTCAAATTAAAATTCAAGATCGAAAAATGAAAGCAAACCAGGGAAATGAGTTCACGTACAGAAAAACTATCACGAATCTGAAAACTTTCGACGAGCCTCTGCTCCAAATAAGAATTAGCATGAAGCCAGAGACAGAGAAATTACACGGGAACTCCTAAAGCCTGGAACTGAGAGGTTATGTAATTATGAGGTGTTTTATTATTACAACGGGAACCCCGGCTAATGTAAAATCGATGCCTGAAAAACGCACAAGTACGTAAGTACTGAAAGTTCATAGGTACTCTCTTGCCCATTTTTTGGTATTTTTTGTTTTCGAAGACAAACAGAACATGTGAGGTTTTTATGTTAATGTCATGCTTCTAGAATAGTAAGTTAAAAATTATCATTGCTTAGCCTAGTAAAAATTTCTTTAAACTGCCTGGTAATATTGATGTAAAGTGGTAAACGTGTTAAGAAAACTAGAGCCCTCAAATATCCATTATATTGATTCTTATAATTTGTTTTTCCACTATCAATTTAATGGTCCATTCACGTCGAACTTGGTAATTTACATCTCCTCCAAACAGCAATCATTAACCCATTAACCACAAAAGTTTCTGCTGAGAGATTTAATCAATCATTTCATTAAAAGAGCTGCAATGATCGAATCACGATTAAGTTGGTACACAATAACTGATTGAGTAATTATATGAATAATCGCGTGATGGAACCATATTTTCCAAAAAAAAAAAAAAAAAAAAAAAACTTATTTTTTTATAACTTCAACAAAGTAGAAAAAATATTAATTTTATTTTAACTGTATTGAAAAATACGATAGTCCTCAAATCAAAACTAACAACAGACGTCCTTAATCATTAAATTTCAAGCTACGCACTCTTAAACGGCATAAAAAAGGCCAGTTGCAGGTTGCAGGGAAAAAAGCTTATGACTTTGAATTGACTTTGTGCTCATTTTCATGAGAAGGGTGGTTCTTCCACAAAATTTTTCTTAAATGTCATATACGAAATTACTGTTTTTATAATGTTTTTAATTTTTATTTGTCAATTCCATATCATTCAATTGCAAGCATTCTCAAGGAAAACAATGAAGACTAGAGTGCAGTCGCACTTGTTTGCCATGGTGGAGCACTCATCAAGGCTGGCATTAAATGCAATCTGCGATTGTTGTGAAGAGCTTCTGAGATTTTTGCCCGTGTGCAAGCAATGAATTCAATCTAATGGCCGAGAATCCGTCCATTGACCACTGACTACTTACACAAACCGTTGCGTTGTCTCAAACAACTTCAATTGAACGACAAAGACGAGGGCATACAAAGTGTTTCCATTCAATTGGTCACATCAACCATCAACGTCATCACGGTGGAAAGTAGCAAAGAGAAACGCGACCAAACAGGGCAAACAAATCAAAATCCAGTGCACTCAGTTAAGTAACCAGGAAACTTTAGGTGATTCTTCTTTTATTAGTTCACAATAACACTACAGTGGAGATGTAGTGAATTGGTAGAACATGGTCAAGATTTTAATGATAACGTGCAAACATTAAATTGCGAATTGAATTTGCAAAATAATGTATAGTTGAACTTGTAGAGGTTTTGCGAAGAAATTGGACTTTACATAATATGGAACTATGAATAATTTATTACTAAATTTATTTATTGTTTTACACAAAATCGGGAAATATTAAAATTTGAATTAGTTGTGAATTAATTTTGTGTATACAAATATCTAGTTGTTTTTAAATGATCATGAAATAAACAGTGATAATCAAAATTTTCTTTTTTATGATATTTAATAAGAATATCTGCGAAAATAGTTCCACTTTAAGGTTAGACGGCAGTAAAAATTAGGTCACATAATAATCAGAACTTAAGGCAATTCTAAAATTAGTCGAATTCACGTTATTGACGCTTGGCTATACGCAAAGCTACTAAATACAATTAAGTCGGCATGTGTGTTGACATTGTTGCATAATAAACTATTTTTGCATAGATATATCCAATTGAAACAACCATTTTCTGCTCTATAAAGTCCTTCATAATGGAGACAAATATTTACATTTACAATAGTTTACATCAAATTGTAGAATCTCAATCACCAATCAAAAAATATTTATTTTGAATATGAGAAAAACAAAAAATAGTTCAATTCATCTTTACAGTTTGAAATGTTTCGTGACATGAAATGACAAAAAGTTTTAAAAGAGCCGTTTTCTTTAATAGTGAGCAATTCAAACTTTGCCATTAACTCACTCAAATTGATTATTAAATTTCCAAAGAGGTAAACGCTTCCCAGAAGTTTGTAAATTAATAAATGGTATGCGAGAAGGATTAAGGTTCTTGGATTTTCCTAATTATTAATTAATAAAAGAAATACGAGTCTAAATAAAGAAGCTCGCTTTCAATGATTTCAGAGGGAACCATTAGAAACTTTTTCATAATTAAAGTTTTTCCTGTGCACGGTGTAATTTTCCATATTTGTGAGGCTAAAAGGATCTTGAAAAGCTGAAACTCAACGAACATATTTTGTTGATACTTGATAATAAAATAAAAACTCTGGATTTGTTAAAATGTTTCATAGCAAAATTTGTCAAGAAATAATGTAAATCAATTAATTTTGCATGATTGTCGTCCGGGAAAATTGTTAATCACACTATTAAACCATTATCTACCACTGACTTTAAGGGCAAACATAAAATACACGGAACACAGCAATCAGTACGTTTAGGTCAATCTTAGAATTCAAAACGATTCTTTATCTTTACAAATAGGTAAAAATGAAATGTTTGTCCCAACATGTGTAAAATAGAGCCCGGAATTTGTAATGACTGCAATTAATACTTAATTCGAGGAAATGCTGAGCTACAAAACGCCTTAAGAATGCGCATTGAGTGATAAGCGTGTGGCTTGACAACGTCGTGGGTAAATTTTATTTATACACTGCAGATAATTATTTGACTTGTGCCAACGATTGGGTTTATAGAACGCGATCTACACCTGAATAAAAAAATAAGAAAAAAACCAATCTAAGCAGAAGCTATTTTGCTTACATTTCACACCATGAAACTGAAATATAAGCAATTTTTGCTGTTTGGTTTAATTTATTGCACAACTCCAGACGGAAATATTCGAGATAAGGAAAGACTGGTCGGGAGTGTTTCGAGGATGATAAAATGCTGTGGCTACCCTATTTATATTCCAATTGTTTAATAAAAATTAGTTTCGTCAACAGCTGGTAGTCGCCGTTTGCCAAACTTCAACTTTAGTATGCACGCTTCTGAAATTCACGATAATTTAAATAATTGCCACAAAATACACGCAGAAGAGCGCAACTATCAGGAGAAAGCCTTACGCAAGGTCAAGCAGAAAGGACGAAAATCTGATTCATTCTACCCACTAATCGAAACGACGTTTTTTGTGTTCGAAACCCTCACAGGATAGACACATAAAATTGGATCCTTCGCCTTCCTCAACGCCAGCGGTTCGTTGAAAAACTTCTCGAGTTACAAAAAACAAAATTGATTTCTGTGTCTCATGAGGGTGGAGGAGACACAGTTGTCTAGGATTGGCGCCGCATTTCGTGTACCAACAGAAATCAATTAATTTTCAGTTATATAAAATGAATAAAGCACTTTTCAATACATTTCTCATAATTCATTTTTAACTTGAATCACACACACTATTGATAAAGTACACTTATTGCAAAAACGGCCGACATTAGTGACTCGCAGACATTTTTTTTTTCACTTGGACATAACTACTGAAAATTCGCTACTTTTGTGATAATTTTAAAAGCACTGTGTACGATTTCAACTATAACAATTGATTGTTGCTGGAAAACATACTTGAAAACGGAAAATTATGCAGGAAAACGAATTGGAAGATTGTACCCGAGTACGTCTTCCCATCGTCACGTAAAATCTCGTCTGTAAGTAAAGTTTTATGAACGTCAAAATCTTGCAGGATTGTTTTCTTCCGAGGGTGGAGGAGCCCGGCTAGTGGCGACAGAACGGGTTCGATTCGATTGAACACAGCTTTCGTCGGTGGGTCGTGAATTGAGCGGCGCCAGAGATGCGCGCTACTCCGGGACGAGTTGGAAATTCCCACGGTCCAAGCAGCTTTCCCAGAGGCGTTCCACATTTTTCGCAATATTTGAGAAAAAGCTGTGTTGGTGGCCCCCCTCCCCTTCACCACGGGGAGAAATCCAACCTGGTTGAATACATACATTGAAGAGCTTTTAAGAATGAAAGCTTAACTTCATTTACAAAATTTAAACTTTAGCAACTTTTTCAGCTATTAAATCTATGGCATAAAACATAAACTTTTATACACATAGCAGTTGTTGTTTTTGTTAAAATAAAGCACAAATTTTCAGGGTTATTTTCAAGATAATATAATGACTGCATCCCAAAAAAAACATCAAGAACATAAAATGAACAACAAATTGTTTTTTAGTTGCCATATTGTTAACTAATCAATCCGTATTTTTCATTACGCGCCATATGGGCATGGTTCCCGAGAGCGCTAGGTTAAGTGTGGAAGTGCAATTTATTGTAGTTCCGCAATATATAAATAAATAAATAAATAAATAAATAAGTATTTTTCATTTGTATTCATTTAATTTAACAGTGTATTTGAAAATATTTTGTTAATGAAATTTCGTTGTAAAACGCCTATTCATTTGATTAACCGATTCCCATATGCAACATAATGAATTTTCATGTTTTTTAAATAAATTTGTTAAAAGTTAATATAGAATAATAACAGAATTTTCGTAGGTTGATTCTAGAAAAATACCCATCAAATTCGTGGCATTGGAACCCGTGAATTATTTCCAAATGCTGAACGGAAAATCATTGTTTTCGTTAGATAGTTATGGTAAAAATAGAACAGGCGTAATTTAAATGATTTCGATGCGTGAATCTAGGAAAAAACGTAAAAGAAATGTAATTTGAGGCCAAAAATACTGTTGAAAATGACAATAAGAGAAACATATTATCAAAATTAATTTTATGAATTCATATTCGAGTGAATTTTTTTCAATCGACGCTATATAATTTGAATCACTCCTATCGCGAATAATTTTCGTTCTTATCAAAATCTTATCACATGAAAATGAAAGTGCGAAAATATTAAAACGAGTTCTACCTACAAACTCTTTACAATAAGAATGAATGCTGTTTGAAGTACGTAATTGCGAAAACCATTACGATTTGTAATTGCGGTGCAGAATAATCCCAATATGCAAGCTTCTGTGAGATACTTGGAATCTTACAACATCACAAGTCACAACGGTAATTTCGCGCTCAGGTTATCATTACATAGGTCGTTCTGTATTATGCACTTATCTGAAAAACCAATATATTGGAAATTTGCAAGTACATTAATCTGCATCCTTAAAATATTGGGGCTGAACTAAAATGAAATTAACACATCAATATATTGTACGCTTTAAAGTTGCCAAATTTTAAAGTTTTATAAGTTATTTGAAAAATCGTCAACGTTTACTATTTTGGTGACTCAAGCTTTAAACAGTGTAGATACTCTGCACCAAAATAAGAGCATAAACAATTCAGAAACAAGATTTCACTGTTTAATTACGCATTTAGATTACAGTTAATTTATTGAAGGCTAAACAAACAGAATGAGTCTTTCCTCCCCATGTTGCAACTTAAGTGCTTGGATTCAGACGTGTATTTGCGCCGGCGCATTTTATTGGAAACCATTGCTTAAGGCCAACCTCCACAAAGTGTGAAATTGGTTAACCTTTCTAAACAAAATGGCCGTTAAAAATAAGATCACAAAAATAAAATTAAAATCCCAGTTTTAACTTTTGGTAGCTGTTATCTTTCAAAAAACGAGCTGAGCTGCAATGATATCCATTAATTGTAACATCAACATCGTTAGGTGAAAATGGCGAATTTTAGGCAATTTTCGCTGCTTTCCCCCACCCTTCTGAGTCATTTAGCGTACTCTTAAAAGGTCGTACGACCTAACCCATATCAGATAGTCCTAATATAAATGATATACCTATGTATTTAAAATGAAAAAAATACAGCTCCTAAGATATTTGATTTTTGCTGTAAATTTACCAAATCTCGAAAGTTTGAGGCCGTTGGACCAGCGGAAGATATCGATTTACAGATCTGAAATTTCGTACACTTATTTTGGTTGTAACGGAGCATCGTCGACAGTGACACCTATGGCGTTCCGATCGTCCAAAAAAGATTTTTTTCTCCACCCACCGTAATTAACAGTTTGAGCAAAGCGAATTTCGCCTGCGACACTCACATTACACTAGGCACGTTTTCAGAAAAACATCTCCAATAAGGATCTAGAAGCATTTTGGGTAACAATTGGGCAACCGACGTTTTCCCCCTAATTCGTCCCCGCTGAATCCAAATTTGTTGGTTGCCCGATCGAAATCTGAACCGGAAGTGCGATATTCAAGATGGCGGCCAATATGTCGCCGAACTTTGAAATTGTTTCTTACGTTTTTTGGCCTGCCGGGGTCATCTGTAGGTTTATTTTCATGTTTTCGAGTAAGAAAAAACCATTTATGAGCTCAAAAATTCATTTTCATGGAAAATAAGGGGAGGGAGAGGGCAAACCCGCGATTTTTTGGAATTTTTTCACTTTCTCGCTTATATCTTTTAAACGAAGTGGTTGTTGCGTACCATTTATATTAGAAAGTTGTAGAGCATTAAATTTACTTCAAATTTCACTGGGCAAACGTATTTTGTGAAGGAGGCCGCTTTAAAGGGCATGACTAAGATTTTATTTTTTGACCGATTTTTTAGAAGGCACTTGTTTGAAGTTTTCCATATTTTAGAGAAAAAAACACTTTTGAACAGTAATTAAAAAAAAAATTAAGAGTGCTCTCTTAATTTTTTTAAATAAAGTAATTGTTGTTAAATGTTCACAAGTGTTTTTTCTCTAAAATCTTTTAGTTTTTATTTTTCTGATAAATGTCAAAACCTGGCCTATCACCCGTTTCCGGCTTAACGTTGATTTATGGGACAATTCTATTTGAACTTTTCTGGTTCATTCAATAAGTCTTACATTATTTATATTACCTAATTAATATCAAATGCGATTTCCGAAAATAACTTAGCTGGTTTTTATACCACAATTTCTATGAATTCGGCCTTTCTGCAGGAACAAGTTCTTTACTTTCATTACCTCCGTTCAGTGTTTTTAGTGTTTAGTGTTTAGTGGACTTTTAGAATACCCGTCATGTTCTTGCGGCCATCCATCCCAGTCAGTAAGCCACATTCTGGCCAACTGCCCACAACTTTCGTATAGTGGCCGCATCTACGACCTCAACTCGCTGATCCCAGAAGCAGTTTCCTGGCTAATTTCACTTGTAAAGTAAATAAATAAATATGATGAAGCAAAAATTTCAGATTAAATTTCTATCCTGACCGTTCAGTAGATTAGTTTAATTCAATTTAACAAGTGATCATTCAATTACTTTGTTGTACTTGTCGCGTAGGGTTTTCAATTTTAATTCGTTTTACATTGCGAGAAATATTTATTCTTCCTTATTTACTGTTAACATAACTCGTAATAAGTTATAATGTCGCATCACTTGAGCTTCGTAAAATGAAGCCATGTGACGCACGATTTTGTTGTAAAAGACGCGCTGGTCGTGTAGTTTTTTCCAACCAGAAACGATTATGCAAAAAGTATACTGGAATATTCACTTAAGTTCTGTGCAAGTTCGCAACATTGAATTCAGAGAGGGACAGCTTAGATAACTTCTAACTTATCCGTGATGTCGAGTTGTCGAGCAATAAATAAAATCCGCCATACGCAATGTTCTAATTATGCAAATATAATAAGTCCCTACGGTGTATTAATTGTCCCAATGTCCCATGCATTGCTTAGAAAATTTTTTTTTGTATCTACATAAAAATCATATTTTCTAGGTTTGATTTCACTTTTCTCATTAGGCAACAAACTAGATTAGCCTTGAAATTATTGAATAAATTTGTTAATAATAATCCTTCGTATAAAATTGGAATCAGAATTTCTACTTAGATGTAAGATGGACAATGGAAATAAAACTGTCAAATGTGTTGGAGTAGGACAGACTTCTACCATCAAATTAGGCAGAATACTCAAAGGGTGAAATCCTTCTTCTTGGACCTGTAAACTGCCTGGACAATATGCATTATTTAATTATTTTATTATCGAACTGGCTGCATTCCATTTGAACGAGACTTTCCAATTATAATAACACTTCTTTGTTTTTACTACAAAAACCCTTTAGAGGCCACAGGCCACCGCATAGGCATAAACAAAGCATAAGAAATTATTTATTTCTAATCTAGCGTAGCAACATGTGTTCTTCAGGGTGAATCATTTACATAGTATTTGTGCACCTAGTTAAACAATTCATTAGGAAATCGTAGATAATACTAAAAAATTATTGCAGAAACCATCACGTTTAATTACCCACTTCTATGTTGCCGTTGATTGGAGTCGGAATGACAATACAGTCCCAAACTTAATTAGCACTTCCGCAAGGAGGTACGCCATTGGTGTACTATTATTATTTATCGGTCAGATTGCATTCAGGCAAATAATATTTATTAATATAAATTAAAGTCCATTCCGTTCTCACTCACTCCGCACTCGCCACACACCTGGCAGTGATGGCGATTGAGCACGCAACGACTACAGATCTGCACGCCGAAGACTTGTCAACTTCGTTCATACCATAGAATTTTTTAATTTTACAATATTTAAATCAAGTCAATATCTCAATTATCTACTGCATTTCCGGACTTACCGTAATTACACCATCTTTTAAGGAATTTCTGTTCCGTAGAACAATTCCGATGGGTTTTTTCATGAAAATTTTTGGCATCTTCGGCTCTCAGCTGTTGCGTCCTGAACGATGTCCCCTAAATATTATTTATTACACTATCATTAGCATATTCACAATATTATCAAATCCCTTTAATCAATTTCAAAGTTTGACGTCAATTTGTTTTTTAAATGACATTAGGCAGAGAACTAATTCATTGCGAACCGACACCATCAGCAAAGAAAACGAATACTGACGGAAATTTGACAACCGACTCTTTGACGCGATTGTATACGTACGTAATTGCGCGTGCCGTAAGCTTTTTGAGCGCATTCTGACAACTACAGTGGCGGAGTGGGCTGCGGTTACAATGCCATATTTTTGAAAATGTTTCCGGTCTTGCATCTAGTTCATTGCGATCACACTAAAATTACTATAGAGTATTATACAACTTCTTATTTATTTTTGTACATTTTAATAACATTTGAAAAAATTTCTATAAAACAAAATATAGTTGCATGATAAAAAGAAATTATCTTAGGAGGAATCGGACGATTCATTGTTATGAGAATCGTCTTCCTCGTCTGTATCTGACGAAATTTCTGAGTTGTCAAAGTCGTCTTCGTCTGCAGGTGCCGCCTTAACCAGTATGGCACCAGTACTCCCATTCTTGCTCAGCAATATCTTCCCTTTCTCGAACTCTGAATCCGAGTCTGTTTTCAGACCTGTAACCTTTGTCACCTCTTCTGTATTTTTTGATTTGGTACGTTTTTCACGCTTTGCCTTTTTACTCTGACCATGAGGAGCTTCTTGCTCATCGTCGTTTAGCTCTCTTTTCTTAATGTTTCTTTTTATCGCCAATTTACCAATATCGCTCATTCTGAACTTAGTTAATATATGATTAGCTTCTGTCTGGAGATCTCTCATTTTTTTTTCTCGTGGTCCAATAACGTTTGGTGTCTTATCTGGAGGATTAGTCATGCTAATATACAGAGGAAGTGCCACTGTTTGGTTTATGTTTCCCCTAACATAAATATTCCGTATGTTTCCAGCACCGCCTGGATAAGTTTTTTTCAATTGGCCAATTACCGTTGAAATGTTTTCGGCGACTTCATGCGGCGCCATATTATTCGTGCCGACCGGAATGGAAATCGTGGGTCCCTTTCCACCCGCCCTATAAGATGTTTTGAGAAGTCCTTTCTTTATTTCTCGATCAAGATCTTTTGTGGTGAAACGTATACTAATCGGTGTAATCCCACTTTTCTGGAAGATCTATAGAGAAATTTAATTACCATTGGTCAACATAACATGCAAGTTTTTTACCTTTCCAAGGAATCCTACAATATGACCGGAAATGGCTCCATCGCATAAGAAGTAGTCATACAATTGGCATAGTTTCCTCTTGGCCTCGTAGCTACTGTATTCCTTTTTGAGTTGGTTAAAAGGAATAATCTTGATTCCACTTATACCCTTTTGCGTAAAAAGGTCCTCGTAGTGATGAACTGTGGCTTCATAATCGACCTTCATTCCCCTTTCCAAATCCTTTACGAATAGGCAAACGTCATCTTCAGGACCGACTAGGGAGTGCTTTAAATTTCTGAAATGAATTGAAATAACAGAAAATGCGGCAAACATGATTGTGTCACTTACAATTTAGCCATCCTTTTGGGACACAAAGAAATTTTGAAGCAAGACACTGTCAACATGAACTTGTAGTCTTGAAGAATTTTGGTCTTGTTCTGTTCAATTTCAGAGTTCAGCTGCTTCTTCAACGCCTTCACAATATGATTGATTTTAGCATTGCTGAGTATAGTGTCGAATTGCTCCTCTTCGAAGATTGGAGCACCTAAAGGAATCACTTGCTCAGAATCGTCATCGTCTTCGTCCGGTGTTGGAGGCCTGAAGATTAGACCAAGCTCTTGGTGAACTTCATCCGCACTATCGAGTGTAACTTCTTCGGCTCCCCTACGGTTGTCTTCATCATTACATTCTGTTTTGTTACTAACAGAGTCCAACTTTTCATTAGCTTTTGTTTCGTCTTTCTTATTCTTCTTTTTCTTATAGATTTTCGGTGAACTCACGACTTCCCTTCCTCCTGCTTTTGGCATGGGAGGACTGGCATCAACATCGGTTGTTAGGCTTTCATCAGAAGACATTGGTCTTACTTTAACATGCTGATTGAACGTAACATGCTTTTTCTGATTCTCCAAAAAACCATTCACAGAACCTTTTCCGGATTTTCCCAAATTAAGTGTTGAAGTATGTTTCATCTTAACAAACTTATTGAACTCTGTATTCTGTTTAGTCAACTTTTGTTTTTCCTTCTTTGACAATATATTTACGTTATTTTGCAGAGCTGATGATAATTTCTTACTCTTTCCCGGCTTATTAATGCCAGAATGTTTCATCCCATTTTCAACGTTTTTCTTTTTTCCAGGAAAACTACACTTGGAACCATTCGATGCCTTTTTAAACATTTTTTTCGACTTACCCATTGTTCTATAATCTCTTGACTTAGCGTGTTTTAAAATACAGTACGATTGACGATGCCCACTTTGCTAATTTGCTTTGCTTTGTTTAAGGTTATGACATTTTTGACAGCTGACAAAAAATGTGAAAATGCTGCACATGGCACATGATACAAGAAACATAAGGTATGCAAATGATTTTTCACCCGCGCCATTTTGCGCGTCATCGGGTTCACCCAATGAGCATGCGATGGTTTCACAGCATTTTTTTTTAAAAAATTCGTATGCAAGTGTTAAAAGTTTTTAAAGACTTTTAATATTTTAAACATTAATTGATACCATTTTGCATTTAAAATGGTTAAGTGTGCAATAAAGAAATGAAAAAATTAACATGAAAAGAAAATGTGGTAAAGAATCATTGAAATATTTTGCTTTGCCGAAAGACACTGAAATACTTTTAGTTAAGGCAAAGGTTGTAAATGTCGAACAAGAAGTGAAGAAGTTATTTCTTATATGTAGAATGTATTTTGAGATAAGATATTTAAATAGAAATTAGTCTAATGTTGTCAGTTTCAGTCAATGAGCCAGTAGAGTGGTTTAAACTTTGGAAAATTTCATTTATCAAGAATGATTTCAGGCTTTGTAGGCTCTTTACGCAAACTTTCCATTATTATTCTGACTCAGTGACTTGTTAGATTTTCTTGTGTATAACCTTGTTAGAAAGGTACATTTATTATCTTTCAACGATACCCCACAAGAAGTGGTTTAGAAAAATTCGAATTTCCACCCGCATCCCTCTCATACACCGAACCCCTAATTCGGTGGTGTCATCGTTAATCTCACAGAGAGTACTCTTATTTATGCAAATAAAGTCTCTCTCTAAACTGCATCGGGGCCGAGATATAATTTTTTAAAAATTTCAACCCGGCCGGGGGAGGCCACCCCCTTGGGACGATTTTGCTCATTAACGAACTTAACCTAGCTATTAACCCCAGAAATAACATATTAAAATTTGGTTCCAATATCTTCAAAAATACGGCCGCTAGCGTGTTAATACATAAATATATATATATATTATGAAAAAATACGTGACAGCGCCATCTAATGTTTATTTTATGAAAAAATAAATTTCAGACTCGAATTCCTCGACCCAATAAAGATTGAAATAGCACCTTACAGAAATTTAAAATACTCAATTTACATGAAAAAATATGAGAAAATAAATAAAAAAACAGTATTTTAGTCATAAATTTCAAATCGATTTATAGAAAAAAAGTTATATATACCAAAATGTTCGTATTGAAAATACCTTTCAAACAGTGTATAGCTTGTGTTGGAAAAGCTGCAACCTAAGTTGAGCTCTCCTGTTTAGCTGAAGTGTATAGCGGGCCTTAGAGTACTAATTAGTAAGTGTAAATAAACCAGTTTCCGAATGATTTTGGGAGCCAGATGAACTGAATGTTTTTCGAAGTATATCTCGTAAACGGTCCATCTGAGATTTTTTCTTATTATTTTTCCCGTGATCAGTGACTCAAAATCTTTCGGAAAAAATACAAAATTTAATTTGCCACAGTTATCGGTATCTCCCCAAACCATCGAATGCTTCACTCAATGGGTGAACCCGATGAAGCGCAAAATGGCGCGGGTGAGAAATCATTGCATACCTTCTGTTCCTTGTATCATGGCTGCTGGTATCCACGATCCAACCGGGCGGTCAGATAGAGTGAGAAATTAAATTTTATTCTCATCTTGGGAAGTGGAAATATCGCATCCGTCAGTCAGTGAGTCAGGTCGTTCCTGTGAGTGAATTGTTTGTGGAATGTGACCGCGGATCGACGGGCTCTTCAACAATTAATTGTGTTCGTTTTCTAAAGAATATATGATTTACTTATTGTCAAGAGTTTCGAAATTAAGTTAGTGCTGCCTAAGAGGCAATACATAAATATTACAAACGATAGTGCAAAACGTTTTGTAATTGTTGATTTCCGAGAAGTGACAGTGCCTTGGCTTTCTATGGGCTAAATTAACTGAGGATATTTTTGCAAATTGTCTAACGTGGAAAAATAAAAGTATGAACATTTTTTGAGAGAATTACATTATTGGGGTTGCTATAATAGTATCAGGATGTTGGCAAACAGCGAGATGCATCGAATTTAGGGGGAAGTGGGTTGCGTGATTCGTGATGTCGATGTGAACGTGTGTGTGCTTTGATTGCGTTGAAAATTTAATTCTATAATATATATAATGAGGTTGTTTTTATAAATTGGCTTGTAGTGGTGGTGGGTGAGTTATTTGTCACTTCACCTAAACAATTTGTTGCAAAATACTGAAGTCCAATTGATAGTAATAGGCAATCTGAAATTTTGTAAATTTGAATTTGAAAAACGCTGTTGTTAAAAACAACACAACTTTTAACAAATTATTGGTTTTCGTTCTCTTGAATTTCACTCAAGTTGTCTTCAAGCCACAAAATCAAACATTTGTTTTTACTAATGTTACCTACCGGTCCGTTCACATACGTGTTCCAAGCAAAGAAGGCAGTCAAGAAAATAGAGTAGGCACTAGCAATAAGAACCCTAGGACGCTTTGCAGTTGGAAACTTAAACTTTGCACGTATTATGGATGACCATTTTGCCTGCACTTCTGTCTGTTTTTGGCCGAGTTGTTTCCAGAAATGACCCAATTGATACGATTTCGCTGCATTGCTTTTTTCATACTTTCTTTATACGAACGACCAACGAGTCCACGAGCGTCCGGGTCCGCTATTTGGGGCCGACCTGTGTTGCTCAAGATTCAAGAAACATCAAATTTCTTCCAATGGTGCAGTGAAATTGTTCGCTGAATTTCTAATTGTCGAAATCAGAGAATTAATTTTTTTGTTAAAATTTCTGAGATCAATGACCTGTATTTTAGTATACAGTCATACAAGAGAATATTCGGGGAAAACATGCCGTTTTTAGTTAGATGTTATTCAGAAGTTTAAATAAATGTAGGGTTGGATCCTAGTAATAAAAAATAATAATAATATGTAATTCAAAGTAGACACAACAACTTCGATATTTAAATTATTATACATGTGCGGTTTTAAATTTTATTTCATTCAATATTATCCAGGTTTGCCAAAAACAATTATTTATTATATACCTAAACCCACCGACCGACCGACGACGTGAACTTGAAGGAAAATGATAAGAAGAAAAGTTTTATGAATAACTCAAAATGGAAAGGTTTTCTTGGTTCATTTTCCTATTAGTCTTGATTTTTCGGTTCATATCATTCATATATAACCACAATGTTAATTATCTCAGTTAGAGTTTTCTAACATTTCTTTTGACAACGCTTTGAGATCGAATGTGTTCCTTTAGTATAATATGCCAGAAATACTAGGCTTAATAAACCTTTTATAAGAATTTCTTCCTATTATTATTATGAAAGTAATATTTTTTCAAGTAAATTACCTACCCCAAATTGCACAATTGCATATGTTTACAAAACTCCATGAGTGCACTGATTTGTAATTTAAGAATGTAAAACAGGAAACGTTGATGATAAATAATATTAACTCGCAGTTCATTTACAATTTGATTGCAGTTGAAGACACTTGCAATAAAAGATATCGAAAAAAGTGTCGCAAACGTGAACCTTTTGAATAATAAAATATAAAACACAACATTTATTCGACTACTGTTTTATCGCCGAGGAAGTGAGCATCTTAGTTGTGTAACGAAATAAAATTCTCTACTCATATTATACAGGGTGTTTAAAAACAACACGGCAATATTTGAGGGGGTGATTTCTGAGTTCATTTCATGAAAAAAAGTTCATATAAATGTTCAAATAAGTATGTATCTAAACATCTCAAGTTCTGCAAATATTGAAAAATAGATAGCAATTTTGTTTCAAAAACAATGCAATTGTTCCAAGGAAATCGAATAAATCTGCGATTTCCTCGTCGGATAGTGAAAGTAAACAAGATTTCTTTCTCACAATAATCGGACGAAGAAAAATATAAAAATGTTAATGTTGATCTTTTCAGTTGCAAATAGAATTCAATATCTCTGAGCATATCGTACGCAATGAAAACATTTTTGTCGGTTGGCTGCATTTTTTTATGTTCATATAGTATGATGAAGCTGAAGTTTTTAAATCAGATTTTGTTCAAACAATAAATTCAACAATCAAAGAAGACCGTCTGATAAAATTATTTACAGAACAATTATATTTTGATATTCTAAGTTCTGTATTCATATTTTTGATTGGTCCCGAGTCAGCCTCCAACACGAGGGTTTTACATGGCAGGCAATTGAGAGACAGTAATAAGCATGACGATAAACTTTTCAAAGATAATTGTTAAGCAATTCCGATAAGAGGAGGACGATTTTCTTCAGCAATAACAATAAGAGCAAACGTTCAGACAAATGATGGATGAAAGTAAACAAAATGCAGTTGATAAGAAAAATTCAAGAGTTTGGAATAAGAAAAGCGACATTTTTGTATGTATTTTAGAAATAATAATGAAAGTAAATTACGCCAGCAAAAGGAAAAGATATGTATATCGGGTGAAGTGAAATTTTCTGTATCTCAAATCGTCAAATGCAAATGAATAAATTTGTCAGGGATCACATGTTGCCAAATTTGGCAAAATTGATAAAACCAACAGGCGGAATGATGTTTAAAGCTGTTCTTTTTTTGTTTACCTTTTCAAGTTCTATAGATAAACATCCAAAATGGAACCAAAGAGTTAGATTCCGACGGTTCTAATTTGAAGAAGAGAAAGAAGAAAAAAAGTCGGCAAGTCGCTATTACTTTTTGGGGAAGAAAGTTGCAGTTGCGCGTGATTTTCTCCTGCTTCTCTGGGTTTTGGTCCAGAAATGATATTGGGCTGTCCTCTGATAAATTTCATGGCTCACTTGATATCCAATCCGGAAATAATTCTCACACAATCACGATACCCCATTCTGGAACGCATTTCGGCCCTGCGGATGTTTTCCTCTTCAATTGCTACTTGAAAGTTGTTTAAAAAAGAATTAATTATAATTGCGTTTCTAAATTTTATCAACTTCTTATTTTTTTGTAAATTGACTTTCATTTAAAAGAATTAATTAGACACTCTCCGACCATTCTGGTAGACACTTCCATATAGTCTCTAATCTTTTAAAGAGTTGCGGAATTTTGCGATGATCAACTTTTGAATAGTCTCCAATCAATATTCATCCTTCAATTCAGGTATTTACTCAGCCGATTGCAAATATGTATGTCTCAATTTTATTGAGAGCATCTCGAAGCAATTACTTCAATGGAGCAGAACTCATTCCATCGTTAGTAGTTTTCCAAGAAGAAAGACTGACTCGGTTTCTGTCCAGTCTCGGCACTCTCATTGGAATCATTTTTTGCACATGTTAATTCTCCCTGGCGTCTATTTTTTACCGAAAAATTTTTTTTCGTATTGCTTGAGAAGAATTACTAATTTAACTCAAAAATTCTGCAGTGACTTTTTTAAAATTGCTCCCCGTACTTTGTGCCATTCATTTTAATGAATTTTCTTTTGAAATACTTTCATTTTCACTGCGGTTTCAGTTGTCTAATGGGCTCCTTGGAACTTCTGTAATTTCCGCATTTAACAAGCAATACTGTACGCTGGTAATGGATAATCAATTTGCAATAAATATATTTCGTACAACTAGCGGTGAATCACGACCAATATACTTTGCTGTACGTCGATGATTTTGTTTTGCTTTTCGCGGTTTCTGAAGCTTTGCCACCGGTATAAGACGAAAGCTGGTGGTGTGTCTTTTCATTTATCAAAATCCCAAACAGAAGCCAAAAAAGCTTTTTTTTTCCTAAAAATCCACTTATATAAAACTTATTTAAGTTAAAAGATATCACGTCGTTGCCCAATGAAACTTCAACACAAATATTTTCACATCGTTTGCATGCTAACCTTGAGATGAATCACGTTTTTTAAATATCAATCTTCGAAATATGATTGTAGAGCAATTTATCGAGTTAAATAACTTTTGTTTTTTTACCAGAAATCTGCAGACAATTGGACCATTGTTTGTATAGAATATTACGCATGACTCCTGATAAGCCACCTGAAAAAAGTCGTTTTTAATCTTTTAGCGTTGACGGTTTTAAATTATATCAGACGAGATAAAGTCGGTAGTAGTTGACTTACGTTATCGCTTGTTTTTATAGCGTTAAAAAGAAATGAAACGTTGCTAAATACTCCGCCCAAGAATCTGAGCGCGAGAGAGAAATTTTTTACACGAATGTGTTCGAATATTTTTCATTCATTAAACACCCACATAAGATTCATTTCCGATTTTCATTGAACCCCAAAATAATATTATGGCAGAAATATATTTTGCTAAAGGATTAAATCTAAGATCTGATTCTAATATGGTGCTGATCAAAATACAGTTCTTGACGTTACGCTAGTGAATTTATTACTCGCAATTTCAATCACTTTTGTTAATTATCTATAAAGTTTGGTTACTTGCAAGAATGTTGAGTCATTTGTTATGACTTCGCAACGCGATCCAATGCGTGAAGCGGAATTAGTGCAATTCTGGAAATCAATGCACTCGTCTAGGTAATTAGTTCAACTAATCAACACTCAACAATTCATATTACTCTAGAATTCAAATCACTGTTTAGTTGGAAATTACTGTGGATTATGTATAATCACCACTGATTGGAGGATGACGAGTGCATTATTGCTCGGGCCAAGAGGATGAGCGAAAACAATCGCCCCTTAGCACTTTTGGACTTCTGAATTCGATATGAATCGGTGGTATGCCCTTATGAATTCCTTGGCCAAGAAATTTACAAAATATCATGTTGGTGTTTAGTGTTATATTTCGAAAGCGGAGCCCGCACGTTCGACCTTTAGATCTTATTTCAAAATCGAGGAACTCCATCATGCTGGTGCCGCGTGCTCGTGACAACAAGTCACCCACCCAATTAAGGTGGCCGGAGTAAATGAATGAAATCCTCGAATAGCCCAGATTAATAACACAGGAACTGTTCACCATGAGAGCTAATAGAAAAAATTAACACATTAAAAAAAAACCAAGTGCACACTTCATTTCTTTTCGTATTAAATTACGGTGGGTGACACTCTTTGCGGCCATCCGTTTACGGCTACTCCACAAGTGGAGCACTGATTAATTATTGATTCGCTAGGTATACTTTTTATTGGGGCCACCCAGGAATTGCAATGTTGTTGCAATCAAATAAAATGCATCAGAAACATAATCCGTTTTTGCATTGTAGTTGGAAATTAGGTTGCAGTTGATGTTGTCGATAGGATTTAGTAAAGATTTTAATTTGCACACGTTTGCTGAATTTTTACACTAATAAGAACAAAATGTGAAATTTTCAAAATCAACCGGAGTAGTTTTTGAATCTATTGGGCACACTTAAACCGACATTGTCTTTTATTTATATAGAAGACTAACTAACCTTCGCTCGCTTCGCCACGCGCGAATATAAATAATATAATATGTACGACAAAAATTTTGAATTCAATTTTGTTTTATTTTTTGAAATTTATTGTAATGTAGACGGATGGCGGATTTTCATGGAAACCTCATCCTCTATTTTACCGCTCTCTCTGTGCAAGATATCAGCTTTCTAGGTCTAAGGGTTTAGGCTGGACGTTGATTTAGTAAATTTCGAACAGTGCCATCTACCGTAAATAAACCAAACTATCCTAAGAACCATCCCCGGACCATAGAGAACACACTCACAAAATTTCATAAAAATCGGTAGAGCAAGATGCGAGATCCTAAAGGACATACGAACGACATTTCTTTTTTATATACATTTTTTCTTTGTATATAGAAGATAGAAGATATATAACAAAGCACGAAGCGAGGATTTTCATTGGGGGGACGACGGAGAGGAGAGTCGAATATCAAATTATATTTTCAACGATCAACTATCTCTTGTCAAATGCTAGTTAGTAGCTCGAACCAAAGATAAACCCAGATGTTCTGGTTGCATGCAAAATTTCGCATTATATCTTTACTTTCACTTGATTTACGATGAACTCACTCATAATTTGAATCTGGCCCATTGTTTGCTGCACGTTGCAGTCATAACAAATACGTTTGAAGTTCAAATTCGTCTCTCTGTTTCCTGGTCATACCCAACAGCCTACGATAATAAAACAATTTTTCAACTTTCTGCGGATTCCATTCTTCAAATGTTATGTCAGACCATGGATGAGTTGCGAAATATATTTTTTAATAAGTACAACTGCGTAAATTGTTTCCATGTGTTGCAGTCTTCAGTATTCATCTGAGCACCTCAGCCGTTGAAAACGAAAAAATAGAGTTGATAATAAAAAATATTTTGACCTACAAATGAACTCAATGGATCATTTGAACGGTTCGAGTAGGAAACAGTTTTCGTATATTATATGTACTTGCAATTAATATATTAACATTGTCCTTGAAGTATTCACCACCTTCTCAGGAATGCTTATGTTAGTGCTTTATAGTCTAAACTAAACTTATAATTTGTTTACTAATATATTAACTACCATGAAGCCAATTGCGCAATAGTACATGTGAAACATTGACCTCGCGATGCTTACAACTAGTTGCTTGTTTCGGTGTCCCATCTTCAGTGATTAAGCCAAGAATTCCTAAAACTTTATTTGTTTATTTTCTTTCTCATGTGTTTTATTAAAAATTTAAGTAATGTTTATCTCATTGTCAGTTAACTATACAAATTTTAAGCGTTCCGTTCTACTGCCAGCGGTTGATCGAAATCACACCTTTAAGTCTGCTGCACTCGGCACGAATAGATCAATTGTAAATAATTCTTGGTGTTCCATCGCCCAAATAGAATATTTGTGTTAAAAATTGTGTACAATCTTAACTCAGTATGTATTTGTTATGGTGAAACCAATGTGGCTTTTTCCAGCTCCGTTCTTCTGAAATGATTTTTTTATTGCAAGCCTACCTTCCTCCCAGATCTGAATGCAAGTACGAATGGATGACAGTAATAACTTGCCCCAATCAGTTTGATGGAGCAGCAAATGTGGAGTCTGGGCCGGAGTAATACTCCGGAGACAGCATTATTATCAATTATGGACTTCCGACTCATTGCTGACTAATGTTCATTGTTTACACGGCTATAGCAGTGTTCTCGGGGAGCGGGGACGCAATTGCGACATGTAGAGCGTGGTGTTGCTTAGTGCAGCAGAAGAGAGGCGCATCAATCTCAACACCTTGCCCCATCTGATCTGGAGACCGTTGGTTGTGGTAGTTCCTTACGAAGCTGTTTTACACAGTGTGTTAGGTACATCTACGTGTGTTAGATAAGTCTGTTGCATTGATGCAGAAAGGGACTCATGCGTTGACCCCTTTTTTGGTCTCGGACTTGTTACTGCTACACCGCCTTGGCGAGCTTCTGCACCGCCAGGAATGCATACTGCTTCTACTGCAGGAAGATGTTCAGAAGTTATCGTCACCATGATAATAAACTCAAACAATAAAAGCAAATATGATAATGGACACCAATCCCATTGCGAATGATTAATATTCACCACAAACGTTTTATTCGACCTTGGGAATGCTTCAATGGTTCCTGGTTTTATTTCCATATTTTCAGTTCCATGGAAAATCAAATTATCTGTTCGGTTTTGATCCCTGGCACGCCACGGTTTACAATTACACGATCCGAATGAATGTGGTCCCAGTTGTTGCGATAGCAGCAATCAGAGGAACAGGTATGCTTTACTATGACTGATGTTAATATCAGTTGTCATTTAATTGAATCAAATTATATTATCTGGTGACGGGGTGTTGTCAGCGCAAATGTTTGTAGAACTGCTGGAGACTGTAAATTAAATGAATCAGCATATTTTTATACAATTGTCATTGTCTATCCGAGTTACTAAATTCCCATGGCTGGGCTAACTTCGAACTTTGAACATAATGGACTCCAAGATTAGTGCGTTTCCACTTAAATTATCAACGTAATTGTCAGATAAGCATTCTTGTGCATCACTTAACTTTCATTGCAGCGAACCTGAGGAAGTTTATCCTATTTTGTCACTCCCAATAATTCTCACTGCGACTGCACTAAATTCTTATAGCTGATTTCTTGGCGGTCATAGACCTCAGAAAACTTTCAATCGTTCGTTGTTAGCTATTTTGTTTATATCAAATAGACCAAACTGAACACCTTTATCTGTATCGTTGTTATTTTTCTACGGAATTTACGTGGAATGTGACTTAATATTGTTTTATATCACACGAAATATGTCGATTCGTGTAATATACTCCTGGAAAAAAAACATTTTTTCGCAAATTTATGCTAGTTGGTTAGGGAGCTACGCAAAAATATATTTTTGACGCATCCATTTTTTCTGGAATCGAAATTTGATACTATTCTTCCATATCGTATAAATTGCAGTGGTGTGCATCAGCTTGGGTCAGTTCAAATTCGAATTCTAATAGTAAAGTAGATTTTTAGTTATTTATTTATTTATTAGGTAGATTAAATAAAAATTCACTGAGTAGTTTGAGCACTTTATAAAAAAACAAGTGAAAAAAACGGGTAAAGGAAAACAGAATAATAAAGCAATTTTACTTGAAATAGTTCTTCATTCCAAATTCGTCGAGTGGTTAGTCATTTTTCTGTTAAGACGACAACTCATGGCTTCTGCTTTGTTTCCTTCTTTACTTATTATATTTCTGAAAAATTTTAACAATATATTTTTACTTGCAGAAATAAGAACTATTTGCAAATGCGCTTTAAGTAGAAATTATCGCTTTCGTTCATGGAGTGGATTTCCTTGCTCAAAAGTTCTAATAATTAAGTAAGTGCAATATTAATATACTCACAAAAAGAGTTCAATTGTCTTTTTCAGATTTTGGTTTGGTGAACGTATCGAATTATTCACTTACAATGTATATCAGCATAAGTCCATAGGCATAGACAACTTCAGAATCGATTTAATATAGCAAAGCTGTTGCTCAGAAATAATAATTTAGTTTTACGAAAACATGGCTCTGGTGGCGATCAGTAATTGCTGTCTACTAGCTGGAATCTTCTTAACTGTGATATTGTACGCGTCCGCTCAAACTGCTCTCGCAACCGAACTGGAAGGTCCGTATGTATGCAAAAAAATAGAGGAGTAAGTGAAAACATCTGTTCAACATTAATGCGATCTACATAATTGCCCTGAATTCTAGATACACATTTGATGTTATAACAACAGAAAAGCAGTCGTATCAGGAAAGAGTAACCGTTTGGTGTTTAAGCTTCCCACCGAAGTGTTCCACTTACAAATTAAAACAAAGGACAGTGAACAAGACACAGACTCTTACGAAAAAAAGAGTTGTCAAGGAGTGCTGTGGTTAGTAGAAAATACACAGAGATTGCTGTACCGGAAGTGTTTACCTTATCTACTGAATGTATGTTGTTTTCCAGAGGGCTATACTAGAAACCCCGAAGGAATTAGATGTGTTCCAGTTTGCTCACAAAAGTGCCAACATGGTGTATGTTCCGCTCCAAAAACTTGTAAATGCGATCCTGGATATGGAGGACCTGCTTGCGATATAAGTAAGATATAATGTTGTAAATATGCTTTATATTGACAAATTTCTGAACAACAATTCACTTATAAGGTTGATTTCTTTTTTTATGATTTTGCTTCGTTGTTTTACATAGTAAAATTATGAATGTGCTCAAATTTTATGTTGCTTTTTCTTGCCACTTTCAAAATACTTAAGTTCCAAAAATTGAAGGTTTAACATTTAAAAATTTATTTCGCTTACATTAATTGCTAATTCAAAATTGTTTAACGCGCTTATGCTTTTACATTTAAAACCAACTTTAGGGGCAGAACAATATTGTTAGGTTATATCATATTATCAATGGTTTTAGAGTTTAAATAGGGCTAATTTTTTTCGTTACATCTAGTTTCCCCTTCTTATTTTTTGAAATTAGTACAATGGTTTATGGACATGGTATTGGCTAATAATTAGTTATAAGTAATACAATTACAATTAACAGTGCAAAAGTATATATTTTCAAAGTCAATTAAAGGCCGAGTAATATTTTGAATTATTATTAAAAATTAACAAGTTTCAATTGTGGATAAGAAATTTCGTTATTAACATCATCAAATCCATGCTTTTATAGAGAAGTTATCTATTTTTAAGACATGTTGAATACAAATGCCTTCCTAAACTTCTGGTTCGTGTAAATATTTTCTGAGACATCTTTGCCGTTGTCTAATTTCCAATTCGAGCATAAAAATATTCTCTTTGCCTCACTGTTCAAAAACTGATTGCTAAAAAATCATTCTAACTACCTCAAGATTGTCCTGCCGGAAGTTGGGGCAGAGATTGCAAGCAAACTTGTGCTTGTTTGAATAACGGTACATGTGAACCCTATACTGGAACTTGCCAATGCCAAAAAGGATATCTAGGTGAGAAATGTGAACTAACGTGCCCACCAGACCGATATGGTCAGGACTGCAAAGAAGAATGCCGATGTGAGAACGGCGGAAGTTGCCATCATATTTCTGGGGAATGCAATTGTGCACCGGGATATACAGGTCCACTGTAAGTACGAAACAAGAACTATGTGTAAAGGTGTTACTAATGTATTAATCAAGATGTCAAGATTCGTGTCCTGATGGAAAACACGGTATCGAATGCAAGCAGGATTGTCGATGTCAAAACGATGGAAAATGCGATCCGCATTTCGGAGCATGCCAGTGTACTCCTGGATGGATGGGTGCAGTGTGTGCTAATCGATGTCCTGCTGGAACATATGGGGCAGATTGCTCACAAGCCTGCGAATGCTTCAATGGTGCTGACTGCCATCACATCACTGGGGCATGCGAATGTGCCCCAGGATTTATGGGAGAGAAGTGCCTGGACATGTGCCCAAGTCACTTGTTCGGATTCAACTGCTCTGAAGTTTGCCACTGCAAAAACGGCGGCAAGTGTGATTCGTCTGACGGTAATTGCAGCTGCACACCAGGATGGGAAGGTGCAGACTGTAGTCAGAGAATATGTCCCGAAGACTCTTATGGTCCTGGCTGCAATCAGACTTGCAGCTGTGATATGGATCACACGGAAGTGTGCCATCCATGGACCGGAAAATGCAGCTGCAAGTCGGGCTGGAGCAGTGAGCAGTGTAATAGGCCGTGTACGTTTTTGAAGTATGGGAAAAACTGTGATCTTGCGTGCGAATGCAAAAACAATGCTAAGTGCTCACCCATTAACGGGACCTGTTTCTGCGCCCCTGGATACAAGGGCAAGTTCTGCGAAGATACTTGCCCCGAAGGAACTTTTGGTCAGGACTGCAGTCAAAAATGCGATTGCATGAATGGAGCTAAATGCTCCCCAGAAACTGGGCAATGCTTTTGCACTCCTGGTTGGAAGAACATTAAGTGCGATCGTCCTTGTGATGAATTCCGCTATGGAAAAGATTGTAACGGAGTTTGTGATTGCCTCAATAATGGTGCCTGCAATCCACAAAATGGTACTGAGAAAAAATCGCAAACTGTTTTTATTTTGTATTTCATAATTGAGTTTTCTTTAGGATCATGCACATGTAGTGCCGGATGGATTGGAGAAAAATGTGACAAAAAGTGTCCTTTCGGCATGTTTGGTCATTATTGTGCGCAAAAATGCGATTGCGATTTCAACAACACAATTGCGTGCGATGCCGTTGACGGTCGCTGCATATGCAAACCAGAATGGGGAGGTAATTATGCCTGCGATATGGAATATGGCGCTCTTTTGCTAACAGAACATTGTCATATCTAATTACTTTCATTTCACCTTCAATAAAATCAATACGCTTATTTGCATATTTCCTCATTCTTTCTCAAGTTTCACTGTCATTGATGCTTTGGTAAAATTTTACCAGCTCTAATTGAATGTTAGTTTTCAAAAAACATTTATTACAATTTACAGGCGTCCATTGTGAAACCCAATGCGAACCAGGATATTATGGCGAACGATGTGATCAACTTTGCAGGTGCTTAAACAATTCATCATGTGATCCACAAACGGGTAAGTGCATTTGCGCAAAAGGATGGACAGGTCCGGATTGTTCAGAGCCTTGTGCTAAAGGCTATTATGGCACAGGATGCAAGGAAAAGTGTCCGAATATCATCTATGGTTAGTGGAGATGCAATATATTACCCTTCGTTTTTATGATCCTCTATTAATAGGCAATAAGACTTGTGACCACATTACTGGAGAATACATTTGCCGACCTGGTTACGTAGGATTGACGTGTGAACATCCTTGTCCTGCGGGCAGTTATGGACCTCACTGCAGTTTGCGATGTAATTGCGAACATGGTGGAGAATGTAATCATATTACAGGACAATGCCAATGCCCTCCAGGCTGGACCGGCGCTAATTGTAACATATCTTGCCCGGATGGTTTCTATGGACCGAATTGTTCTCTGCAGTGCAAATGTAAGAATTTCTCACGATGCCGTAAAAATGATGGACACTGTGTTTGTAATGCTGGCTGGATGGGCTTTCGCTGCGAAGAAGGTAGCTCTGAAAATGATCCAATGAATCAATTTAACTCTTTTTTGATAACAGTATGCCCGGAAGGGTTTTACGGCTTGCATTGCATGGAGTCGTGTGATTGCCCAACAGACAATTTCGTTTGTCATGCTGCCAAGGGTTGTGTTTGCAGACAAGGATATGGTGGTCCGAACTGTGATGTTCCAACTAGATATGAACGTGTTCAAGAACAACCAGAATGTTGGTTTGCATAAATAGATTACAAAGAGAAAATACTCTAATCATTCATTATTTTAGCAAGCAAAGCAAGTCTCGTTTGGGGCCTCGTAATCGCACTGCTGCTAGTTGGAGTGATTACGGCAGTGTTGTTGTACTACAGAAGAAAGGTTTCGAATTTGAAAACTGAAATGGCGCATGTGCAGTATATCAGAGATCCACAAGCATATCCTGATCGACATAATTTCGATAATCCAGTGTATGGATTCCAGCCTTCACCAGATAGTACGAGATTGTTGAACAATTTACGACCAAAAATCAATAATTTAGATCGTGGCAACTCAGTGGATTACGATGACAATTCAAATGCCAGTAGTAAAGGTAGTCATTCTCAGGATTCTTTGTAAAACTAAATTTTATGCTATATTACTAAATTTTAGGAACGTATTCAGTTAACTACAACAGCGAAATGTCGCAGAAAAATTTGAATGCTGATATGACTAACCCAAATGTTTATCATAGTATTGAAGATACTCTGAAGGAAGAACATGTCTACGACGAGATCAAACAAAAAGAGGGCTACAAAGATCCTGGTAAGTGAAGTTGTTTTTTCTTATATTCCTTTTATTAACTTGCATTTAATTTCAAAATAAAGTCAAGGATTATACGAAGGTATTGTTCAATGGTAAGGTTGCTTTATAATACTTTGTGAATTTTGCGATAGTTTCAATTTTCGAACCGTCGAGTAGTTAAGTTATTCAATAATTTTCTCCAATTTACAATCACATTCTTTCAATATCTTCGCTTGCAGATGAATACGACCATCTGGACTACTCTCGTGCAAGCAGCTCGTTCAAGCCCCACTACCACAGGATGAATGATACTGTTTTGAACATAAAGGAAAACAACGAAGAAAAACCAACCAATTTCGTGGTGAAACCGACGAATGTTGATGTAAACCTGAATGACGACAGTAATAACAAATTAGATTGTAATAGTCATTTGGATGATTAGGTCTGTCGAGTAAACTTATAGAGCAAGAAGAAGTGCATGTGTACATAGTTTGTAAGAGTCAAAGTTGTGATTTGGACAGAATGAAGTGATTTTAACCAATACTATTATTTTTTAAAATTCGTCTATGTTAGGACTAGAAAACTTGAATATTAGTGAAAATTTTACGTTTTCATGCTGTAACAATGTGCTTCAAAAATACTTTGCATAATTGTAATCTGCAATTAATAATATTCTGCTCATAGTTTACATTTATCTGCGACTTCCGAAATTCATTACAATTTCGTTAGGTTTTAAGAATTTTAAGAAAATATATAAATTCGGTCATTACTAAAGTATGAATCTAATTTATTTATTTTATGCCAAAACTTTGTATTTGTTTTAATAAATGTTATTTATATTTTTGATATTTAATCACATTTTGTCAATTGAAGCATTTTGTGTTGATATTTTTATTTTCGAGCTTTTACTGTCGATATAAGTCTATAAGTTCCGTTCGGTTTGGTATGTGTTGTATTTAAAATTGCATTTGTATCATATCAAAGATATCACTGTGCATTCAAAAATTTTTAAGTAAAGTTAATCGTAAAACAAATAAACATATTAGAAGGAAAAAAAAACACTCAATGAATCCCAATATCAAAAAAGCAAATTATTTTGAGTCATGAACATCAATTTTTCGAAACTCAACATTATTTAAAATTAAGTTGCATATCAATTAGAGAAAAATAAGTATATCATACATACTATATTCAATTTGTCACACATCATAATTTAATTGCTCAGTAATGATTAAAAGTGAAATATTTTTAACAATTTATATTCGTAATTATGTATTTTATAAAAAAAAAGAAAGTATTCTAAAAAGTTCATTTTCTGTACATTTTCAATACATACTATGAAATAGTTATAATGAAATTGAAAACACATTAATTGTACAAATGAGGAGAATTTTTAAAAAACGTAATCAAATAAGGGCAATTATAAGAAATAAAATTTCAAAATATATAATTATATTTACACTGAGATTTTTTGTAACTATAATTGTAAGACAATTTTTATGTGACAATAACAAATATTATTTTAAAGAAATGTGAGTTGAATCTTTTAGAATTATACTCAAATTAATTATTAATAAAGCGGTTTTAATAAAAATATGATTTTCTGCTTTTAAAACATTAAAAATATGCACAGGAAAAATAACTTGAGGTCCTAGACATACATAAGACATTGAATTTTCGAATATGTGATGCCAAAGAAAGTTTCAGTATCTGTAAAGAACGTGATTCCTCTACTATCAATTTTGCAGCAATTAGGTACTACATTTACATGCAGAGTCGAAAGGTCGAGTCGAAAGCAGGTTTTGAACACGACCCGCGTTGTTGAGCACTCCGGGTTGAGGGATGGAGTTCCAATCAGTCCATTATTGACACCATGTTTGTCCTTCTGCCGTATTCCGAACACAAGTTATAGCGTTTTTTATAAGCTCACCTCCCTGCACAGACGCAAAATTTCAACCCTTAAAAAATGGGTGAAGGAGGGGTTGTACGACAAAATGTCTCATGGTAATAGTTGATCAGAACACTTCAAGGAATCGATTGGTGTATGTTGGAACACTTGCTAGCGCAACACCCTGTATATTTTAATTTTACCCTTTAAAAAATTTACTTTATTGAAAAAATGGAGAAATTTTTAGTTTTTTTTACTCATATTTGAATTTCGAAAAGCATTATGAACGGTTGTCGCGCGAGGTCCCGCTATGAAAATTATGCCGCGATAAGCCTTACATAGTCCATAACTCATTTCTGAAAAAAAAAAAAATGTCCGCCTTTCTTTTCATTTTGTTTTAAACCAAATCAAAAAAATTAATACTAAAATTTTATGCTGCCGAAGAACATTACGAGTGCATGCCTCTCCAGACGATAACTCGAGAAGGTTTATAGCTCGAGTATTGAAATTTGGAACAATAATACTTTGTTAAAATTGTAAGATCAAGGTCGAATATGAGCAAAATCAGGCAACTCGTTGTTAGTGTTGCAATATAAGCCTGAATTATTTTTATGCCAAAATTTTATTTTGCTTACTCAATATTAACATTTTGAATTTCTTTCGATAAATATTGTTATAAATACGTATTACAATTACTAATTAATTATTTAAGCAACTATTTTCACACGGTTTTGAAGAGTTTACCCTGGAAGTCAAAAAAAGTAAAGATTTACTTATCGTGTGACTCATGATGTCACAAAAGTATTTGTTTATAAATTTGTGAATTTTTCTATCGTCTGAGTCCGCCTTTAACAAACAAACAAATTAGTTCTTAGAAGGGATATTTATTGCAATATTTGGTATAATCTTCAACATGTTTATTGTATGATTTTTGTATGTACTACGAGGGGTATTGTTTTATTGACGGAAGCCAGTAGAGAATAATACACTTTAACCCAAGTTCTGGTTCATTAGACTGAACTAGAACTATTGTTTATTGTGATTGTTGGGAAATCCATAATAGACAAATACTTAGCTGAGTACCTGAGAAGTATTTATGATTTTTCTCGAGAAAAATTGCAATTGCTTAGAACTCTTAGAATATCGAAATGGAATAAGTAGGGGAAATTTGTAAAAAAAGTTCGCCATAATGCATACGCCATCTTGAATTTTGAAAATCTGATTACGGATTCGGAATGAGCGATCCCAAAAACCCCCGACTCACAAATGTCAGCTCAATTAAGTAATCAAGTAAGTAGTTATGAATTTTGCCAGGTTTTTGGGTCAAATACTCCACTGCGCGCCGCCGCACAGTGGTTCCAAATCCCAAAAAGCTGGCCAAAAGTGGTTTTAAAAATTTTCAAAAACTTAAATTTTTTTTATTGAAATACATTCTTTATCTCCTTAGGTATTTAAAAAAAAATTTTTTTACTCTTTGAATTAATGTTTGAATACGGAAAACAGAATTTTTTTACCCTTAAAAAGTGAGTAATTTCGGAAATTCTTAAAGTTTTCGTGCGCTATAAAATACTATAAAAATAAAATTAATATTAAATTTTGGTTTTTCTAATATTAGTATGGAGTCTAATAGATTATTAATTGATTGCTTAAATTTTGAATAATATGGTCCGCCATTTTTGGGCTGCCATTTTGGTTTTTGCACATTTGACCTCAGATTCGTAATCAGCGACCTCGAAAACCCCCGAGTACCAAATTTCGTAAGGATTATGCAATATCTTCTAGTTTTGGCCAGCTTTTTGGGATTTGGAACCACTGTGCGACGCATCTTGAAACGTAAAAGAAAAAAATTTGAGGGGGTGTTATAAAAAATTTTTCCGAACCGATTACAAAGATTTATTATTCAGAGAATAATAAACCAAAATGAAGTCCAGAAGGGATGTTCTTGCGGTTTTTCGCTGATATCTCCTAAGATATCAAACTTTGGAAAACTGCTCCAAACTAAAGTTGTAGAGCATTAAATTTTGCGTCGAATAACACCAAGAGTAATGTTTTTTTTGGATTACCTCCTACCAAAGTACAGTACGTCAAAGTTGAACCAATTTTCCATATTTCCTAAAAACTTTCGTTTCACCGACAGTTTTGTTCAAATATCTTCGATAATTACCTGTTTATCATAAAAGTATTCTATATAAAAGTTGTAGACGATTGCATTCTGCGTCGAATGAGACAAAAACCAAATGTTTTGCACCACCCGGTATCAATCTAGAGCATGTCAAAAGTGATTCCAACTTCAGATTTTAGAAAATATCCTCTTCAAAAATGATAAATGGGAATAATTACGTATGTCTAGGACCAACCTTTGGATTATAACATATATGGTTTGGTTAAAAATATTAAGAAAAACCCCCCTCCCACCCATCCTATCCATATGGAATATATCTGCAACTCCAAAACACGTATACTTATGTAGGTAGTGCTTTTCCGCATATACGGGAAATCGCAATAAAACCAGGCGCACATAAAACCACCAGCAGTAGAGTTCCTTGACCTTTGCCAACTTCTTCAATTTAGGGAATTGATTTGAAATTTATTCTGCGATTTTAAACAAACTGCATTCTTTAAAGAATTTTATTCTAATTTATCCAACTGAATATACTGACTGTACTAAACTAAATGAATACATTACTGTTAAATAACGAAATTTCCTCAGAAAATTTCATTTAAATATTTTTAATTTAGTGACTTCCTAGACAAATTTTGAAATCGATGATTTCTCGTATGAAACCTTTGAAAGTACAGAATTACTTTCAAAAAGTTCGCATTTAGTAGTAATTAGTACTTGTCCATATCCTACATAGTTTTATTGTGTGCGAGTTTTAGTTTGTTGTTTTTTAAATTTAATTGTTTCTTTACAATTTTCTCGTTTATTTATGATTTATATTTTTGTCTAGTTCAGCTTAGTTGCGCTAAGTAATAATTAAAGAAATGACAAATTGAGAATCTTTGCATAGTCTGCTCCCGTTTTCCATTTAAGTTACAGCATTTTCTTTTAATATTAATTTAATTGTGTTTTTTATATTATTTGTAGTGAAGTGTTTTGGAAATCAATGCAGCTTATTCGATTTCTTTTTGTTTTTTTTGTTTTGTTTTAAATAACCTTAACAATTTATTTTACTTTATGTTTGAACGTACGACCTAAGCAGCTTTTAAGTTATCAAGTTAATTTAGAGTTCAATTAATTTTTAGTCTCTACCTTTAATTTAGATTCTTTTTAGACGCTAGAATTTGTGTTTATGTTCTAGTTTAATACTTTGTACAATAATGTTAAAAATACTTATTTTGTTTAGTTTTGTGATTTTTTTAAATATATTTATAAAAACAGAAAAAATATATAAATATATATATCTTCCAATATGTTAACTTTAAATATATATAAATTGTAATCTTTTTGCCTTCTTTTTTCTATGAATTTTAAAGATTTTTTTAAATTTTTTAATTAATTTTTTTAAATGTTTTCCATTCCAGTAAAATGCCTCTTGGTGATGTATAATTAATTTCTTTTCAATGATCATATTTCGATTTTTGCTGTAATTGTTAAGCGTTTGGTAATGACTGAAATTTATATAAAAAAGAAACGTTTATAATAAATGTGTTATGTAAAATAATATTGGAGCAGCGAAATTCCTTAAGTTAATATGTACAAAAAGACTAAACATGTTTTCAAATTTTTTAACAACTAATTTTACATGAAACATGTTATAAACTGTTTTATTTTAGTTAAATAAAAATGCCACTATTAAAATCTTTAGAAAGCTACGGAAAACTGAGGAAGATGTATGTTTATTTTACTGGAATTTAAGTTCTCTCACAATTTTTTCCATTCATAAAAATTTTATAACAAAAAAAAAAAGAAAAAAAGAAAGCCCCAGTAATCTGGATAATTTACTGTCAAAAATTCATCAAGATAAATATTTTGCGGGGGATAAATCGAATTGGGATTTATTTTTTATTAAGTTTTTTCTGCTTCTTTTATACAATTGTCAACAAACAACGCTCCTCGGCTACTTAGATCACCCAGTCATGCATGCACCAATAATTATTATGCAATGTACATTTTGCTTAATGCGTCTAAAAGTAATAGATCTACTTAATGTTGCTAAGTATTCATCTACAGCCTTAAAATACCGTCATCCACACAACGTCCACGCTTTAACTTCATTCTTAAAAACAATAAAATTACAATTTCATCACATTTGCTGAATATGCAAGCAGCGCTTGATGAGCGCATCCATTATCTTCCGATCCCCTTCCCTGCCGCTCTTCGCCAATATTTACAATTGCAAGGCATTCCTTTTTAGAAGATGCTTTAATCGAAAAGGGACGCCAAGATGTCATCTTGATTGGGATTGTTGCTCGATCCACTGGAGGGGGGCGTGTTGAGATCGGGTGGGTCTAGGTAAGGTAGGATTTCCATGGGGTCAACCACACTGTCCGAGAGCAACTGATGAAGAGGTTGGAAAAAATAACAAATTAATAAAAGCAATTTACGAACTGAATTCATTTCGCTTACATTGAGATCATGCGTTGCGTCTCCATCGATAACAGCCGAAGGGTCGAAGTTCAGATCAGCGTTTAAATCGGTGTCGGATAGATTCACCAATCCATCGTTTTGTGAATTGTTGATGAGCGAATTGATGATCTGTTGCTGTTGGGAAGCGGCAGAATTCTCATTTTGATTTCCAGAACCTGGCGTTGATGAATTTGAAAGTTTATTTGGGGTTGATGGTTGATGATTGTTGTTTACGGCTTGCGGTGACGATGTCTGTGGGGAGTTATGACAGCTGCTAGTTTGACTATTATTTGCTGCTGATGCTGGTCCACCGGTGCCACATTCGTTATGTATGGATGATACACTTGGAGGACCTCCCGGGGTAAGAGGATGACTAGCTGAACTACCTCCAGGCGTATGGGGGGTGTGCGGAGTGTGTGGCATCTGTGCGAACTTTAATATAGTAATTGTAAACAATAGAGATTAGTTGCTCAAAACTTACCTGCTCATTTAGTGATTTCTCCATGGCATTCAAGGGATCTAAAGAGTTAACAGATTCGTTCAAATGAGCTAGAGAATCACTGCCTCCGCCATTGTCATTTGGTCCTCCATACGAGTCATACGCATTTCGATTTCCATTACAACTGAAAATATACACATTAGAAGCATCAAAAATGGAAGAGAAAATGAAAAGTATAAAACTAGATAAAAATGTGATCACAAAAAGTGTCTCACCTGCCCATCATGTTTCCATTCGCTATAGAGTTCATGTCGTGACACATGTAGGGACTCATGGCTTGAGAGTTATCCCAAGTTGGTAGAGCTGTTGATCCTGGCGACATCACTTTTGTCATTATTTTACTGTTATTTGTGTCTTCATCAGTTTTCTCAGTTTTAATAGTGGTCCCAGAGGGTCCCTTAACAGCTCTCCAATTAGCATCAGCATCTATCGTAACTTCATCGACGTCTGAATTGCTGAGAGTGTTAAGAATAGCCCATTTATATTGGTCAATTTCGAGGCCTTCGGTAACAGCAGGTTTTCTAAATCGAAATAAAATAAAACAATTAAAATTAAATTGCATTGGAATTGCAATTTACAAAACACTCACTTGCACTCTGGACATCGCCAGCTTCCACGTTCGCAGTTCAGTAGAAGATAACTTTCCAGATCGAAGCACTGAATATGCTTGCATTCGTGACCCCTAGCTGGGATCCGTATTCGATTTTTGGTAATAGGACATTTCAAGGATACCCGAACAAATGGTTGTTCTCCGCCTACATCTCCACAAGATGAAGGAGGCGTTGTCCCCGACGTTCCAGCTAACCCCATGGCAAAATTTCGCTTAATTTTTGCAACACTATGCTCCAGTGGCAGAAGATTTCGACGATGTAATCCTTGAAGGACTTGCCGAACTGACGGTCTATGGACTAGTTGTAAAACGAACAAATGGGACTGCAAAAATGAGTGAAATAAATACATAAAAATTAAAAACAGTCTTTTTGTATACAAAAACTTTACAACTTACACAACAGCATGAACTTGCTGTAAGTTGGAGGGTGTTTCGTCCTGGTTGGCAAACTTGCTTTAAATACAGGGGTCTTAGAGCTGCTCCAGTTTCGGTGCGTTCTATTACAAGTGGAGTTGCATTGGCAGACACAGTTACTGTATGAGGCCAATTTGTATTCATCTGTCGATCTTCTTGATGGAAACATTTCAACTGAAGTTCGAGATCAGATCTGGAAAGCAATAGAATTGCAATTACGAAACGAGTCCACGCAAAAAGGATTGCAATTGGTTACCTGCACATGAGCGTGCTATACACAGTGGGCTTTAAGTGAAACACATGATTGCTAACCGATAAATTGTGCATTAGTCGAAACGGTGGTAAGATGATTCCGTCCCGAACTGGAAACGTAAGTCGCAGTTCTTCGTCTTCTAAGGACAATGGAGAAATGATGTAACTGCACTTCAGTGCCAACTCAACAAGTAATACTCACTGTGATCCAGCTGTGGCTTTACATCAGGATTCGGACTAACGTAGGGGATGGAACAAGCAGGAGTAAGAGGAGGAGTTGGATTGCCAGGCACAGGGCTGTGCTGATAATTCATTCGTACATCTTGCTGAAAGCTGCAAATTTGAAATCCTTGATTAGTACAACGGACTACACTAAATGCTTGATGTCCTTCACTTACCCTTGAGCATTTTGGTAGCCACTTGGTGTTACACTGGCACCCGAATAAAACTGTTGATTGTGTGGATTTCCTGTATACGGTGGTGTGCTTTGTCTCTGTTGAGGCATCATTGGAGGTCCAGGACGTCCATAAGGATTCATTCCGGCCGCTCGACTGTAGCCTGGCTGAATTGGAGGAACTGGTATACCGTTTGACTGATTATGGGGATATTGCATCGGCCCCGTAGGAACATTCTGAGGATTCTGGTTCATAGGATACATGGCCCGTTTTTGGGCAGCGTGCATTTGTGGATGTGGATATGGCGATATCCTTCTTGGTGGGTATCCCCCATTCGCCATTCCTTGCATCTTGGCCATTGGGTTCATTCCATTCATTTGATGATTAATTGCTGCAGTTGTGTTATTCCCCATTCCACTGTTCATCGTGCTCATTCCCATACTCATATTCTGCATTTGGTTCATTGGATTTATCTGGAGTGTAATAAAGTTAAAGGGAATTAGTTGTCGCCAGCGTAATGCCCATTAAACGCAAACATATAGAAAATGCGAGATGATAAAAAAGGAAATACACAAAAACATAATACGAGAAGTTTTCATTGTCAGTCATGAAGGCATTGCTTTTCATTATTCACATATATAAATCAGAACGAAACAGACGAACAAGTATGGCATGTTGACTGCGACATGCACCTGTGCCCGGCCGAATACTTCAGCTCGCCAAGGACTTCTACTGAATTAGAACTGTCGGCTGCAACTAATTACTGATGAATAAGGTATCGAAATGATATTTGCATTAATAGCCCCGACTGCCTGACTGCAATTGTTAACTGGAGAATCAATTTTCCATAGACACTATTATACAAGTCTGATGTTGTTCATTGGTTTTCTTTTTCAACTTTTCTTATGTCATCCATGAGATTGAATTGACATTAGAATAATTATTGTAGGATACCATGTTTAGATTGTGCAAGTGCAATTATTTCATCAATATTTTGCATTACGTTTAAGAAAAGCCACTGCAAGTGGCGGCACATCGTTTTAAATAACTTTTAAATGGTCCGCGATGTCCTTTCTTAAAATTAATTCATTCCTATGTTTTTTTCTAATAAAATGATAAGAAATTGTGTATTGCATATGAAAGTTTTAAAAACATGTTAAAAATTGATGATGGCCATCACAAAACTGCCCAAATTTATCTCGGTATAACTAGAAAACTTAGTGAAGATTGATTCTTCAAGAAAACAAATGAAATAAAATATAAATACTTAAAAAAATATGTCATTTTAAAAAAAATTTCTATCTTTGACTCGATTTGTTAGTTTCGAAATTCCCGGTACACCGATTCAGTTGCAATATGAAAAAGGAAAGAATAGAAACATTCTATGAAATTACTTTTTCGGAAACCGATACTGTCCTTCTGCGATTTCGAGTGTAATTGAACTGTTTCACTGGTAGGCTTTGTGCTTGAAACACAATCTTCTGTCCCAAATACATATGCAAAGTAATAGAAAATCCTCTTCAGGTTCAATCAACTCCGCACCTGAGTTGCATTTAGATGAATTAGAAAAAGGGAAAATCGAATTGATTGCTGCAGTTCCTTTTCTAGTGAGACAATGGCGATCGATCTAAGTAATTTATACATATAATAATGAATCGTCATAGAGATACCTCTGGCTTAGAAGGCTTCCAACAACGAATCTACAGCAGTGAATTATAAATAAAAATCGAGTAATGTAACAAGAACGGAAAATAAAGTTGAAAATTCCGATAGATGATCGTGCTTCAACGTGTGCACACGGCGCGGCGGCACAAAATCGCGCTATCACAACAATTCCCGGACACTCGCAACTTGAAAAGCGTTTATGCTTGGCAAATGCTGATGCAGAAGAGGGAAATCTGCAAAAGGTCTTAGTTCGTAAAGGTATTCCAAAAGGGAAAACTGAAGTTGGGGCCCCCAACTGTAAATGCAAGGTTTTGTTGCGGAGTGGCTGCAGGCATCTCAACTCAGTCTCTAAAATGCCCGCTCGTTCGGTCTTTTGAATTCGATCCCTGACAAACAAGGAAATCAAAACAACGAGGAGATGATTAAGAACAGATGAAGACGCGAGTGATGCCGCGACGCGGCGACGTCAACGGGGGAGGATACTGAGGATCTGGGTACTTACATGGTGATGTCTCGATGCATTGTAGCTCATTCCATTCATCATTGGCCCCATAGAGTTCATTTGCATCATCCCGTTCATGTTAGTCATGCCGTTCATACCTCCCATATTCGTCATTGTGTTCATGCCGTTCGCACCCATCGCTGTCACGCCGTTCATGTACTGATGGTGGTGGGCCTGACTGCCGCCCCCGTTGTGCAATGACATGCTGTTCAGCTGAAAGGATTAAAACAGCAACAGATAACTAACATTACTCTACCCTCGGGTGGGGATTTTGTTCGTTGGTTACCTGCGAGTTGAACCCCATTCCGTCCATTGTCTGTTGGGTCCCTGTGGCAGCGACCATATTTGCTCCGGGCATATGATGCTGATTATAGTTGGCACCACCCCCCGTTACGGGTAAGCTACCCCCAACGTTACTGGCGCTACCTGCACCGCCTACACCACCCAGCAAGTGTGATGCGGTGCCACTATCACTGCTCGATGCGTACGAAAAATCCGTGCTCGGCCCAAAGGAGTTCTTCAAGTTGCTCAGGCTGTCATTGTTGTTGCTACCGAGATAATTGATGTTTGAATTGCATCCGAAATTATTGCTACTGTATCCGTAGTTTTGGTGGTGGTGCTGCTGCTGATGATGATGCTGCTGTTCCTGGTGATGGTGATACTGCGCTTCTGTATAAGCCCCGGGTGGAGATAATTGGCCCCCTAAGGCTGGAGCCCTTGAGGAGCCCCCCTGGGCATTCATTTCGCCAACATTTCTGCAAAACGAATAAAAGTAATTCATTTTTGGTGTAAGATTAAATTCGCGATAAAATTAACAATAGCAAATATGTAGGTTGTTTAGTTGTTGCTATGTCCAAATTGATGTGTGTTTCAAAGATAAGTTTTTTATATTAATCTCATTAAGAAATGTATGACTAAAGATTTTCATTATTAAATAAACGGCGCATCGATCCTTGTTTACTGCTGAAATTGGATCGAAAACACACACACATAAACGCATCATCATTATCTCTAGTATCTTCTCGAAGACAGGGCGAGGGAGTGAATACTAATTATGAATTCAAGAATAGTTCAAGAAAATCACCCACGCCAGCGGCGATATGATTTCAAGTAACAATTACAAAAAAATAGGAAAAGGAAGCGTGAAAAATAAGTAAACGGAAAAACGCTGCAAAATTTCAAATGGTCTCGAAGGGCTCGACATGAGAGCAAGAAGTTTTGCTGGCTTGAAATGCGGTCATACGGAACACGCATACATAATTCATGCAGAAATCTCGTGTTAAATATTGAAATTAAAATCTGCATCCGTCGAGGGTGAATATAATTTTTCGGTTCCCGAGCATCATCACCGATAATATTTTGTGTACACACACAGTGTTGAGTAGCGACAGAATTGGGTGGTAATAAAAAGTGGAAAAATTCAAAGAGGTAACAATAATTTTTTTTATGTTGCTCACGTCCAAGTCGATTCCATCAGTGGACGACCGACCACCCGCGATCACCCCGCGTCGCATTTTCTCCAAATATGTTAGAATAGGGTAGAATGTTTTTGTATTTAAGGATTCGCCTGGCGAATGGGATCATTTAGCGGCGGTTATAATGTTTGGCATAATTTATCCGATGTATATCTGCTCGCTAGTGCAAACACGAAAACAAAAAAACAAATACGTGTGTATGTGTAATAATAATTGAGAAACAGCGATGCACTTTTGTACAGGAAGCGAGTGCTGCACTCGAACCGGGGCAAAGGGCAATTACGGCCGCCCATGTGTGCGAAAACAAGTGTACGTAATCGGTAGCTTTAATCGTAAATTAAATTATTATGGATTCTTCATCCCCACATGTCAGTTGTGCACGAGAAATCGCTTCTTAAGTGAAATTAATTTTTGCAAATTAGACCAGCTACCCAACCCCCCTGCTCCTCGTCCTCCTTTTCTTCGTCGACCTCTTCTGGTGCTCACCTCGGTGCTCTTTCTACCCCAATTGCTTTGACTTAATTGAAAGAGGCAAGTGCGTAGGAGTGCCTTACTGCTTTTTCCTCTGCGTCGTATGCACTATGCAGCGAAAAAATGAAGTGCGCCTATCGTTACCGAGTTCAGGATCTTCAAGAAAATCGATACAATAAAATTAACGGAATTTCAGATCGTCATACTGAGTGAAAGTAGGTTATTGCGAGAGTGCAAGAGTAAGAAAGGCATCTTCGTTAATTAACGTGAGAAGAATCGCTTACAGAAATTGTTTATCTCTATTTTAGAAATTTGGTAAATCAAGTTTTTTTTAAATACCCAGCAACCAAATTAATTATATTTCTAATAAAAATCATTGAAATATGGTGAAGAGATTCCATATTTTTTTTTAAATGAATTGTTGTGCCTTCCGTTATTAAAAATTAAGAAAATTTTTTAATTTAAATAAAAATTTTCATATTTAAAGTTTTCGTTGATTTTTACAACTAGTTAGTAGTAAGTAGTTAGATGCTGTTACAATTGCAATGAAGTCATCCGTTTTCCACGGTCGTATTTTTAAAGAAAGAATATATGTATTTGAATCCTTTCCCATTATAGATCGAATATCCAGCAAAATGTGAGAAGATGGGTTTTCATATATTCCCCCAATAATACAGCTCCAAATTGGAGAATGAGTATCCAAACTGTCGAATACCCCAATTGAAGGTATCCACGCCTTCAGGGTGCAACAGCTTCAACCATGGTTCGATCCTTTCCAGCTGGGGCGATATTCACATATGTAATGTATGGGGAGCCACCATCAATGGTGAAAAGTTAAGCACGAATTCTCATCATAACATAACTTCGTGTCCTCGTTCCCAGCGGGAGCTTAACGTGATTCAAAATTGAACAAATTTACACCAAAGGGTGATGTCAATGTGTTCCAACTGCATCAAATCATCCCCCTTTCTATCGTGCCCTTAGTGATCCGTTTTTTTACATTTGAAAAAGTCATATTTGGAACACTGAGCAATACATATAGCATAGTCAGGCAGGCAAACAGGCCGCCATGCTTTTAGGTGGATCCAATTTGCTCATTTCTAGAAACATCAGTCTTTCCATTCTAACCCCGTTATGCAAGGGGCGACGGGCGACAGACGACAGCGATACGACCACGGGCGATGGCAGCGGCGACTATCTACGTTTGCTCTCATTGCCACTCGCGCTTCATTTCTGCATGGAGATTTCCATTTCAATTGAAACAGGAGACGGCGTCAATGCAGTGATGTGTCCTCGTCGCAATCAACCCTGAAAGTTTTCCTGGTAGTTGAAAATGGCTTTCGAATGTGCCATGTGGGGGTGTGCTGTAAGCGAAGGGTGGAAAATGCCGAAGGCGGTGAACGCTAGGTTGTCAAGGGGTTAAACTTACTGTTATTATTATTTTATTGGCAGGCGGATAATGGAATAAATATTGAACACAAAATTTGATTTCCGTGCACTTTATACTGAGTTAAAGCACTGCATATAATTCCAAAATGGTGGCAATATATTTGAGGATTATCTGCTCAGTCTGTTCTGTGCAAAAATATGTGCATGTGGTAACGCAGCCCCGATCTGTACAATCGAAAAAGGATTATATGTATTATTACATATATAAACAGTTTTTACTTTCAACTTATCCAAACGAAATCGTTCTCAGGAGTCGTTTTCGGCCTCAGTCACCCTTGACATAACAAATGCGTTTGTGCTAGTGAACATAACCGATTCGTTTTTCACAGATCAACAGGGGTTCCAGCCGATAGGGACGTTATTCGATAGTCATTTAATTTAGAAAATTAAGTGAATGGGACACCAGTTTCTTGAATGGTAGATACGGGTGTTTTGTGCATGTATATCTCTTTATATTATTTTACGCTAATTGTTTTGATGAACGTTTTGGGAGTTTAATCAGATTTTATTGCCATTGAATTTTAAATAATTTTATAGAGACAAATTTCGGATTTGATAATTGGTATGAATGGACTTTGGGAGACTTTCTTTAGAAGACATTTAATTTTGGATTAAAGTGATGCAATGTAAATTTGATCTTGCAATTTTTATTTGGTTCCAAATGGACTTTTTTTTCGAAACACACAAACAAATAATAACAATTAAATAATTAAACAATTTAAATAATTAAAACGAAAGCTTCTGTTTAACTATGATAACGCTGAGAAATTTCCACAAATATTACAAATAAAACCACGTATAAATACCAGGATTTCCTATTCATAATAAAATTAAGCAACTAGTCTTTAAATTTTAATAAGAGTTAAAGTATATTGCATAATTTATAAAATGTAATTCATTTTAAATTGTTTTCATTATCAATTAATTATTATTAAGTACATACTTTAAGCGGAACATCAAATTGAACCTTTTAATTGTTATAATCTATTAATTTTTAAGAGTTTTACAATATATACAATACATATATATATATATATATATATATATATATATATATATATTATAGTGTTGATTAAATTTGGCCGCGTTTGGGGCGAAATATAAAATTGAGATTCCCCTCAGTAGTCGAGTGCACGCAAAATATATACACTTACGTACCTAGATATATATAAAATTCGACTATTTCGCTCAAATTTTTTTGTGTGCAGTAATAATCCCAACGACCGACTTGCGTCCCCGCCCTGTCAAACTAATATTCGTCCGAAATTCAAAAGACCTTTCCCTTATTTAACAATATATTTTTACCGATATCAATGTTTCAGTTAAGACACAACGAGACCATTTCATTACCCAAAAGCGGTCTATTACGAGGGCATTATTTGATTTTCCCCCTTTGTGCATCGATATAGTACATATTCTGCCGTTCACTTACACGTACATCTCGCTCGAGTACTTATGAATGTCGGCAACCCCTTAAAAATGGAAGGTTATTTGTGCATCACCTTCTTCTCGTACTTCAACCGCTGGTAGTCAACCAAAAATGAATGCTGCAGCACTGTACTTCCCTGTTTTTGTTCGAAAATAGACGAGGGGGAGGTGAAGGACATACTGAAGAAAAAAGAAATATAGGGAAAATATTTCATACCAGACTAGTCATTCTATCGCCCCAATGTAATTCTGCAATAATTTTTTCCTCTTCTCTTCTGAGGGTTAAATAAAAATCTGATGGTTGGTTGACAAATGGTTCTCGACTAGAATCCGGTTGATGAAATATTTTCATTGTGTTTCAAGACTTCTTGCCTTTTGTATGCAAATGGCAATTGCGGAATATGAACAAAACATTATGGTGGAAGTATTGATTAGTTAATTGAACAAGTATTTCAATGTAGTTTTATCTGCAGGGAATCTGAATCCATACAGATACACACAAACCGGAGCATAAGTATATTGCGGACAATTAACCTTGCCAAAATTATATTCTTGAAAAAATACATAGTTGTATAATAGTTTTCTCGCAATGGTGTCTATTTTGGGCATCTTGGAAATTATGAAAACAGATAAAATTAAATTATAGCTACAACTGTTAAATATAAGTATGAACAACGGAATTAACTAGAAACAGTGTGGATAGATGAATTCGCATTTTATTTCCATAGAGAGAGTGCCTTACAGAAGCCAACATCGAACTATGAACACATGCCATAAGTTTAGCTCCTTCGTCCCGTTTTCCTAATATGATAATTTATTAAATCTCGTTTCGAGTACATGAGAATTAAACACTTCCTGCTTTATGGATGAAAAACTCTTTCACGAAGGAAACAACATGTATTCTCATGTAATCCAATGAAAATATGAACGTGAAATCACCTCATAACTCTCAGTGTACCATTTTTCATTTAAATTCATGCAGATATATTGCATAGAGTATTTGTCGCGAAATGACAAACTCGCGAGATGCCCCTGGCCCCTTTACCGCCTCTTCCAGTACCGGACCAAATTTGCATCACATGCACTCCTCACTTCTGCAGGTGACTAAATTCTGGAGCCGCTGCTTAACATTCACATAGTGGCGTCGCCATCCTTGTTGTTTTCATTCAAATCCTGCTTTGCCATAATCTAAGGTAAAATTAAAAGAAAACAAGAAACGTGTAAAAAAATAACGAGGAAAAGGAAAGTACTTTGCATGGGGATTTGTAGTGTGCAATCATCAGCAATAGTCGTGGTGTAATAAGTGTGCAGCGGCATGCGCAAGCCCCCCGCGCCCTCTTGCATTACTGCTGCTGCCTTTCGACAAATCAGTTTATGCCGTGCCTGAGTTCGATCATCCATGAAAAATCTCTTTGTGCAATCTGTCCCCCTCGATCATCTTTTAGCGATCTACACCACCCGCCATTTTATCATATTTTAAACGGAATGTTGATTTTATTTTGTAGAACTAAAAACAATTGTTGCTTATTTTTCGGTGAGTCACAAGGAAAAATTCGTGAGTTCTAAATTAATCACGATCATCTCTCTTTGTTCTATTTTCTTCGATCGTCTTCGGAAGTGAGCATTCGTTTTTGGACTTTAGATTTCTGGAGAGTGATAATCCCGATTTTGAGTATGCAACTGTAGAACTGTGGAATTTCTGAACGTGATTCATGGAGTGAAGATGGAGTACCAGATATTTTGCACTTTATTATTAATTGAGCAATCAAATGAGGGAAAATTATTTTATCTTCCAGTGCATTGAAAATAGACAAATTAATGATGTTGAATCATTTAGCCTTCATTGGAATATGGTAAAATCTGAAGTGATCGACTCGCGACTCTTGGCTAGCTTTACTAACAATCATAACTTCTTCAAGAAAGTGGAACAGATTTTGTGAAAACAGATAAAAAAAAAAACAGAAAAAAAAATTGTTGAATATTTTTTTACGATGGAAGACAAAATATAGCAATGCAAAATTCTTGCCATTTATATTCTGTGACATCTTTTACGTAAGTTAGTTGGATCTGATTAATATTAGCAAAATATCCAGCTTGGTTAAAATGTTATAATTTTGATAACAATTCACAGATTAGGATTCAAATAAAATTGGTGACAAATGTTTTTATATTTTTCAGTAAGTTACAGTTAAATTATTTAAAGGAAGAACATATAAGAATAGTTATTTAAATTCTAGTCTAAAACAAAACGGATATGAAAACCAACAAAGAAATAACCTAAAACCGATAACAATCTAATCTTCGGGCTTTAAAAAAACGGAAAAACTTATTGTTTACAAAATAATATTGTGAGATGTTTCGAAGTGAAAACGACTTTAATAAACACCAAGACTGGAAATGTAAAAACCGAACCAAATCGTCGAGAAATATGAGCTTCATTTTGACTCCTCCACGTTGAGGGTGCTGTCCGCCTTGGTTTATCGTCACGATAGTCTATCTACGTCAGCTGAGTATCTCATTTCATCCAAAAATCAACAGAATCATTGGTCGTCTTCATCCACTCAGTGACCTCAGCAAGACGGCGACGAAGAACACTTATAACAAAGTATTTTTCATCCCGACAACCCTCATTTACTCATTTATTTGACCAATCGACCCACAAAGCCATTTCTCGTATAACATCACCTACAAACGTACAAAGTATTTCTCCCCTGCCAACCTGATCTTGTCGGGAACTTGGGCGAGGAGGATGGACATATTCGCCAACACAACAAAGAAACCACCCTGGTTGACCGATTGGAAGCTTTTCTGCCTTTTTTCCTCGACCAAACAAAACAAAAAACAAACAAAAAAGAAGCAAGCAACCACTGCGGGGTTAAAGCTCGAAAATTCCAACCCCAAAGGCCAAGATTGCATGAAGGAAAAATTTCATCCCAACTGGGCGTTACAAAGTAATTTTTTTATTCTCGACTCTTGTACTTTTTGCCCGTTTCAAGTTGCTTAAGAGGACTAATGGAGAACTCCTTCGTTAGAATTGCCAGAGAAATTTTTCCACATAGTTATTTTTTGATGCTTATTACTTCTTTCGTTTTTACCACAATATGTGCTCCTCTTTACCAATTTCAACAAATACGCTTTCATTTTTGATTTTAATTCTAAATATTTACAAATTTCTTTTTGAAACTTAATTGATCTGAAAGTTATGTTACGCCAAGTCATATAATTGTCTTTTTCAAAGCAATTTCAATTAACTGATGAAGTATGAATCTAGAACAATAACACAACTGTTCTGAGAATGTCGAGACATAACCAGTGATTCTCTGTTCCGTTATGATGGAATCGGGATTATTATGTAATTTGTGTTATCCAGGAATGCGTAAGAAGAGTAAACAAATTATGAAATTCTCTCTTAACAACAAAAATACTACATATATGTATTACGTAAGTATTCGTACATACCTATAAAAAATAAGACGACTTTAAATATTGTCAGAAGTTCTATTAATTAAAATTTGTATTCCAAAAGCTAGCGCCAAGCTATCATCATTATAAAGCATACGTATATTAAAGTGTTATAAAACATAAATTTTCTAAATAAAAACAGTTTAGGTATAGCATTCTTCAACAAAAATAATTGCATTATATTTAAATTTTCATTTCGTTCCCAATTCTTCCAGAGAATAGAATCATAATTTTTACGTGCCATGAAACACTCATTCCTTCAAGTGGCACCCCCAAAAAGTCGATTAATTTCTGTACCTTATTGTCGACTCCAAACTCTGTACAATAATCCAACAAATGATATTCATGAAACGCAACAGCTCGAGACCCAATAGTGTTGTTATCATAAATTAAAAGCCCAATCGTAATCAATACCAACAGCTTCAACGTTGGGGTCAATTATGAATAGCTGAGCAATCCGCCCATTCGCAGTTAACTCCTGTTATAATTCCAATTCGGAACGATACGGAATGGTGTACACAGACTGGGTCTGGTAACACCGCAAACTACCCTCAGAAAACCAGGCTGCCAATGCCAACCGCCACCTTCGTCCTCTTCACTTTGCTTTATGATGAATGAGCGTGAAATCTTGAGCAATCCACCACACCGACCCCCCAACCCTGGGTCGCTATCACTTAACCATGAGAAAAAGTTTCAATGGAAAAAAAGGGAAAAATAAGGGAGGAAAAAAAGAAGTGAAAAAATGATATCCGTCGCACACAAAGATAAAATCCGATATAGAAAGGATCCCTTTTCAGGATATTTATTCCAAGCCGGTTGGGTCTATTGTGTGGGGGATTGCAGAATAGAAAAAGGACACGAATTGGATCTTGGTATGCTTCTGAAACATCTCTCGCAAGGGTGGTGCGGCGAGGGCTGAGCAGAAATGGTCGACAGCGGATAAATCTGGTATGGGTTAATGGTATTTCCCACCCTAGCTCCACCACCACCCAAATGGTTGATACAACAATTTACTTGAAGCACAGGGCAGGGGTTGATTTGTCATTATTGTTGCGTCATTGTGGGATTATTCCATTTGGAATTTTCGGTGTCCTTTTTCCATGAGTATCCTTTGGATATTGTATAGGCTTGGGTGCGTTCACTTTCTACCCTAGTTGTCCGTTGACAATGCCCACCGAGCATTCCACCCCCATTGTACTATTAAGGCTTATAGTACCGAAAATCTCACGACATCACTCACAACTGAGGCCAAAAAGAAACGATGGTGGAGATTTCCTAAAAGTTTGCCCGACTCTTAACAAACATAAAACTTTTCTGCTCTTTTTCGATCTATTCCTTTTCATGTTTTTTCACTCTGGCATTCTATTTTTGTTATTTATTTTTGTTCCACATTTTTCTTTTCTTTTTTTTTTTTTGCTTTTTTTCTGCATATGTAGGATTCGATCCTTGCTCGGTAGTCAGTTGTTGTTGGTGTGGTTGAATGTTAAGTGAACTGATAGAGGGCTTTGAGCCCTTGCGTGGAAATGGCGGAAAGGTGGGCGAAATTTATGGAGTGTCTGGGGGTTCTACAAAAGGGTGTGTGGTATGAGTGAAGAAAAAAAAACCAAAAAAGACATGAACAAAAAAAACTAAAAGAGAATCAAATACATACAGTGAATAGAGTCAGCTCATCGTAGTTCGCACAATTTCACCCCTGCTAACAAAAGCTCTAAAAGGAAAATTCAATCTTACTAATAAGTCGAGAATGTGTTTGGCTTGTTCCTGCATTTGTTGATTATGTTTTCAACCCTCGATTACCAAACACCCGATAATGGTGTATACCGAGGACTGATTTCGTCTGCTCCGATCAAGTTCGGGTGGAGTGATTAATTCAGGTTGAACGGGTCAACAATGAGTATGAACAATAAAATGCAATTAGGAGGGAGTGGAGCGGGATCAAAATATGTTAGTTATTTCAGTTTATTTTAGTTTCTTTTATTTTATTAGAGAGAAAGTTTGAGATAGAACGATTTGTTTTACTTGTTCTATTGGACGATGTTGAGGTTAATCTTTGGAATTATATTTAGAAATCATTGAGTTATTTATTATCCTATTATAGTACATTCTTCCAACCATTCTTTCGCAAAAAAGGTTAAAACAAAATAGCAATAAAGCCATATAGAAGAATGATGGACACTTCTCTTTTTCTTTAAATGTTGTGCGACATGACCGAATAAAATAGCAGAATCACTTTCTAAAACAACAGCGAACTTCATGTCATCAATGTGGTCATTCCTTTGGAAGTAAGGCTACTTGTAATATAACATTGATAGCATCCCTCGAAGTCGAACTACAAAATGAATCCTGTTCAATCTTTCGATCTCGCTCTTGTAGTAAGATAAGGTGTCGGCCTTCAGGAGTATACAGTCCCGTGGTTGCCATCCGTTGATGTAATAAGTCCATTTAATCAAGTATTCTCCGAGTTCTGATGTGTTTAGATTCATCAATATATTCGAATAATTTGATGATACATTTCCGTCAGCCATATCCGCAGCTATTTTCGTAGAAATGATAAGTAAGTACTTCAAGAACGCATTACAATAAAATTCTAATGATTCTCATTCTTATATCACTTGATTTGTTCGTTAAAACAAAACAAAAACAAACGAAAAAGAAATATAACTAATCGGTTAAATATCACTTCTTACATTCAAAGTTAGGGAACAAGTAACAATCCAATTCCTTATATCTCGCACCACGAATTCCTTTCCAACCTTCTGCGCCCTTGTTTCCCTCCCACACATTTTATATTTCTTATTCAACAGATGTGTTCGGCGCCATTCGTGTTGCTGGTATCTCCACCTATAACAAAGTTAAATTCTCCTTTTTGTCAGCGCCTTCTGAAGTTCACCTTCTTGCCTCCTCGACTCGGTGTCGTCGTCGTCGTCTTCTTCTTCAGCATCCGGCACTTGGCTCTCCTTTCTCAGATACTTCCACGCTGGATGGTTGGGCACCGTCATCAGCGTTTATCTGCTTTTTATGTTTACCAACTGAAAATTGACGTACAGAGATACAAATATAAAAGTACAACAGGATGAAATATGGCTCTTCACGTCCTTCTCCCGCATTCGTGTCCCCGGGTTCATGATGCCTCCCTTTCTGTTATTTTCTTTTATGAGATATTTGGTACGTGTGCGGTATTTGATTGGATTCTGGGAGCCAACGCCAAGTGCGGAATGAAGTCGAGCACCAGAGATGCTATGACTCTGGCGATGGCCTTCAATTGGGGATGGTATGGATGGAGCCTGGTGGTGGCGGTGTGCGGTAAGCTCTCGACATTCCATAAAGCTTTAGCAATTTTTCCTTTTAACTTGTACGTGGTACAACACTGTACTTTTCTTTTTATCAGACTCCGTCTCTGGGAGACTCATTCCTGATACCTTATCATCACCTCCCCTCCTTTCCTACCCCATTCAACCACCCACAAACACAAAACTCTCGACAACGGTAGGGAAGCCATCTAGATACACATTTATAAATACATGAGCGAAGAAAAGATATTCGAACAGATATAGATATTTGGTCCGGAGCTACTATGCCTCATTATGCTACACAGCCGCAGCATCCGAAGACTGGCTCCGGCGAAGAAATTGGTAATGCTTTCATTTAGATTTTCTTTCCTTTTTGGCAGTTGTATAGTACGAGTTTGCGAGCAGAAAATAGATGTATGGTTGGTACAGGGAGATGAGAGCCAGCGAACAACTTTACACACATCGGTACAGAATTGAATTAGGATTTGAAGCAGAGCAGTGCGTGGAGATGGTACAACTTTAATTATGCTTGACAAGAAGAAGCCATTTGTTTCTAGGTGAAATGAGATCCACCGATGAAAACTTTCAGTGTTGCTCTGTTGTTGTATTTAATTAGCAAATCTGACGACATCGAGTCGCGCCATGGTACGGTGGATGCTGAAGAAATTCTTTTACATGATGCGCTTTTATAATCTTCACTAATTTTGGGATTGAACTGGTTTTACGATTTTTTTCTTCTCGAGATATATTTAAGTAAATATATATTAGTTAGAATTACTTCAGTTAGTAAAAATTTGCCAACACCTTTATCATTATAACTAGGAAATGTCTACTTGGGTTTGAGGGGAATTTCCGCCAATTACAAACATTATTGGCTGATTTTGTTTCCAAAAATTTTGTTATAAAGTATTAACTAATTTGTTCTTAAAGAACAAAACTTCCAAATAGTGCTAATCCTTCTGGTACCTACAAATCAAATGTAATCAAGATAAAAGTTCTGCAACTGCTTTCCTTGAAAAGCAGAAACACAGATTTACGTAAATAGATTTTCATGCAAAATATGTTTAATTTTGGACAATTCTATTTAAATAAACATTTGAAAACAATATTGTTGAGAACGTCTTTCGTTATCGGGACTTGAGCGCATAACCTTTGCCCTGCTTGCTTAGAAAACTGTGGCTTGGAAGGCTAATTTTACGAATCAACAAATAGCAGTGCATTCTCAAATCAGGTCAAATGAATAATAATGGGGGTTGATTTTAGTTATTTTGAAATTTGTTTATGGAAAAACTATGTATTTTCAAAAATCGTTTTCAAGGTTACGATCTTCCTCTTCTCGAACCAATTGAGCAACGACTTATTTTGGCATTTGTATCCGTTTTAACTGTATATGGTAAGAGTTATTCAAAATGCCCACTGCACATGTTTGGGTCTGCATAAATGCAATTTACGAACAATGAACATAAATAATGTGTGGCATGAAGAATACTTGAAAACGTAATAATCTTTCTCATGCACAGCTTAACTGCAGATAATTGTCCTGACACGTTTGTAATGAACAGAGTGAGGACGATAAGATCGATGGTAGAAAATCATATTTACCAAAAAAAAAATATGCTAACAGTTCAGTTCGTCCGTACGTATTGAACTAAAGTGATTTTCAATTTGATAGCTTGCCGGTCTTAAATTAGCCATTAGAATTGGCCGCAACAAAATGGAGTGAAGAAGCCACGAGCCCCAGAAAGCTAATAAAATGTTATGATTGTCATAACTACTTTATTTATTGGCATCCACTTGTACATGCTCTCCCTTCAAAATCTTCATTGCATAAACTATATGGACTCCCGGTAGAAGATAAACCCGATTTGAATGGTATGGGGTTAGCGACAAACGGCACAATGCGGAAATTCGTGCACAGATGTTGATATGCCGTCATCTTTGTGAAATTTCCTTTGTACAATGTACAGCAGAGAAAGAGGTGAAATATCGAAGTCAATCAATTTCTAAAAATAAAATATGGAAAGCAGAAAGGAATGAAAACAGCTTAAGAGTGTTGTTTTTTGTTTCTTCCTTTTTTTGTATCATTTTTTCGTTTTTGTGTGATATCTAATTTTAATTTGTTTTTCTGTTCCTTCTTCTTACTGTTGATCACTTGTAACGTTTATGCGCCAACGTACCGTTCACTTTACACCTAGGTACTTCATTACCAGAGCCAGTATCTTTCTCCCATGATTTTCTACTTATGAGTGCTTGACTATTGTATGGGCCTGGTTTGCCATTGCTACCAATATCTTCTGCAAGTCAAAGGCAGTTTCAATCTTGGCTTGAGTTTCCTTCGTCACAGTTCGTTCTCTGTCTAACGACCATTTACGAACTCGACACAAGTCGATCTTTTATTCGGCCGAATGCTGAACTATTTGCATAGAGCAATACTCGGTGAACGACTCTTGTGATGTTACATAAATTTTGTTGAGAAGATTTTATTTGATGGACCTCGCACAACTACCATTATTTCAGTACATGGATGTAGAGTATTGCAGTACAATACGGACAAAGCAAACGTAGAAGATTAGGCTCTCGTTCGAAATCGTTGAACTGAGGATGGTTGAATTTAGGACAAAACGGTGCACAACTGCACACGATCACGGCAGACGACATAGAAAGTAGGACGATGTTTTAATATAAAGGAAGTATGGAGATGCCCAACAATATTTATAGAAGAAATGCTACAATATCTATTACAACAGATTCAAAACGAAAACTTTAGTTAGTGTTACTGCGTTAATGAGGATGATGTAGGTAATTGTTTCGAAAAATTGTCGTCCGATAAAAGAGGAAGTAATACTTGAGAATATAGCTTTAATAAATTTCACAATTTCTTCTCACGGGACTTAAAGTGAATGAATACAATTTTTTACTTGTTTTTTTCTAAGTTTGGAAAAAAGATCTTCGAGCAATTAACTAGAATGAGACCAAACAAAGTTGTCGAATAGAATGTTGTTACAATAATGAATAAATATAGTTTAAATTTTTCTTTTGTGCGTTTTGCAAATAAACTTGATTTGTACCTCATTTTGCAAGCACTTCTAGTTCACCCCCGTGCATTCCTCCTGCCGTAAATCAAGTGTGCAATGATTATCCATTAGTTGTGCAGTAGAACTTGCTGTTACGTCGACCGATAACAAACAAGTGGCTATTCTGATAAGGTTTACTAAAGACTACACGTGTGTGCATCGCTCTTTATCAGGAACAGGTAAACCTTGAACATTAACTGGGCTCATTTTCTTGTTTAAACACTTAATTGCTCCACCAACGCCGATCGACGTCGCTCACATATTGCGAACGTCTCCTAAAAGTTTCAATTTATTCATTTTGAAATTTTGTTATTCTTTTGGGTTTTTTAATGCTTCTTCTACGTGCCGCTCTCTATGTCAATTTTATCTTACGGTTAAATATTTTTGGTTTTTTTATTTGATATTTCCAGAAACTATTTTTGTAGTTACGCTTACGAGGGAATAGTTCTCGACTTCAATGTATATAACCTGGTGGTTTGATCTGGATATCTGTCATGGAGTGAATTTTATAACCGCTCAATTTCCGTCTTCGTTTTTAAGCGATGTGCCACAATATTGATAAGACTTGTGGTTAAGTTACGAAAGCTTTAATCTAGGCTGTAATGGACGCTTTGAGGCAACCTTGTGCAAATTTACGAGCTTGTGACAATCATTGCGAGTTACAACTTCATTTGCTTGTTGCTATTTTCTCTTTTTTTCTGATAGTGCGCAACACGATTTAGCAACTGAATTAGTAGAAAAATGATTTGTATTGTCTATAGTTGTCAATTAATTGAATAAATAGATACATGATATAATTTTTTCCCACTAATGTTTAAACCAAGTTCAGTATTTTTCTTCAGACAAAACAAAAATAGAAATTTGAAATTTGCATTGATATCTTTTAGAAGGTCGAACCATTTTTCCAACATTTTCTATAAAAAACTATTATTTAATATTCATATGCAATTGAAGTCTCTTTAAGGTCTGTCTAATAAGTCGATGATGTGGATTGATTGACAAGTCGCTATAGTTTTTTGTTACCGATTATTACCGTTCTCTTCCACCCTTAACTTTCGTAAAGATTTTCTATTTTACTTAACTACTTTCACGGAATACCAATTTTATTTTTTATACAAAAGCTTCTGAATTAGTAAAAAACTCGTGGCAAGTACAATTTTTGCACTTCGATGTGGTACGTTTATCAAAACATTGTTCAACAACGCCTTTTATATTTTGTTGTTTACTTACATCTCCTGCTGGTTGAATGAAACAATACAATGTACGAATGTCGTGTCGATTCTGTTGTTCACTTACAGTAGGTATTCCAGTAATAATACGATTGAACAATTAAACAAACATTTCTCGAAAGCTCACACAATTTATCTGCCATTTTTCGAAACAAATTATATTCCATATTTGATGCTATAAATAAAATAATTACCACTTGATTAGGTTAATCTAATTGAAATATGCGAATGTGGTCGACGATAATTTAAATGGAGTAAAAACCCAACAAAATGCCGCAAAATTATATTTACATAGGTAGGTCGTATCAAAAACAAATTCGAAAAATAGCTACACGAATAAAAATTAATAGCCAAATAGCAACAATAATGAAATGGTGAATGCTTACATAAGCACTATTGGAACGTATCGTGTAATTTCAACGCACTCAATGCTAATTTCGTCATTAAGGAATTACACAAAAATTTTTAACTTGTCATTCTTGGGCGGCATAGAATAATACTTGGTATCGTTTATTACTTGTTACTTGAGCAGAGATTAAAAAAACATAGTTTTATAAAAGGCAAGTCAAAATATGACGTCTGAAAACTTCGATGAGAATATTTCTAGATTTTTGATATTGACTAGTGTGTTTTTTGCTGAATAAATTGAAAACGTGAGAACATTGTGTCGCGGTTTCTAGACATTGGAAAATTATAAAATTTCACTCAAGTGTTAATTAACCTTTGACAGTTTGTTAACATTTCGCAGACAATTCTCTGTTGTTACTGGCTTCTGTTTGAGGAAACTAATTATTAATTACAAAATTGACCATAAATTCAAAAGCAAAGTGAACTTGAAATTGGTGGCCTACCAATCTGTGTTGAGAGGTTTTTCTCAAAATGAAACGGTTGAGAAATTTTAAGCATAATTAACTCATAAGAAATATGCTGATAGTAAATTGCTCCAGACAAAAGCATAATTTTATATTCGTTGCCACAGCAGGGCAGGGGAAAACTGAATTCTGATGAATAAAGTTAAATAAAAATTCATGTACACATTTTTTTTACACACAGCATTCAAGAGAACTGTGTAACAAAGTGCAGATCACCCCCTCTAAAAAATAAAAATACATAACACAAAAGTACACACATCTCAAATATGACAAAGACGAATTTCCCACGATAACAAGAGCCTCCGAAGAAAAACCCAAAGTTCAGCGAAGGAAAAAGAGTGGTCTGTTGTTTGGGACCCTTGTTGGTTTCGGTGTCTCGTAACTTTGAAATTTTTCTTACTAGTTTCCCACAGGAACCGAAGGAATGTGTGAGACTGAAAGAAGAATGCCACGGACAAAGATCGGTGTTTAAAGAAAATTTTTCGGACGTCTTCTGTGTGGCCGCCTCAGATCGAGATTATTTAGGACAATTTGTACGGGCAAAAATCAGTCCGCAGATTGCTTTTATTAATGAATGTTCGCGCAGGTAATTTTTATAGTGTTTATCAAGGACTCGATTGAATACATCCGCTTACGTAACCACATTTGTGGCTGCTTCCGCTCTCGATTTCTCCTAATTTGCATCATTAAGCGTTTTGATGTGTTTGTCAAGAAAGATGATTCTGAAACGGCCGAAGAAGAAAAAGAAGAAGAAGAAGTCAGTTTTCGAGAGAATTCAATTTTCGGACCTCATTAGCACATTGAGTCGCGCCCGCGCCCTTGAGTCACTTGCTTATGCGATGTTGTTCTTTCCGATCAAGTATTTTGTCATTTTCGATTCGTCTTGAGTCTTCATGATTTTTTCTACTTTATGAATGCAAATAGACAAAAAAAAGAAACCTGTTAAAAACCATCACGTGGTCAGTTTAGAATATGATTTCAGGCACGAAGTCGCCGAAAAACATGCTCAGCTCGAGCACACTTGAAGTGCGCTTATATTTGTTAAATCAGTTTTTGATATTTTCAAGTTCAGGTTTTTTTAAATTGATGATATTTTGATTGTGTGATTTAGCCCAGAAAGTATTTTACTTTCTTGAAGACTGGAAACATGTACGTTTTTTGATCAGCATTTTTAGAATGAATTTGACAATTTCAACACTCGTTTTTTCCTACTTAGTTTTATTCCCAATTCCTTTTGATTTCTGTTTTATTTTGATATAAATTAAAATTGTAAACATATTAGGATAGGATAAGAAGTGATGGTAAAAATTAGTTGTACCTCATCACCAGACTGAAGTGAATTTTGTGAGCTCACATGGGGTCACGCCGGTGCGCGGTTGACCATTACATTTTGAAGACCTCCATTTTTCTGTTTTTCTTTTCTTTTTTTTTTTTTCAAAATAACACTTGAAATCAATTCGAGGATATTGGATGATTGCGAAATTACAGATTAATTTTTGGTAATGCATACAATAAAATTTAACCATCGCATAGAAGATATGCGTAGATTGCATTTGAAGTAATTTCCGATGTAATTTATACTTAGTTAACTATATTTTAAATTATACTTGAAGTGCATAAATTTATATGCAATTAAATATTCGATTCGTTATCGTAACAATGCTATTAAAAAAAGCATCCCCTGAGTTTGATTTGAAAACAAATCGCAACAATTATTGTGCTAAAATATATTTATATTGCTTATCTGTTTGTTTCTAAGACCTATTGATAATATTGACCATTAATAAACATGTTATCTGATTTGTTGAAGTGCAATTTCTGTGAACAAAGGACACTCAATAAAATATGGAAATAAATGAAACTCTCTAAAAATCCATAATTTCAGAAACTTCTCAACAAAGCGCAATTGGCGCAAATTGAAGGAATAAATGATTGTAAAATCCTGAGAAGAGTAAACCAAGAATCTTTCAATCTTTGAAGAATGGCCAAATATTTATGTCTTTGCATCTAATTTATATGCGAAAAACAATGAGCATAGAATTTAATATCAATGCCTTCTGCATAGAGTATGCCCTTTGGTATGGTAAATTTGTTATTGTTTTTTTGTTGTTACTGTATATCCTTGAAGTGAGTAAATTAAAGATGATTTTGTTTTTTGCACACATTTACATATAATTTTCTCACTCTAGACAACTCCGGTTCAATGTTTATGTTTCGTGCATGCATAAATTTCATTTGGCTGATTTCTGTTTCGAATTCAAGAAAGGAGAGCCCTGGTAATGAGTGCAGTGCGGTGCAACGGAATTGCATCAGGCGAAATGCAAACCTTTTTGAATCAGTGCACATAGAAAAGTCAAACCATTTGGTGCCAGATTACTTAAGAAAAATTATTTGTTCGAAAGCGAGGGAATGTACATATGTGGCTGGCGTTGACTTAACCATTAAATTTATATCGAGAGCCACCAAGAAAATTTTATGAAACGACATTGCCGCGATAGCGAAGAAAAAGGTGATAAAAGGAAATTACAAAACAGAATAGAAAATTGAGAGGGAAACAGGTAAATGTGTACATATAATGTGTGTATATAATACATATATATGTATACTGAGTGAAAACGACACAAATAGGCAAAATAAACTGTCGGCGACGTGAGGCTAGGGCAGAATGAGCCATGAGAACGCAGCCGAGGCATTTCATGATTATTCCAATAACCAGCAGCGATGGAAGACATCAGTCTGATCGGCCGCAAGAACTACCAACACCGAAGGCAGCCAAAGGTCAATCACTTTTTTACGAAATGATTGAATTTTATTAGAAACACTTCAGATATGCGCGTACCTAGGCGCTCTGGCCTTGGTTTAATTCTACCTTTGGATCGTTGTCATTGCACGCCGGTTCTCGGGAGTCTCTTTTAGTCCCGCATCGAGGTACGTTTTTGAAGATTCCCGGGCTCATTTCCAATGGATTCAGGGAGTAGGGGGGATAGAAGGGAGTAGGTGTGGGCATTAGTTACTGGAGGTTCACTCGCTATCCATCTAATGCCAGCTTGAATTGATCGCGATCGTCTATTTGCGCAGGCGCAAAGCACAGGTCAGGATCCCATTGGAGAACCTCTCCAAAGGAGGTCGCATGAGGTCGTAACTGTCAATGGGAATTATCGACACCAAGTGAGGTGACTGCCGTTGGTCGTCATGTCACGTCATATGACTTTATTGTGTGACAATGATTTGGCCTTACTGTTATGAAAATCGTGCTTGAAGCTGTGTCGGTGTCACTATGAAGTTTTTTGAAGTCTGTAAGACAAACAAAACTATCGATTGTAGCTAGAGGCTGGAAACTAGTAGCGTGGATCGTTAATTGTCTCTGGTTTCTGCTATAGCTGTTTCAAGGTTCAACCATTGGTCTTTTATTTTTCTATTATCGCTATTGTTTGTATGCATCTTTTTTGCTATTGACGAGCTTTCAAGAGATTGATCCGTCAGGAGTTATGCATTTGCGAAACTACACCGAATTATTGGGTACACCCATTGTTTTGTTGGCCACTCGGTGAAATATTGTTGGAGTTGTTCCCCTTTTGTAAAAATGAAATAAAGAGCATTAAAAACACTACAAAGCATATTATTAAACTTGCATGTCAGAAATTAACATTAAACAGGTGAGGACGCATATGGCTTAAAAGATGCTGCAAAATGTTCAACACTTCGTTGAGATTAACATCAAATGTTTTTATTAATTAAAAATAATAATCGAAAATAAAGAAACGTAGATAAAATTGATGCATCATTTATAAAGCAATGATTTTAACCTTCTAGATGATTTGAATTGTCTCTTGTGACTTTAATTGCCTGCACCTGTCCTCCCTCCGCCCATCTCACTGCAACTATTTAAATCGCTCAATGCGTTTTCACATCGAAAAATTGTCTATATGCATAAACTGAAATTGCTGCACTGAAGGTCTTAATGAGTAAATTGCGACTTCAATAGTAGTTTTCCGATGCACACAGCATGCGAACGATGCAAAGCGGCCGAAGTGTATTTAGCATAAACTTGAAACCAAAAATCAGACGAGCAATTACAAACGCGGCGACTATTTGCCACCGGAAAAAGCTTCCGTGTACACGTTTTCAGTAAGTGCTTCTGCCGAAAACTTGCAATTGCATCTGATCGAGTGGAGCGACAAAGTTGCCAGATGTAATCGATTTCCACACTTAATAAAATAGAACAAGGTTGCAAAGTGGGACATCACCAGAATCGTTATTTTGTTCCACCAATGATTTCGTCCTAGTAATTATAATTTTTTTTTTGTTCGATTTCTTAATGATTGAACACATTCAAACTTGCAAACAGAACTTGTCGACGGGGAGTAATCCAAGTTGTCTGCCAAAGGGGTGATTTACACAGGAACGCCAGCGGATAAGAAAATGAGTAGCGAATGCTTTTGCAGATAGGAACGGAACATGGTCTTGCGATTTTCTGACGAATTAACATTAATCAGTGCTTTTTATGTGTAAAAATTTAAATATTACGAAATCGATGTCGTTCCATTTCGTCCCATTTATGGAGACACACACAATTATGGGTTGTGATTTACGTCAGCGAATTGATAAACAAATACGATTTTAAATTTTAAAAAAAACACCCCTTAAAAATTAGTAATGTTTTTTGGCAATATGTATATCTGATTAAATTTTAAATTTGTTCTGATCCACCTTCTGAAATATTTAAGCAAAAGGTAAATATATTCTTTTGTTATCAAACTTTGTATACACCTATAATAAATGGGTACAATCCACCGACTTCAACAATAGCTGAAAATAATTCGTGGCGACTTAAGAAATGGAAGAACAACAACTTGAGGTCAACAATCAAAATGTCGACAAGCTTGTTACAGTTACGAAAGGCTAATTAATCTTTGGAGAAAAAAAAATAAAATACTGAAGCAGAATTTCGCTCCCTTCCCACCTTTTTCACATTGTGGGGACAATAAAATGCTGGATAAAAATGGACTTCACATTTCCGTATATGGCGCGGTGCGCGGCTCCATCACATCACATCATCCAGCAGTTCCAGATCCACGTCCCATTGTCTTGCCGCACTCATTGCGGACCCATGGACTAGGGGCTGTCGGTTAAGTTCGGTCATTCATATTAACCTCATCTGCTTACAGTTCAGCGCAATCCGCAATATTATTTCTAGTTTTCTAGCTTCAGGGGAATGGGGAGAGTCGCGACGCAGACCCATCGCCCATGGGAAACGAACAAAACGAAAACTGAAAGACGACGACAACGATGCTAAACGGAATTCAGCCAGCAGCCTACAAAAGCGGTGAACCGCTTAGTTATTAGCCTCGGCCTCAGTCGGGGAGCAAATATTATCCGATTCAGTCAAAGCCATTCCATTGTACGTTCCCGTTTCCAGTGACCCCACCCGCACCCCCTCGATTATTAAGATGCTCATGCTTCCTATCCCCCCTACATCTTCCATCAACCATCTTCGCGGTCACACATCTTCACCAACTCCAATTCCAAGTCTCATTATTCCCGCAGTTTCATGAAATTTAACCAAGTTCAAATTCTCACACACGAAAATATGTGAACGCAATTATCAATTATTTTTCCACATTCCACAAAACAGAAAGACGCCAGGCGGGGGAGGCAACCACGGACAAACAGACGTGGGCACAAAAACATGGAAAAGTCTAAACAGTTTCACGGCTTTTTAGAAAATTTACATGTAGAGCAAATGAGCGTTTTCTCCGCTTCACCATCCGCAATCTGCTGCTGTTGCAGTGCGACGGGCATCTTCCGCGCTCCTCAGCATCCTCAGCACTTGTTCCATGTTCTTGCGGTCGGTTGTCTCTTCTTTCAATGAAATTTCTCCCATTCTTTTACGATTTTCCAGTTTCCCTTATCTCGAAACCTTTACCGAACTGAAAATGCAAGAAATGTTTGCTACTGCCGCACCTCAATTTTGACTTCTTGATAACGAGGTATTTCCGAGGGTCATGGGAGGTTCAATAGTATGATTTATGTTTTCCTTTTGGTTGTGCGTGTTTTTTCGGTCGCATCTTAACGCAGATGATTAACTGGGCATGAAGTGAAATCGTTTTCGTATACTTATTGTTGTTACATTTTTTTAACTTCTTTCGTTCGAAAATGTAGAACAACAAACAGATTTTCAGCGGCCAAGTAAATGTGAACCATTCTTTGATTTCACTGGACGCCTTGTCGTGGAAAGTTTAAATTTAATTTTACATTCGCTGTTTTCTTCGTTTGGAGAATTGGAACGATTCGCTAGACTTCATAAAAGAAAACATTTTTAATTGTCATGATTTTTATGATGTGGCCAAGATTCGGATTGAAGGCGGGGAACCAACATGGCGAAAAGTTTAACTGAAGATTAAAATACTTTGATATTGGGAAGATTGTTTTGTGGAAGATCCTTACTTAGTCCGAAGCCGAAATCGGTTATAAAAAAGATACCATTCTAGATATTATTCCCAAATAAAACTGCAAAATTGGTAACTAAAGTTAAAAAACGGAAAATATTAAAATGAAGATGCTATTGTATTTTTACATATTCAACTCTGAAAAAGTAGCTACAAAAATATGTGATAGAGGAAATTAAAAACAAGCCACAGAAAAAAGAATTTGATAAATGAATTCAAATTCCAAAGACGTTGAACAAAACGATGTTTTTCCGAAATGAGTTCGTTTCATCACGTATAACTCCACTTTTTTTTTTTTTTTTTTTTGACATATTACAAACCGGGATTCCCAATTGTGACAAACAATCCAGAATCACATGGGAAGCAATGATTCTTCCATTTTGTTATCTTCAGCAGGGCGATCATCCATATTTCACCGATGAACTCCCGATCGATCACTTCAGAACAGTTCGATAATTGTGGCTGTTCGCTTTCGACGCGGCTGCAGGTACAAAATGGGATAGGAATCTTGTTAATGCCTGTAACCAATCAGACACATGTTTACGGATGACCGTCTATTGATTAATATGCAAAACGGGTTTCAATGTTCGGAGCGCCAATTAAGTCACACCTAAGTTTGTTGAAGATCGAATTCGTTTGTTGTTACAAATTTCTTGATTAACAAATTGGTGGAGCCCGAAAATGAAGATGACCGGTGGTAGTCAGGAGCACCGGTTCCAGCAGTGCCGCCGGCTGGGGACCAGTTTGGCTCGGAGCAGATGAGACCCGAAAGTAGTCCTCAAGATAAAACTTCCAGGACGGGGTCTGCTGAGTATTTTTCACCTTGTTGATCTTCTTTTTTGTTCAACTTCCCTGCTTTTGTGTGTTCGTCCTTCGGTTCATTTTTTGGCGGCATTTATTCCATTGTTAATCGCCCACTTCACGTATGATCACATCTGTCGTGGCTGGTGCAGCAAGGAAGCAGCGCAGCGGTACAGGATGCAGCAACACCACTAGTGCGTCGTTCCCTTTGCTATTGTATCCCGATTGTAACAGAGGCCGCTGATCTTGGAATTGACGAGGTAAATGGAAAAATTTTCCTTTCCGGCTGCAATGATCTCACAGATCATGCGTGAAAATTTTACTTAAGAACGTTTTAACAGGCAAGGAGTAAGGAGATCGAGTCTCACAACGATTGTCATTCATCCTTTTTACCAAGAATTTCGAGTGGCAATGAAAATACGAATCGAATAATCACCGGTGATCAGAGTGAGATGGACGGAGACATTTATCAGCATTGTGGGCTCGTGCCGAGGTATACAAATGTTTTTTTTTTCCGCTCCTAGAGAGCAGTTACGGTGTGTTCGTCTCTTTTATATCCTTCCTGTCTGTTTTCCTTGTATCAATAAACAGCTGTCTTTAGTGGCTGTAAATATCCATCCAGGAGGCATTTTCGGGAAAGGTAATCGTTGTTCTACAAAAGGAGGAAATCAGCAGGGGCAAGGTTAGTCTGCGTGTGTTTTTTTCAATTTGAGGGTTTTCACTCGGGGGTAAATGCTGATAACTCCTGATCTATGTCATGATTAACGATGTATGGTTGAATGGAATGGTGTTGCCAGGATCGTTTTCATTGTTGTTTAGCGTGAATATTTATTAGGTGGTGACAACTTTTTATAAATTCGAAGCAATCAACCAGATTTATGAACAGGGAAACCGTTGCTAATTAATTGACTCGGAGTCATACAAGTAATTTTGATAAGTAAATTTTGAAATTTGCCATACAGGGTCTACTGCCTTACATTTTATTTTAATTTAAGCCTTGGGAATTGGTACTAATATTCTATCATTAAAACCTGGTAAAACATAGCAAAATTAATGAAATGAAATTTCCGAAAAATGCCCAATTGTTGAAAAAGCGAACGATAATATTTTTATTTTTATTACCAGATCCTTTAAATCATCTGGACCATTTGTTGCCCATCAACATTACTATAACGGCGTGTCATTTTTATACCGTTTCGAACTACATATAAACGAAACATTAAAATTCGAAGAGACAAGTTATTAAGGCAGTTAAAAAGCGAAAGGCTGCATATTTTGAAAGTATATAAGTAAACCATAACTTACCAAGACCTGTCAAAATATAAACAAAAAAAATCATTATCATTTCGAAGAATGTGTTGGATATTGTTGAAGAGATAAAGGATAACCGCGAAGGAGTAAAAGCTTTTATTACCGGTGTTGAATGGCAACAAAAAACAGTAAATGGAGACATTAGATAAAAATTTAGTTCAAAGAGAAAATAAAATGACAGACAAAATAACATTGGAAAGTCTTTTTCTAGCAAGATAACATAATTCAAATGTCTGAAAATCCAACAAATTGCCTAATTCAGTGAGTAATTAAAGAGATTAAGAATGACAAATAATAAATTAAATGAAATTAAAAAATACGCAGTAAATGAGTGATCAAATTTTTGTTTGTAAGAGCAACGTCAACAAGCAAGAGAGATATTTTGAGATGTTTCTGCTAAAATGCTGATTTAGGGGAAACAAATACAATCAAGAGAAGAAAACAAAACAACGAAAAAAAAAATTTAAACACACACTGGCACCTTCAGAATGCAAAGATCAGCACTTGAAGATCTCCTCGACTGGTAATTGGCGATGAGCGGCTAAGGGGCAAAAAAAAAGACGATTGATCTTGATTTCTATATAGAATATAGATGGTTTTTTTAACTGGTCACTGAGCAGGAAATTTGCAGGATGGCCACCATTGGCTTTAAATTGGTCTTTGCAGTGCGTCATCGAAGTAAACAGTTTTTTGATAGATAATAATTTTGTCCCCCATATTAATTATTTTTTTCAGTTTGTTCTTATGTGGGCGAACAGATTGCATTACTCACACATGCGCAGATAGAGCATCAGTCAGATCCATGTTAAGGTCTGGTCGTGCAGGTGAAATGATAGTATTGGCAACAGAAAGGGTCATCACGAGGACGAGAATTTTTGAAAGATTCTACAGTTGTAAATCTAAACGAGTGTAGAGTGCTTTTCTGAAATAACCAACGACAGCTTTCTTAGAGTATTAAACAAAGACTTTCTTAATGCAGGATGATCTTCTCATGCCGAATTTGTACATTTGAAAATTGTTAAAAATAAAAACGAAATTGTGTACAAAATTTTGCACCTGTCCCCATCATCTTTTGTTATAAACCGAAAACAAAATACAAACATAAACGTCGGTGTTCACAAAACCACAACTACTTCTAATCTTAACAATTAAGTTCTCTTAAATTTGTAATCCATTAATCCAGTGGACGACAAGAGTTCATTACAAATGTGTTCTACATCTAAAATTAATTCCAATTTTCCTTGACGATAAAACGAGTGTTGAAGTTGAGAAATTGTTCTTGTTTCAATTTTTCTTCTTGTTTTTTCAAGTTTATTTTTTTATTCCCCATATCGATCGCAGTCTGGGGAGACTGGCGTAGGTCTGGAAACAGATCTATGCTATAAGTGAAAATGGTAACATATTTCCACCTATAAATAGAGTGTCTGTCTATCCCAGACCACTTTGATACATCGAAAGACGCATCATAAGAAATGAACGCATTCCGCGTTGTTTAAGGGGAAGAGGATCTAACGATTCAAATAATTTTTGGGTGCAAGATGAAGTTCCTTTCGAAGCGAGATGAGATGAGCAAATGTGAAAAAAATCGAGAGATTTCTCTCTGAACCGAAAGTTGAACTGGCAAATGAGGTTTTGTTCCTAAAATTGGAACCCGTGAACAGAAATTTCTTATATTGTTTTGGAACATTTTGATGCTATTTTGAGAATTTCGTAGGTATACTTATTTTTTTTTTTTTTTTTTTTTTTTTGAAATTCTGATCTTTGTATGGGAAATGATTTGCAGCGGCAGAAGAAAAAGAAAGTATCTTTTGGGGAAATAAATTGTACGCGACAACGACATGTCTCTCTGTTTGTACACAATTGAGGAGGGGACGCTGTGATTTATTTATTGTGATGGGGAAGAAGAGGGATGTATTTTTTTGGGCAGAATACATTTTAGTGGTAATTTTTTTGGGGATAAAATGCTAAGGAAGAAATTTTCGTTAAGATTAATAAAAAAGTAAAACAACATTATGTTCTATTCAACTGTGATTTTCAGTTTTGTTGAGTTGTCAGCGATTTTGTTATAATAAAAGTGTAATTCACTTACCTAATAATTCAAACAGAGTTCCATGTGGAAATGTGCTTTTCCTGCTTCTCTGGAAAGACAAAAAGAACATTTTTTAGAATTAAAATCATCTAATAAGAATTTTGTAAATTTCAATTACCGACTTTTTTCTACAGCATTCGTAGTAAATAAAACAATTAATTGTTTGAGGAATTTAAAAAAATAATCGTTATAAATAAGATTATTATTATTTTTTATAATGATGCTTTCCTCAAACTTTGTAAATTTTAAAATAGCATTTGTTTGTTCTGAAGACTATTTTCTTTTGCAAATTTAAACATTTTTAAAGAATTTGGTAATATATTCACTCACACCATCCAAAAATGCGAAAATACATTTTTAGTGGAATTCTTTGAGGGGTGCAACAATTTTCATGTTACATTGTAACTTTTCCGAAACATTTGAGAGGAAATGTTCAACAATTAATCCAAATCGATTTCATGCTCGAACGTGAATCGGTTGCTGTTCAAAGAGAACCCGAAATTATCAGTTCACCTCCGATCTCTATTCTATTGCAAGCTTAATAATTATTTTGGTACATGTCCAAAAACATTTTCTAAATTTACTGTTTCCCTGCTAATCATGCGCCAATTTTGAATGAATTCCTTGCAGTGTGTCTCGCTTTCCTACTTCTATTATTTTTGGGGCACCTTTGCTGCAGGAGCAGCAACTCCTGCACGATATGCCGAGATGCGATCTCCATTTAGACATAGAATCGCCGCTGTCCATCCGTGCTTGTTGGGCCCGATCGAGGTGGCGCGACGTGCTGCGGGTCGCGTTAGCGCATTTCTACGCCTGTCGACAGCGCTGTCAGCGAGTCTCGTAAACACATGTGCACCGCCGCAAAATAAATGAGCGCAGGATGAGGCAGAAAAAACAACAATAACTAACGTGCGCGGTGTCGTGACACTGCCTACACATTGCTCCCTTCCCTTCTTCGGCGGTATACAGCAGTTTTTAAGCTGCAAACATTTTTTACATTTTTCGTGAACTTTATTATTGGTTTATGTTTTTGTTTTGTTTGCTACTAATTAAATATGAAACATGGTTTATATCGAACCTATTTTAATAGGATTGGCGCCGCAGTAATCACATTTAAGTGAGTTTTACTTAATCCTTGGGTGTCCCCATCCCCCGCCCACCCAAATATTATTCGAAAAGAGTGTGGCCATAGAGCGATGAAGTGCTTTACAAGAAACATTTTTAAAGGGCCATTCTTTTGTAGTTTCCACACCCGGTGCATCACATACCTCCCTCCAAGAGTCCAGTCCTTCCGAAGGTTTGAGTTGTTCGCAGATAAATCTTCTGACTCGATTGTCTGCTCAATTAAAGTCGAACTTTCTTACTCTAGATTTAATTCAGTTTATAAATACCTCGTAGGTGCCTTGCAATTACATGGGCCCGTGAGTGTACCCCATCTTCTCCCACACTTCATACTTTTGCGTTGCCTTAACAGGTTCATTGTATGTATTTCCTTTATCCTCTTAGAATCTTAGATGATACAGATTTTGTTACTTTTTTCATCTATTAAAAAATAGCGGCAAACTGTTTTTATGATGCAATTTAACATTGCTACAAATCGATAACATTGGAGACAAAATGTTACGAATATACCTACTTTCGGAAAATAATTTACGTAAGAGAACAAAACTAATTTGTTTGTTTAAACCGTACTATCTATTGATTTTTTCTCCCATTGATCCCACGATGTTTACATTATCCATTGATTAATAAACTTGTTACTTTCGCGCGAATGTTATGCTTTGAAAACAAAAAAAACATGTTGCCTAACAAACCTTCACAAACAGAGGTCGTTGCAAAAATTTACTTTTACTATGCTCATTTAAAGTTTAACAATAGCCAAAGATTTGGACAAACATCGGCTTAAGCAATAGACTTTGAAATCATGTGGTTTGTCACTCAAAACAAAACCGACTAGAAAAATAATGTTTAGAGTGAATTCACATTTTATCACACCAAACACTTTTTCCATACGTGACGAATTTTCGAAGGGGTCACTTGTTTTTTGTATTTTCATTTTATTTGTTTAAGGTCATTCGCGGTTCGTTGTGAGTGAATTATGAAATAATGGTTCTCCATTAATTGTGTATGCCATAAGTTTAAGTAAAATATTTTCGATCGTATAGCAAATCAATTTCAATGAAAGATGAGAGTAATCAAGGTCGTACAACTTTCTCAACCGGAAGTGATTGCAAACGATGCTAAAAATCATCATGGATTAAAATTTAATTTAAGGGGTAATGAGCAGTTTGGATATAATATCGATCTTTCTTTGATGAATTGACTCAAAACATTGTTTTAGTTTCTCATAGCGTTACAAAAGTCCTTTTGCGCATAAATGTCAAGTTCGTTTTTTCGGATTGTTATGTTATCATGCAATTTTTTCTTTCGAAACGTCTGTAATTAAGCTGGGGCTTATCCAATACCTTTGAACAAAAGAGATCATGGTTCAGGATAATTTGATACCATTTTTTCCTCAAATTGTTTGAGTGGATTTTGCTGTAGGTATTTGTTTAAAATATCAAGTGGGCGCACGTGTGCAACGTATATAAACAATTTCGACTGTGGTCAAAAACGTTGGTAGAGGCCGCTCAACAATTTCAAATCAAACACAATTCCCCGAAACGCATTCGCTGGAGACTCGGACATCGTTTTCCTCACTTCCCTTCCTTATACATTTACCACGTTTTCCTGAGCGTTACACGCGAAAGGTTGAATTATTTTGTTAATAAAGTTTTGTGAAATATGGCCTCATTTCGGGCGTCAAGTAAACAAACACATTTTATATTCGAATCTGAATTGAGGTACACACACCGAGAGATGCGGATGCTGTACGGTTACGAAACTTTTTTAACCCATGCAAAACCGTTAAGTGGCTTTTGATGTAGGCTTCTGTTGAGTTGAGCATTTAGTACCGAACAACTATGCATCTACTTTTCGATCAGTGCACGGAAGCAAAAATAGAAATACATATTATGTAAATAATATGTAAGTGAACTTTCGAAATTTATATATGACTTCTGAGAGTGCCTTGAGGAAAGAAGCCGCGATCGGGGTCGTTTGAACTATATGTTGGAATGGTCGACGACAAGAAAGACCTCTCCGATGTACGCGTCTCTTCAAGATGGTTCGGTTTTTGAGATTCTAATTTTTTTTAAAGATTGTTTTCAGTCTATATCATTGGCGAAGCATGTTTATTGAAAACAACTTTGTTTGGTATGCAGTAAGCGATCCAGAGAAACGGTCAGTTATTTTTTATGAAACTTCCTTTTGTTAGTTTTTTGACATCAAGATCCATCAACCATTCGCCCACCTGAACCAATTAGAGATTAATTTGACTAGCACTTGTAAAACAAACTTTCCAGGGAAAAAGTGCCCATTCACGTCCAGTTTAATAATTTGTCTACTAACCGAATTGAGTGAGGCCCACTGATGGGCATCAGCCAGTAATTAATCAGTAGTTGATTTCGAAATGACTAATGATACCGCTTGATTAATGAGTGGAAGTTGTTAACAAGTCATGTGGGTCGCGATTGGCAGCCGTTTTATTCCTTTTTTTGTACGGAGGCTTCTTCTTTTATTTTTCTTTCCTATTAAAGTTTTTTGCCTTCATTCTAACTGCAGTTTGAATACACAATAGTAGAACATTCGTAAATCGAATGACCATTGCGAAAGGTTTGAAATGGCGGTGTACCGTTTTAATAATTATGTCAAGATGGCCATAATTTACAAAAAGAAATAGTCAAGGTATTTGGTTGATCGAAGATAAAATTCCAATTGGAGATCGTTACTTCTGTGATGAAGCATGTGAAAGAGCTATTATCAATCAAATAGAATTGCGGAAAAATTCGAGTTGCGTTTTACCAGTTCATGGGAATCTGTTGCGGATTATGTTGTGAATCTTCAAAACTTTTCGAAAGTAGGTGAACTATAGGAGAAAACATGTTTTTTTATTTGATAGTTTATGGTTTTGAATTTTTTACAATACATAATGTTGAGTTGTGCGGAATCTGCGATTGGATTTGATTAGAGATTAAACACTCACTTCGCATTTTATTGTGGTGTCATTCGTAATTGAAACGTTGAATTAGAAAGTTCGACAAAGAACAAGCAAAAATTGGCAATTGACTTACAATAGAAAAAAAATTGATCATATCAAAATGTTCGTTAATTTTCAAGTTGCGATTATCTTGACTGTTGAAGAATAAAAAAAAAAACATCTTCGAAAATATAATTGAATGTTACTTTGGTCGAAATATAATAAACAAATCGATGTACATAATTAAAACTTCAAATGTTTCTTCTAGCATTCGAAATACAAATTGAATTTTATTGGTGAAATCCAATAGAGAACCATTCGCTGATTTATTGGCAACCGCAAGCTGCAAATAGCGTTAAATGCGAAAGGCTCATTTAAAAAACTTACAGGTCAGTCGAAATGCAATAAAACGGCACAAAATTATTTTTAATTTCGTGCGAAGGGGTGTTGATGTCTTTATACCTGGCAATTGATCATTAGAACAGCAGAACTATGCTCAATGAGTCTCGTAATGAGTAGAGCGCAGTGGTGTAGCGGGTGTGTCAATGTATTTGTGGCTTATTTTATGTGAAAATAATTCATGTCCAGCATAAATCAAAGGAACCCAATTGCATCTCGGGTGCCGATCGCTGTAAAACTTCCACAGTCGCGATGCAGATCGCGGTACATTTCTTGATGCCATTAAATAATCGCGGCCTGAAGCTCAGTGCCATATCTGACGGCGCGATATCGTCGCGCTTCACCTTTGTGGTTGTCGCGGCACACAACAGTGCTGGAATATTTTTAGCGCAACATTTCTGCATAGTTTTCATGGCGCTCAGAGTCCAGCGGTTCATGTTCGCATTTAATCGAAACTCGTGTTTGCAGCTTTTCGCATTTTCGGAGTCGTTTTTCACTTTCTGATTTGCTGACTCCCACAATATTGAAGGTGGATTTAGCGCGAGCGCGAGTTGCGCACACAAAATTGAATTAGTCGGGCTCGATTCGATGCCTGTGTTAACCTTTTTATCGGCGTCACAGCAACTTTATTTATATTTGTGGCTAAACTGTTGGTATTTCGAAATGTTTTCATTACAGATCGCGCTGACTACTCGTCAATCAACGAGATTTTCATTTGCGAAATGTTGCAATTCCTTCTAGGGCGTTGACCAATCCATGGATCCCCCTCTCGTCGTCGGCCATTTAGCTTTTCATCGAGTATGAGGCTCACCGAAATTTCAACTGACCGGGCCAATAGACGGAAATTGATTGCCTTCATAATCTTGCGCGCAAACACATTGAACGAAACAGAAAAAATAATAATAAAAGTAACAAAAATCCGTGAAGGACGGACACTGCACGGGAACTGCAAAAACAATTTAAAATCTCATTGGAATTCGTTGATGTTTTGCCATTTGTACTAATATAAATGTCAAACTGGCCACCTCCCCCGCCCTTCACCAGTCAAAGCCGGTGTCGAAGGAGAAGGTTCATATTTCTTTTTATCTTCACACTCTTTTTGTATTTTGTAATTGACTAATCATTTTGGTGGGTCTTTTACGTAAATTGGGTAATTTAGTGGTACAGGTTGGAAGTGTTTTGGACAGTCATCGTGGGATACCTACTTGAGTTGGGCTTGGGTATGTGGGTGGAATTTTTCCTTTCAATTTTATTATTGAATTGTAGTGTTTTTTGTTTGTTTTATGTGACTGTTTCTTTGGCCTAAGAAATCCTGCAAGGTAATGTGATGTAAGGAATGATTCAATTTTCGATATAAATCAATTCGAGGAGCGTGCAAGGGATTTGGTCCTTTAATATCTTTTAAATTAAAATTATACTAAGGAATATGAGATTAAATATGAATTAAAATAATCTGTTGTTCATAGTTAACATATAAATGGCAGGCAATTCTATTTGAATATTGTTAAATTTTTTTAACACATTATTTCCATCCATACACTCTCATATTAATGATTTACATTGGAAATGTTTAAATGTCGCCTACACACAAACAAAAAATTTGAATTTTGCGTCTGCAAAAAAAAAATTCTTCAAAGCAAGACAATTGCATTTTCCATTCTTCTATGGCAATATTGAAAAAAAGTTTTTTTGGTTCATTGATATTTCACATACTCTATGTTGATCAATAATTCACAATTGTTTTGCCACAAATATGTCGTCAAATTTTTTGATTAACAAACATGAAAGTAAGTAGTGCAAAATATTCACATCAAATATCAATAACACATAAATCAAATCTTCACAATAACTAAAAATTAGTAAAATTTTACAGTTAAGTACCTGGACTGATTTACAGAGAAAAAAATTAAAGAAATGTTGAGGTTTATACAATAGACATAAAAAAACCATATGACTGTCGGTAAAGCTCGCTATACTCCAGCAACGCAATCAAAATCTCTCGAATAAATTATCAAATGTTTTTAAAATTATCATCCCCGGTGACATTTAGTATATGTTTTTAACTACTCATTTATCTTATCACCTGATTTTACTAGTCGTTCGCGGCAATTCGGAACATTTATTATCCTAAACGTTTGCCACAAAATTCAGCATAAATTTATTCGAAATGAAAAGCACATAAGATAAACCGAAAAGAAACAACAAAAATTGGCTTCGAACCAGTTTCTCTTGTTCCACTCTGGTTAAATATAATTGAACAACAATAAAACTTTTATGCTATTTATAATCAAAATTCCTAATAACACAATCAGTGTTGACTAATAATTATCAAAAAGTGTTATCAAAAAATTTGTCCCAGAAGATTTATTTGAATTGTATTCAGGAGAATAAATTCAGTCGTTTCCATAGACAGGAGTTAATTTTATTCAATAAAATGCCATCAAAATGCTATAAAAAGATCGTTTACTTTGCTGAAAGCGCGACACAGACAAAATAAACGGCAAAGAGTTTCACCTCACACGAACTTGATTGACGTCTTCATAAAGCCCACATGTAAATTTCGTCATTTGGTAGATTGAATCGATTTTGAAGCACCCACCACACAAGAACTGTGTGAGCCAACTTCTGATTGGCGGAGTGAATCATATTCTCCTGGTTTTCGATACTCCCCTTGCAATGCAGAAGTCTCAACAACCAAAAATGCATCGAGAATGTTAAAATTAGCTCATCTCAAACTCATACATACATAGTTCAATGTGGAGCGACAAAAACCAGGATCGGGGGGCAGGACGCAGGCCAAGCGCCTGGTTCCACGCAAAAAGGAGTAAATTTTGCCCCAAGCCGTTGACCGAAAGAAAAGAAAAGAAAAATCATAAATGCATTCCATTCGCACGCCACCCCCTTGTAATTGGGTGGAACACAGCGATTCCTGCGATGACAAAAGCACAGGAAAATCAGAGCGGAAATATCCGCGAAAGGAATTCAAAATGTCGCTTCCTGAGAGTATCCAGCGGGCAATGAAGAGGGAGGCGATAATAAAATCATAAAGAAAACAATGACCTTTGAGAAGGACACCAGACACAATAAAAATGTGATATAAGTGAATCGGAGCGGATGGAAGAACAACAGTCCTAATACTGGGATTGGGGCGAAGTGGTAAGTATTTCGAAAATTACTGCAAATCACGGTAGGGTGGATAGAAGAGTGTGAGGGGAATATCTGTCCCGAAACAAAAAAACATACACAAAATTTTCCGCTTTGTTCAAGTGGATATCAATTGCAAGAGGCGAAGGTAGTGACAGCGGCGAGACCCATACGGCCGAAAGGTGCAGCTCTGTTGTGACTCAAAAAAGACAACCGCGAGTGGCTTTGCACAAAACAAAATAAATCGATGCACCGCAAGTTTGATTCGTTTTGGGACACCACCTACCTAAAGAGCGCGCAAATAAAAATAATAAATAAATAAAAAATAAGGCAACAAACATTTTAATTTGGTCTTAAGCAGTCGCGGCTTTGCACCCGAACAGCGTCGCGAACAAGGGAAAAATCAATGGGCCACGGCTGTAATGGACGCCGCGTCTCAAAAAATGCACTGCGACAACTCCAAGAACGGGTTTCGGTGCTCCATCTTGGTGGTGAGTCACACGACGGGACGCACTTTACGGCGAAAATGCAAGTAGTGCACTCACACCGGCACCGACTGGGTGGACGGACCGGACAAGCCGAACGATTCGCTCCCCCCGCCATATTGCATTGCCGATCGATGGGCCCCAATGATCTGCAACATAGCCGAGATATGCACCATACGATGTGCAACCGGTTCCGTTGCTGCGTGGTTTTTGGATCCACTCGACTCTCCCCACATCCCCCTGCATTACACCCTGGTAGATTCAATCAAAAAATGTTGCAAGTGCTCAAGCTGCAGCTCATAAACTTTGAGGGTTAATATTCGTGACGCTCATTTGAATGGGATCCACATCCAAGGCGGGGGCATTAAATGCCGCGCATTTCTCGATAATTAATAATTAGGATTCTATTCTGGGAAGACATTGAAATCGAATAATGTCTTTTGCGAATCGGCAGGTTTTGAAGTGGCAGGAATTAAAAAGCAGTATACACTATAATTATACGTATTTCAGTATAGAGTATTCCATATTTATTTCGAAACGAAAAGCGTCATTAAATAAATTCGAACACAGCAAATCAGAATAATCAGAATAATTTTATTATTCTAAATGTTACATAACGAAAATTGGTTACGCTAATTACAAAATATGTATATGTATGTATGTAAATACTGTTTTTTTCTTCACAATGTTCCATTATTAGTAATGCGAAAAATTACAAACAAAATAAGTAACTATTGATAATAGCTCAAAAATTGTCACCAATTTGATAAATTTCCATTTTCACGTTTGAAGCTAATTCAGCTGAATCGTGGCTAAAAGTCTAATTAAAGTCGGAGATAAATAAGCACAATGTCCACATTTGCATTTCTGAAGAACAAATAGCAAAACGATGCTAAGGAGTGTGCGAGGGGAGCTTCAGACTTCCATTAAATCATCTATTCTGGAATTTTTCTTATCGACGTTCGAGACTCGAATGATTCTACGTACGGAGTCGGAGTAAATTGCACTTGACGATTGCACGAATCACAAAGATATTTTTTACGCCATTCATAGTCACTGAATCTCTATTATTTATGATTTGACATTGACAGCTGATTCTGCGGTGTGCATGATTTTCTTTGTTTACTTAACTAATTTATAATCCCTTCTCTCTTCGCTCACCTAAATCATTCTATTTACTTCCATTAAAATTGATATTGCATGACATTTTTGCGTGCCAGAAAATCTTCCATTTGACCGAAACTTATCTTTGTGAAATAAAAAACAGACGGAAGTGACATTTAAAAATCACAACCAAACATGACAAAATCAATTGTTTCAAAAAATTAGCAGAAATTTTTATAGAGTGAAGAGGAAAAAATATAAAAATAAAACGATATGAAATGCGGAAAATTGACAGTATTTTTCAATGAATGGTAAACAAACTAATTATGTCATTCGATGTGGAATTGCGCGAGAAATATATCCGGTGAGACATTTGTTTAGGTAAGCAGTTGGTGGACTGGATTTTTGCAGACTCATTTTACATTGGACAGTTGCATAATGTTAAGCCTCGTTAAAGAACCCCTTTTTTCTACGAAAATATTCTGTAATGTTTTGTTATTGTATTCTTTTGATGTTCACAACTATGAATGATCAAAGTACACGGGCCGTACTACAATAATTTATTGCTAGTTTTTGTCAAGATTATAATATAATTATGATTATATAATTATTTACCGGATTGTTTTGCAGTTCTTATATAAAGAATGAAAATAAAAATATTGAATTTTTATAAAACAAAATGTTGAACTTGAAGATATTATGCTCGTTGTTGTTGTATATAAATAGCAATTCTATTGAACTCTACGAATGTAATATTGATGTCGAGAAAGTGATTTAAAAAACTGTTTTAATTTTACGTGATCTACGAATTTGGATCAATAATCTAAATTTCTGTCAGATATATATTATTATAATAATATCTGTTATCCATTTAAAAACAACAACTAATTTCAGAACATTTTTGCAGCCTTAGATTGGGAATCGAAGTGAATGAATGAAGAATGAACTTCTTGTACTTCTGATTGGTTCACCGGACATAGTTTACCAGATTACATTTTGCTTCAGTGCGGATGTTTCCAATTTGTGTTATGTCCGACTGCAATTCGATTCCTTGGTTGTTTCGTAACAATAATTTATCTTGGTCAGTGGTTGATAATATCTGTCTTGCCAAGTGTCGAAGATAAGTTCGCAAGGCACAATGAATTTTTGAACTAATACTGGTCAAGAAGAGGTTTGAGAATTGAATAAGGGTTTTTACGCCACGGATGTCTCTAATGCTTATCCCGAGTGTTTTCAAATAAAATAACCCAAAAGCATATAATTTTACGCTGAAATTCAATGAATTATGGAATAATATACATCCAAACATTGTATACGAGCATCGGAGAAGCTAATCCTAGAAATAACAAGTCGATATTTTTCGACAGCGAAACATAAGTTATTGGGATATTTAGCAGATGCTTGTAATATCTCACCGAAGTGCAATGATTTGTCTGGCTATAGGTGCAAAAGATGTTGTCTAACTTGTCCAGATATAAATTTGTTCTTGGCCCCATTCTGCGATCAAAAGGAACAACAATTTATTCGCGGAAAACTTAAATGCTGGAACACTTGAGATTCTGATTCTCTACAGAACTCCGTCATTCGAAGAGTAAAAATATCTGAATGCAGTGCTAAATTTTACAGCACTGCTGTAGTAATTACTTGAAACTTAAGGCGATGATTGCTCATGACCTAGTTGCGGCTTTAACGTCACAGCAATGAAGACAAGCGCTTCTTAAGCTTTTCAGATATAGAAGAGTTTTCGAGGTTCAAGCATGGGAATTATGCCTTTAAAAAAATACATATTGTACTTTTAATTATATTAGTAATTTCTGTGTAGTTTGTAAAGGACATTTCATGATGAGTCTTGTTCACATATAATAATATAATATAATAATAGACAAACTATTGTACCACTAAATAAATGTATGAATCCGAAAAATTTTCATCTAAGAAATGAAATATTGCCGCCGAAATATTCGTATTTTCGTTTTATGTAACAAACAATTGTGTTTTAATTTTAATTTTAAATTACGAGCGAAGAAATGTCACGCAGATATTCTAATTTTCAGAATTTGTTTAAAACACTTTTTAAGTAATTTAGTTGATTATGAATTTTATCCGTTGCGATAATTGAAGAAACTATTTTATACAACGAGATTTATGAATAATTTTTTAATTTTAAGTTTTTATTAATAAATTGCAGAACAATGATTAGTATATTTTCACATGTTGCAAAGAAATGTAACTTTTGCTGAGTGCAAGCGAACTTCTTTTTCAAGTGGAAATCAATTGATTTTTGCGCAAAAGTATACAATTGGTTTTTGCTTGTTTCAATACCATTTATGAACTGCCCTTGGAAATAGAGTAGCAAAAATAAATGTATTACAAAATCAGCCTACACGAAATTGCAAAAAAAGAAATTCTTAAACAGTCTCCGGAATGCAAGTTTCTCTATTATACTCTTTGAACATGTTTTAATTCAATAATAAAAATTTAATGAAACACAATGGCCACACATTGCCCATTGGTATCTTTAAATGTTTCTCTTTGTGAACATTTGACATATTTTGCCAATTCAATTCAATATGTTTAAGACTTTTTTTTAAAATCAAACTACAAATTATTTGTTTGATAATGCCAAATGGACAACCAGATTTTAGATCAGCTTCTGGCTGTGAAATAAATTAATCAACTTTTTTCAAAAACAAAAGCCGAATTTCTGCCTCAGAAGTAACGCGGGTCATTTATTTGTGTTCGAAAAATAACAAACTTCAGTTTGAAGCTGAATTTTCGATTCATTTAATTTGCCTGGTGAAAAATGTTAAGTGGACGGTGTTCAAAAACGGGATGAATTATTTATTTATTCTAGATCACGAAAGCTCAATTGGATGAATCGAGGAGTCTGCGTAGTAACTAGGAGCAAAGAAGACCACCTTCGCAACAGCCCCACACGTTCCTTGCAAGGCAAGCGAATTGGAAAAGTTCAAATTTAACAATGGTTAATGTGTAGAAAAAGGAATCACATCCAAACTGACGTGGAAAGTTCACGTTTGAAATTCAAAATTTTTTGCACAGTGAAAAACATCTCTGCCCTCCCCTCTGCCCGTCAGAAAACAAAAAAGAAGAAAGCCAAAAAATTCAACGTAAGTTTCCTGCTTTGGACTAAAATAAATTTTCGAGTCGCATGAAAATAATTTCAATGATGTTTTTTCGGTTCACTCTTTTCGTTCGTTTTTCACCTCGGTTTTTATTTTACGTAAGCCAATTGCAAAACGTATCAAATGCCAGTCAGTCACCTAAGTTCGCTTTCCGACGCGAAAAATTACCGAATTTCATCGGTTTTATTTTGCGTTCCTTGAGTTGGTACCCCGGTGTCTCTTCTCGCGTCGCAAGGTACACGACTTTTTGCTCTTTCTTAATTTCAACAGTTGAAATATTTTGCAAGGCAAAAATGGGCATAACTCGACGGTGGCGACGGCCAGATTGCCGTTCATTGTGCGATCACCTGGCCCCCCACCCCATCATTTTTGCTATTCCAGTCTAAAAACTTTCTAATAATCGAGCGAAAAATTTATTTGCCGTTCTGGCTTTGAAGAGTTTTGAATCTCGATGTGGATTACTTAACTAAAGTCAGGTTCGCACAGGCATCGGATTGCAGCGGCCAATCGCCGAGAGGGTGGGTGGGTTGTGGTGACATACTCGTGGCAGTAATGCGCCAACTTACCTTACACTGTTATAACGACCTGTCGCCGTGCAAATTGAGCCTATTTCGCGTACGTTTTACGTTGAAACCGGGCTAGAGTCTAACTCGTCAACATCATCCTGTAATCAGGATAATTCGCGAGCTGACGGGATCGTTATCATCTTGGCTAAATTCAGCAATTGTGAGGAGATACCAAAAATAGTGTACATAATATGTATTTGCGAAACGGGAAAAACTAAAAAAAAAATGAAATTCGGGTCGTGGCCAGCGCAGAATACCCAACAGTAACAACGCCGTCGTCATCATCAGTGCCGGCTATCGGTGGTGTCCACTGACCATTGCATTTTAATTGATGCAAAATATTGAAATCGCTGAACCCACCGCGCCGCCGCGACATCGATGGCGGTGGATAGCATTTGTGGCGGTGACGTTCAGGAATTTCAGTGTCAGGCGATTTTTGAATTGGTTCGATACGGTGAATGGCTTTTGAAAGTCTCACTTGCTTTGGCGGATGGTAGGATGGATGGAAACTGCGCTCGGTACCGTGTACCGCCACAGCAACCAATCCAAGGAGAAATAGAAAGGGGAACTGACACCAAATGGTGGTAGCCGATCTTTGATCGATCTGCCTTTCTATCGAATCTACCCAACAATCCCTTATCGAAAATCATAATTTTTATGATGAACATTTTATTAGCAATACTTCACGGATTTCAGAGATCTTCAAGCGACTGGTGATGCTACTTAATTGAACAATTGATAATTTCCCATGATCCTGCCGCTGCAGCTGTTCAGAGATTTCTTTTTTGTATGATTGCTATATTTTAATGGATCTTGTAAACAATTTTATTAAGTAATATTCGAATATTAATTGCGAAAAAACAGGAAACTGTCAGCAGTTGTAACACTTTCAATACTTTTCTTTATCTCATTTGGCTGAAACAAAACGTCGCATTACGTTTAGAAGAAATTTATTTACCAGAGATTATAGGCGTTGTGCAGCTTAAAAATTTGATATTAGCTAGATTCCCCGACAAGAACGAAAACAACAAAAAATGCGTACTACTGATTTCAAAAAATCAAATATGAGCGGTAAACTAAACAAGATAAGAGACTATTTAAAACAATTTCAAATTAGCGGCAAATTTGTTGCACGGTTAACACCCAGCCACATCGACCGTCGACGGGACGTAATTGTGACAAATTACAATAAATAACCGTGCAAAATGTCGGACCAAATGTCGCGTACTACTATTGATGTTCAGTAACAAAATTCCCACTTATCGCTGCCATTGAAAATAAACCGCGGACAAAGAGAAAAAAGTCGCGATCATGTTTCCCTGTGGCATGTGACACATTTGTGGTTCTTCCAGCGTACTTCAAGTATACTTTTTTCTGTTTTATATTTTCCGGGATGTGATAACCTTCGGACTTTTGGTTCATGTGCAGATCAGAACGAGTTCTAAGCGCCGCAGATCGATTAGTTGCAGCACACAATGATCAGCCACGAAATAACACGGCACGCGACAAAACCGCCTCTCAAAGCCGCGATCGCTAGTCAAGCCACGGATTGCTCTGTCATCCATATGAATATAAATCTGATCTACATCCAAGGATCACTTCCAGTACTTGTCAAAATATTTTGCTTGGAGCTCTTTAGTGATTATCCAAAAAAATCTGTTTCTAATCGTCTGGGATCAAAGAGCAAGGAACAAAAGAGAATTGTAGAATGTATCCAACCGGTTAGAAGTAGCCCCTACATTCACCGAATCGATCCATTCACATTTTAATATATTAATCGTCTGCTAATTTATGTCGCTTTAATGGGACGTAAATCATTTCAGGGGACGAGGTGGCTAATGTGATGGCACTTGGAATGGGCGACGAATGAAAAATGTCAGCAGCGAGTCCCCGTGACGGCATTATTTCCAAATACACGCATAAAACCCATTGTAACGTCCATAGATTCTATGGTTTCTGGTAAAAAATTATAATATACAACTGATATTCTCGCGATGAATGTGGTAATTTCGCCACCATCACCAGGAAAGACTTTTGGTGGGCCGAATCTTCGGACATTAATTTATTTCAAGTGAATAAATAATTAAGTTGGATTTCGGTGAGAGATGATGCGACGGTGTGTCCCTCTCGCCAGCAATATATGGAGTCAGGTTTTTCTAAATTTAGTCGTGTAGGAACAGAGACATTTTGCACTTTGATTATTCCTTTGTTCCGCGGTCTGCCCATTTTACAGTCTGCTGACTGCGAAATGATTCCAAATTAAGCTCTTAGCAGCTCCTAATTTATGCATTCGGTTGTATTTTAAGTTTATTAATTTTTCTACATCTAACATGAATTTGTTTTAAAAATTTGCGTCTATCCAGTGGGCCACGATTTTGGTTGCCCAGATTCTTGACATACACAAACCTCGGCGTTTTGATATAGTAGGATAGTAGGATATAATTTCATTTTCAGTAGGATGAGGGAGCAAGTGAGGATATTCTTACGGGCACTACAAATCTGACTTTAATATTGCTTACATAATGTAATTTATTGTCAGGACACGTCATTTAATTACTCAACACGAAAAGATCTTCATTGTAAAATATCAATTCTTCATTTTTTAAAGATAATAAAACAAAAGAAAAATCTGAATTTTATAAAATTCATAATTCTTCTTAATAAAATTTCAGAAATGTGACATAAAAAAAATTAGAATTTTCTTGTTTTATAATCGAAATCAAAACTATCATTTTAATTTGGTTTTTGTTCAATGCAGTAATAAATAAATTCTACTTTGGTCTAACAAAAAACCAATTTAGTCATTAATTTGACTTTAATCTGTTTCTATGGTTTAAATTTAGTCAAAATAAAACAATTACTTAACTCTTTTTACCTCGGTTTTTCCGTAGCTGTTTAAAAATTCCAGTTTTTTGTTGTTATAAATAATATTAATTCCATAAATTTTTACCTGAAAAAAGAAGAAGGCACAAGCATAAATAAAATGTGATTACAACTATGAAAGATAAAACACAACATTAATCAGAATTACGCTCAAACCAAGATAAAACTCGATCAACACAAATAACCATTTTCCACTGTTTTTAACAAAATCCATACAATTTTGTATGGGAATTTGTCCAGAGCGGGTGAAATTGTTAACTATTCTTTTGTTCGTTTGTTATTTATTTGAAATTTGATTTCAGAAAATTTCATCAAATTGTCACAGACGAAGATGAATGATGGCGGAGAGAAATTGAAAGAGTTCAGATGTTGCAGAATTTGCCGTCCTCACCCCTCCTCGGTTCCATTTCTTAAATGCGTCGAAAATACGAGGAAATTTCAAATATGTTTTTAAGGTGAACGGATTTTCAAATATTCTCTTCAGGTTTTTTGAATTTTATTTTGTTGTTCTTGATTTATAGCGTTTGTCAAATATAGTTTTGCTTAGGTCATTTTGCAGTCAGAGAATGTAGTCTAGTTTAATCTATGATTTGACCTGGGTGAAATTGGTACACGAGCGATTGAAGTGGTATTCAATTCAACAAACCTTGCCTTATAACATATCCAAAATGCGCCAAAATTCGACCACGGGAGAAGTGGTTGCGGGGGTAAAATTTTAGTCCAGAAGGATTGTTTTTGCGGTTTTTCGCTTATATCGTGTAAAATATCAAACTTTACAAAAAGTGCTCCAAATAAAAATTTTAGAGCATTAAATTCTGCGTCGAATGATAAATAAGAATAAATTTCTTGAACCATCCTTTAGCAACGTACAGTAGGTTAAAGTTGCACAAATTTTTCATATATACGAAAAATTTACAATATAAATTGATGTATGATTTTATTCGTAATTACCGCGGTAAGCATTGTCTATGTTCCAAATTTCAGGGTCCTAGATTGATTGGTACTGCCACATCTCTTCTATGATCTCCGTAGTTCGGTCAGTGAATTGAAAGTTGGTCAACTTTGACCTACTGTACTTTGTAACGGTCTGTGGGAAGCTGTTGAAGGATGAAGAGGATCAAGCGTTAATAGAAAATCGAACTTGCGAATTCGTCACACTTTCGAAGGACCAAAAAATCTTAAATTCAAAATGGGTTTTCATTTTTCAAAGTAAAGACTGATTCAAATGGCGCTGATGTTCGCAACAAGGCGAGACTTGTGGCGAAAGGATGTAGTCACCCTTCACCGGGCAATTAAGATACATTAACTATCAGTGGCGGATCTAAGGGGGGGTCATGGGGGCAGCTGTCCTTCCCACAATTTGCCTTTAAAGGCAAATATTCGAAATATTCTGTTTAAATGTACGTTCCTTGCCATGCAAAGCATTGTATGTGTATGTATTTGTGTTTTTCTTGAAATATATTAAAATTGAAATTACCCCGTTTTCAGAATCCGCCACTGTTAGGTAGGTATAAAAGAATAATCCATTTGTACTTATAACCACAATCAATTTTATTTCTATATTGTTTAAATATATAAATTAACAATATTATAAGATAATATTACTGCAAATTGTCGAACTAAGTAATCAAAAGTTCGAAAAACAGACGCCATTTTGAATTTGATTTTTATGTACTTTCCCATATGGTCTAATTTATAGGATATGTATAAGGCAAGGCTTGTTGCGTTGAATACCACTTCAATCGCTCCTGTACCAATTTTGCCCAGGTTGAAGGGTAATTCTTTTAGTTTGACTGGATTAATGATGAATTTGTATGAAATGCAGTGAGAAGCTCAAATTGAATTGTTGTAATTTTAAAAACATTTCACTGGATTCTTTTCTGCAAAGAACGGCAAATCTGAACGAAATTTGACAAGTGAAACACGAATTGAAAATAGTATTTCCATTAATAAAATAGTCTTTTGCACATAGCAAAATTTTGCTTAACAAAAGAAAATTGCTGAAGCTGCCCCTAAAAATTCATGTCGACCATCAAAGCATGAAATTCAAAAACGAAAATTGGTCATAAACGAATTTCCCACAGGTCAGTTTCACCAGAAAACTATTGGTACTTGATTCTAAGTGAATGTTTATTTGCTTAACGATGAAAATAATTCGCGTGTGGGTGGCAATGCTCGGAAGTACGCATGCGGCCATGAATTTCTCTTAGAGCTGTTGGGACGGGGATGTTTGGTACGAAGATTTCTTCATTTGCGCGTCAAAAATTGATTTTTCATCGACCCCCCCGATTACCGTCGACTCACAGATTGTGGGAGGGAAATCTGCCTGGCGTGCCACATTTTTGGTGGTCAATTTCACACATCTTTCTTTTTATTTTATTTATTTTTGTGTTCTTTTGCATTATCGTTGGGAAAAAATATTTTTAGACAAATGAATTAGAAACTAAAATGTTGTATGTACATAGATCAGAGATCTGTGACTTCGGATTCTGTTTTCTGTTACGTTAATTTTTATTCAATTCTTTGTAGTCTTGCATATTGAGCTGATCCCGTGAAAGGAGGAAGTTTAAAAATAACTAGATGAAAATAATGCAGCCTGGTTTCTAGTCAAATGACTGAGAGATCTTATTTACCAGCTTTAGATTTCATCAAGGCCGCCGGTGGCTGATCCCAAATATCGGGATTCGATAGAACTTGATTGCTCGTCAGTTTGAAATATGCCGGAAATGACGAACTAGTCCACGGTTCTGATATGCCGAATCTCAACACATGGGGAGTGCGTATAGCAACAATGAAGTGAAAATTCGTTGGCAAATTTTTCACGAATTTCAGCTTTTTTTTTTAAATTGTGGTGGCGATTAATGAAAATTTACCGCGTGCTTTTTATTTTCAGATAAGCCCAAACAAACTTCGTTTCATTGCCGATAAGGACGCAAATTATTGGTTCCTTTTAAAAAAAGTAAGAATTAGAAGAAAAAACCATGAACCCGTTTCCCAATCGTTTGGTTTTTTGCGTTTAGTGCGCCATCATGAAATCAGGTCCTTCCAGCGTTAATTGATTTAATCCGAATAACTTCAGGTATCTAGTTAAGCCCGGTCCAAATACAAGGTACAGTTGTTGCCGTACTGCCGTAGTTTGAAAAAGACTCGGTAAACGAGAAATATCGCGCTGCGCCCTTGACATATTCATTTAAACAAACCAGCTGTATGTCGCAGCTACACGACACTAATTTTACCCACTTTTACCTTCGCGGCATAGTCGCGATGGTGAGCTTTTCTGAAGTATTTATTTTTTATACTTTCTTACTCCCTTACTGCCACCGACCGTATCGTGTCGAACATTTGTCAATACGCGCACGATAGCCATGGGACCAAGGGGTAATTAGTAATGTTTTTGGAAACAAGCATGACACGTATTGGCCGCCAAATAGAAGATTCCCGTATAGTGACTGAGGGGCTTGTTTCGACAGAAAAATCGCGAAAGCCATTGATTGAAGTGGAAGGGGGAGAGGAAAGTCCAGAAAAACTGGTAAGGTGAGTGAGGGAGGCATTACCAACGCTTCTATCCCTTGCCTCCAACATTCTCACATGCATTGTGCCAGACCCGTTCGTCAAGTATTCCGCTCAGGTGGGGAGCAGACTGCCATGAATGACAGTTGCGAGTTGCGACGGGTGTAGTGACAATGCAACAAGAAATCAATCACCGGATGAAATATGACTGCAGGAAGAGAGATCGCTGCTAACGGTTTAAGCGCGAGTATAATCGTCCGTCAAGTAAGGTGGCACAATAACGGAAAAAAAATTAGAAATTACTTCGGTTACAAACACAATATTGCAAAGGTTCAACTATTTCACCAAAAATACTATGCAAAACAGAAGGGAAAGTTAATTAATTGTTAATTGAGACCAATATTTTACTCAGCCAGAAGCTCAAGGTCACAATCGAAGAAGCCTTAAATATTAAAACTATTTGCAAATTGATTTCGAATGATCTCATTTTTTTTATTCAGAAAAGCTGATCATAATTTAAAGATATAACACGATCGAGGAGCAAACTGTGGAACTTAACGAACTTGATTTAGACGAAGAGTTCGAAACTTAGGTTATGAATTAAAAATAGTATGTTTCACGAGCGTAAGATAGACCAAGGACGGTCGGTATGAATCGAATGCATTTTTTTCGAGATTAGAAATAAATAACTTCGATGAAAAAACGCAAAGTAAAATGTGAAATGTTTACAAACGAAAACTGATAATTAAAAATATATCCTCACTAAATAACAATTGCAATGAGAAAACTCAGCTCATCGTTTAGATTTTAATTAAGCATTTGGACTTTAATTACTATTTATATTATATGTTGTACCTCCATTTAAAGCATCATATAAGATCTGATTTTAATGGCGTGATTAGTAAAGTTTTTGAAAAAAATAAACATTGAAATTCGAGATCATAAACAGTAACGCGAAAAGGTGAAATGAAATGCATGACAACCATTGGGAACAGATCATTAAAATCATTGGCAAATAAACTTAACAAAAGGTACCTTCTACTACAATATTTGAGTTCACTTGATCTCTTTACGGTTGTTGTAAGTAATAAAATACAATGCAACTAGTTACCCACATGCATGTGAATCAAAGGAACGAATAGTAACAACGAATCTGAATGGCAGAAGACAGCGCTGCTTGTTGCTAGCATAAAATACAATGAAGGTTAAAGAGGCCTTTTTCAGAGGAGTTCAAGTGTAGTAAATTAAAAAAGGTGTATACAGTAAAGCAGTTGAAGGTATTCAAATGAAAGCAAATCAAGATTTCTATATATTTTTTTGTAAACAACCCATTAAAATTGTGGGTATATGTTTAGATAAATCCATTACGGCTTCATTTTGCCGGGCACTGCAGTTGCTTTAATCAACTGCCTTGCAGTTTATAAATAAATGGAGATGCTTCTTCATTCTTAGGTGTTTTTTTTTGCCTATCACAGTTGCCTTATCTCGGTGGAGAGTGGTTACGAGATAACAAACGTGCTTACGCCTCGCAACATCGCTAAAAGCATTCCTCATTATGGAAAACCTTCCATAAAAAACCTTCAACTCATCATCAGTCATTGTGGTGCGCAGCTCTGTCTTTATTGAAAATTCATAATCTCTGTTTGTTGCATTTCAGAAAGAGACACTGCGCAGTGGCAGTAGGCTAATGCAGCAATCCGAGCATCGCCAGCATAATCGTCAGCAGTAGCATACAACCGGTGCATAGGTATTGCTATAATTCACGTAGCCACAAAGCGTGCATTGTGGTGCGGCTGCGCCGCGGAGATGTGCATTCATTACATGCCCAATTACTTCAATGTGCTTTGCTGTAGTACTTCTTAATTTTTCTGTCTTTTAAATATTTATTCATTACTTTTCGCTCCTCTTCTGATAAAATGCATTGCAATAATAATCCGCGTCTTCCAGCAACTGATGAGAAGTTCTCGAGTTCCAACTTCAAAAAGTTTGTGACCGATAGAAAAGAATGTTGCGCGGAATTAAGAGTCCAGTGCCAACCATCAAGTAGATTCTTATTCCCCCCATGCTGCGCTGGTCCAGTTTAAAAGTAAACAGAAATGGCCACAGGTAAGTACCATCCCCCTTCCATTTCAGAGTGCATCAGCATCGAGGACTCCCCTTACTCCCCAATCATTATCATAAAACATTTTGTGCACCTTTTAACACTAGCTGACACATCCGCTCCGATCGTATACGGCCACGCACAGAGTTCGACGAGTGCTCATACTCGTACAGTCGTGCTTCGGCCGGTCCTACTCCATACCCCAACAATTCTGTGGACCAAGTAACCAACGGCATGCACCGCATCGTGACGCTGTGCGATCGCAGTTTTTTGTCTCTTTAGCACTTCTTGTCACATTTTCATTTCGTGTCGTACCTTCGGAGTTTCGGACATAAACATTTTGTTCCGCGGCCGATCGCCCTCTGTCCCGTAACCACTCCACTTTCAGAACTGTATATGTGATGTGCGCATGAACTTTGTGCACCCAACCCAATATACGTTCGCTTGATCTCGTCGCTCCGCAACAGCACAGCAACTTGGGCGATCATCTCTTGTCCGGATGGTGGCGGCGGCGGATCTTCTTCCACGGATTCTGTGCTTTCGTTGGGGTGCATAATGATGCCAATAAGCCTATAACTATAATGGTCTTAAGACAACTTAAGTACGTGATAACTTTCTATACATATATAAAGGTCTTAAGTCAATTTTCGTTAAGTTTGAAAATTATCGTCAAGAATTAAGTTTACGTTCTCGACCGTACATATCTTAAGCAACTTAAGCAAAGTGACAGCCGTAAGCGCAAATTTAAACAAAACATGAATGGTTGTCAACATAATATGAAATGATTGGAATGAATATGCGTTAAAAGTTCTATCGAAAGTGAAGTTTGGTTAGAAAATTGCAAAAAATCACGCCTCAAACAATGACACTTTGTCTTAAGATCATTATAGTTGAACTCAAGATTTGGCATCTACTTAATCAAAATTAAGCTAAATTAAACGAAGAACACTGAGATATCTTAAGACCATTATAGTTAGGCCTAATGCTTTGGTCACTTCTACTTCTCTTCCTGTTGTCCTTAGCATACCCTCGCTTACTAATGTCCTTCACTCTTGTATGTAGTCCATCGCTTCGAGCAACTTCAGCGACAAAACTGTTTGTGGATCGTGTGCCGTTTCGATAATCAACGAAAGAAATTAGAGGATCATCTTCAGATGTTTTCCCCGTTTTCTATACTCAGCATGAGATGCTTCATCTCGGCCCATTATACAATTTACAAATATTTGGTCGAACGGTGTAAATTTATTACACCGAAGCAGAAAAGTTGCATTTATAAATAGCACTGAAGGCTATTTCTGATTGTGTTCAATTCACACGTAAGGACAAATTCTCGTGATTTATTGAATCGATCTCGGGCGTTCTGGGGCTTTTGTCCGAGATTCGAGTTGCGGTGTTTGTGTTGAATTTTAACGTGATTTATTTGAGAGTTATTTTGACAAGTAGCGGCGTTTGGTTGGCTGCTCTTGCTCTCTTTGTTTTGAACTGATTACTTTTGGAACTGTTGCTTATGGCAAATTAATAAATTACCAAAATAAGGAATAATAAATTAAATTTTGGTCTTTTAACTGTTTGCGGTGAGTTAAATTTAACCATCACTTGCATTGCAATTTTACCTGTGATCATGCAAGAATAAAAGGATATTGAGTTGCCAAACACTGTTACAAGTAGCATTTATAAAATAAATTTAATAATATTATTTATTATTCGCATTTATAGTATCAATTTTTCGCATGAAACAACAAAAAGGTCCAATGAACTTTTTTCCATCTTCCTTTAAATTGTTTTGCATAGCATCCCCAAAATTTAACATATAGTTATAGGTATATGTTAAAAGCACAGCAAACAATAGTTGTACGATTTGAAAAAAAAAGTTAAATTTAATCAAAGAAAGTATAAGCATATGTTTATGCTTTCTTTGATTGAATAAAGCCGAGAGAATAAAATAGCAGTTTAAGAAATGTGATCGTTGTCGTAGTTTTGCTTCGATTTCGACCAGAAAAAGTGTAATTTCTCATGCTTCAAGCAAACATAACTAATTTCCAGGGTAGCGAAGAGTAACGACCTCCTTGAGCTGAAGGACAGAAAGGATACGCGGAAGTAAAAAATGGAAAATCTTGTGCATTGGCATAGGACTTACCTTATGTCTCATGTGCACAACCGACCCTCCTCCCCCTCGCCCGACTCACACTTCTTTCTCTCACAAGTTGTGCTAAGTTCGAATATTATTCGGTACAGACCAGCACGAAAATGATAATGATCCAGTTAATGAGGTGAAATAGGGTGTAATGTGGAAAAATAAAACCTTTAAATTATCTTTGGAAGCTTTTAGGATTTTTTTGTTGTGCCCCTTTTGAAAATAAGTTTTTGGAAAGTGTGTCAAGAATTTTTTCGTACAAGAGGAAAAACAAAGATTGACACTACTTCAGTTGGGGGAAATTAACTTTTTTCGAGGCAATAAAATCAAAAATAAATATACAATGTTTTTCTTTTAAAGAAAACTAGAAACTTTAAAACTAAAATTTTGATATTATACAAGAAGAATTCGAAAAAAAAAAAAACAAATTTGAAAGTAGGACCCCTGCGAAGTGTTATAATTTTTTTAATTATTATCGAATTAAAATTACAACATACTACCAGTGATGCAGCGGGTAGGTAGAGTGCGACCAATGCTGAAGAACAAGGGATGGAGAGGGCGATCGCATCGATTGGAATTCGCGGCCGAATCCAGCCGCTCATTCATGCATACAAAAATGCCAATAACTCGTGTACACTGGGCAAATCACCCTGTGTTCGCCGAAAGGACGAAGAGGGAAAGAACTGTAAAAATCGTTTATCCATGACAGGGGGGAGAAGGAGGGCTAAGAACATTCGGTTTCAGCTCTCGGCTGTCGAAACACGGGCACATGGCGCCTGCCGAGGGCTGCTTGTGTGGGAAAGTGCTTCTCCCTTCCGGCCAAAGTTGCACCAAAAATTTTGCCATCGTGCTTTGCCGCGCACACCCCGCGTGGAGAGGACCAACGCATTGACGTGCTTCATCGTGTCTGTACTCTGTGGCCGGTGGGTGGACTGTCAAAATTGGGGAAGGGTACTCCTGTCGCTGCTGTTGGGGTAGTGAAAAAGTTTTTTCTACGTAATCTGCACAACCCTCTTGATTCAAGCTACTCTGGACCAAAATACAAAAAAAAAAAAAAAAAAAAAAAAAAACGACGAGGACTTTTATCGTTTCGTATGCGACTTCGATGTTTTTGTTTTTATGGGAACTTTCTCTTCCTCTCTCCGAACCCCACGAAACGATTCAAGCACTTCCACCTGGGTCCTGGGGTCCTTCTGCTCAGAAACACAATACATACTGGGGTTGCCTGATGCTGGCGATGTATTTGTTTTCTTGCACACTTCCTTGTTTGAGGAAAGAATGAATGACGATGACCGCTCAGCCCTCACCATCCCTTATACGTGAAGACTAGCCCTGCGAACTGCGAAGGACGCAAGGCGTTCGGATGTGGCTTCAGGCATGACAAACATCATATGAGCCGCGACATTTACGATAGGCGCGCTTGATTAAGAATTCGCCTGCCTTCTCTTGTTTCATCGGGCGAGGGATAATATCGCAACGGTGTTCAAATAATTTGTACCGGTGCGGTGCAGGAAGGGATAAATTGGGTCAGGTTGGCGATAAGAGGCTTTAGAAACGGTTGGTTAACGCTAAATTTGCATTTAGTTGTTGTCTTCGATTGTGTTGCGAGTATGACTGAGTACAGAGGATAAGCAATGGGAACGCAGAATGACGGAACGCGTTGTGATTAACATGCTCAAAGGTTGTTTACTTTGCAATTTATTAGGGGAATCCCAGATTTTGTTTCGGTGAATTTAATATAATATGGCAAATTAATACATTTGTGATTTTGTGTACATATTTGAATTAATTAGCAAATATTTCAGATGAATGTAGATAATTTGATAAGGACTTCAATGTTGTTTCGAAGCTTGCAATTGTTTTGAAGACCAAAAAATTGTTGAACCTAGGGTAAGATGGGGGAATTGGAAGATATGTTTTACAAAATTTATTATCTGGTTGGGGCTCTTCTTGTTATTTTCGTTATATCTCTACTTAATTAATTTTATAGTACAGAGAGTAATATTTAAAAAAAATTTTTTAACGCGAATTTCATGCTGGTAAATTTTTTTTTTTTAAACTTTGCATAATTTTTTAAAAGTTTAATTAGTGATGACCTACAGGTTTCAAAATCATAACACGAAGAGTTCATTAACAGTATTAACAGAAAAATTAGTTTTGATTTTTTTGTAATAAGGCAAAATGTAAAAGGATGGCCACAAAAATTTGAAAAAATAAGAACGATTTTGCGATTTTTTTGTACAATAGGTATACGATAAAAATGCTATATGATATAAACTAATTTCAGTTCTAAGCTTACTAGAGTTCATTCACATTCACAAAACATTATTAATAATAGGTTTCTTAGTTCTATTAAACAAAGAAAATTGTTTTAAATCAATTTTGAAACTTACCACCCAAACCCAATTGCCCTGAAGAGGGTAATTGGGTGGTACATTTTCGTCCCTCCATAAAAATTTTTGGAGCTATTTTTTTTATGAAATGAAGTATAAGGCATGTACTTTGGTATATTATTATTATTCATTTCATGGCGCAAAATAAATTAGATTAACATGCGGAGAAACTATAATGCGTTTTTTAAGAAAGATCGCCAAATTTTAGAGACTACTTTCTGGATAATGAAATGCCAACAGTAGCTAACAGTATTTCCCCCTCTAAATGTTTAATGCTACAAATCTCAAATAATTATAGTTTGTTCTTAAAGAGTTTGGCTTTTCATACATGTCATTAAAGTGCCAAAATATTAACAAGCATAATAAATAAAAATAGTTAAAATTTTGGCACCTTACCACTAATTTTTATGTATTGAAATGAGTTCTTCTGCTGATTCGCCATACTTACAATCGATTAATAAATTAAATAAGTCGATTCTTGCTTTCCAAAATGTTTACCTTTTTATGTCTTGCAACGCTAACCTCAGCAATCAATAAAAATCGAAGCTCGCGATTATAAGGCGTAACACCCCTCTACAATTTATATATGTATTGCGATTCATTTTTATTTGATTCTGCACACTTGTTCGGCAATAAAGCTTTTCGGAAGTGCATTAAAATTATTTGAGATTCTGAGAATTTCGTAATATGTAATTCATACTCAATTTCGGAAAAAATTGCAATTCTGAAAGTAGATACTTATAACCCTTTTTGATAAATATCACTATAAATAGAATCCTCGAAAACAGTTCATAAAAATGCCTTTAATGATTTTCAAATCAATTTACATTTCAGGTATTGTAAATTTCGAAGAAAAATCTACCTATTGAGATCGGAACCATGTTATGACTTTCGCAAAATTCCGTCATAGTTTTTCGTTTCATGCCTCCCTGAGTACGAAACCGCACTCCGTTTGATAGTTTACTATAGTATATATATTATATTCTATTTACATAATTATTTACACGCTAGTGGCCATAACTTTGAAGATATTGGAACCAAATTTTGTTATGTCATTTCTAGGGTTAATAGCTCAGTTACGTTGGTTTATGAGAAAAATCCGACCAACTGGGTGGGAGGGGGATGGGGTTGAAGTCTTGAAAAATGAAAATATTATATTATCTCGGCCGCTTATTTGGAGTTTTGAGAGAAACTTTATCTACGTAAATTAGAGTATTCGGCACGATACCGATAACTGCGGCAAATGAAATTTTTGACATTCTCCGAAGTCCGAAGGATTTTGGGCCACTGATCACGGGAAAAATAATAAAAAAAAAAACCCAGATGGACCGTTTTCGAGATATCCTTCGAAAAAAATTCAGTTCATCTGGCTCCTAAAATCCTGGTTTATTTACACTTATTTATCATTTTAAGGACCTAATAACAATGTAGAGCTATTGTATTATTATTATTTTCAAGACAAGCACGCATTCACATTATTATATGAAGGAATACTCTAATTTTAAGTAAGAGTGCGTATAAAGAATAAAACCGCATGAAACGACATGACAGTTGAACAAGTTTGTTTTGAAACTGTTCGTGGCGCGAGTTTTATTGAAAAATGAAAATGCGTAAATTTTACACAAATAAAGATAGTAAAAGTGCTTTTATTGTGAAATAAGGACTCTACATTGTTATTAGGTCCTTAAAGTGATAAATAAGTGTAAATTAAAGTGTAAATAAACAAGTTTCCGAAGGATTTTGGGAGCCAGATGAACTGAATCTTTTTCGAAGGATATCTCGTAAACGGTCCATTTGGGATTTTTTTATTATTTTTCCCGTGATCAGCGGCCCAAAATCCTTCGGAAAATGTCAAAAATTTAAGTTGCCGCAGTTATCGGTATCTCCCCGAGTTCTCTCTATGAGATTAACGGTGACACCAGCGAATTAGGGGTTAGTGGGGTTCGAGTGGGGGTGGGGATGGAAATTCGAATTTTTCTAAACCATGTCTTGTGGGGTATCGTTAAAAAGCTCTTGATGAGTAGTTTATAAATCAATAACTATTTTCTCGATTTTGAAAAAAATTACCCCAAAAAATGCAATCAAAAACACTTCGAAATATAACTCAACCTGTAGGCCTGCCGAAAGGAATTTATTTATATATTCATTTAGTTTACAAGTGTTATTTTTTTTCAGTGAAAACCTAATTTAATGGATGGGGTTGGCATTTTTAACCAGAAAAATAATAATGAAAAAAGAAATTATTTGAAACAATAAGAGACCGGAAAAACAGCAAGGCGATGGTTAGAATCATTTTTTCCGATTGTTTAAATTTAAAACATTGTCGTTGAAATTGCGAATGTATCTACTTACATAATTTTTTTCAATTACATTAAAAAAAAACATTAATTTTTGTTGGCATCATTGCTATATAAAAAGAGTTACATATAAACTAAACTGATGCTTTAAAAATTTTATAATAATCTTAGTAGATCAATATAATAATAAATATTTGACGTGCATATTTCAAACGAAATGTTTTGATGTAGGTACCTAACCAATTTTAAAAGAAGAATGGCCTCTCAAACGGATGATGGTTTTCGTTAATTGCAACAAAGTCAAAAAAGAGTTGCTGCAGAATTCTACATACACAAAAAAAATCTGAAACAATTAGAATTCAGCACACGAGTTGATTTTTTATCACAAATTTTCAGGTAGATATATTGCATAAAGCATAAACGTTTTTTTTAGGCTCGGTGTTCAATAACCGCACAACGACCACGTATCGATTATTAGCGGCGCTAATCAATTTGCGCAACGATAACTTTATCAGTGTGCACTGAAATTATCTCGTCGTTAGAGTTTTACACAGAATTGCACACGACTCGGACAAATTCCTAAATTGTTGAAATGTATTTACTATTTATTTACCTGATAAATCGCCAGCAAGTTTCGAGTCCAAGTGTCGATGGCAGTTGTCCACGATGCTAGCGGAGAGATTGTCCCAGCCACCCTCTCTGGTGGCGAAAATTTAAATTATAGTGTTCAGTTTAAATAGATAAAATCTCCACAGGAAAATTTAAAAATCACAAAGTAAATTCACCAAATTCAACAGATCGATTGAGAGAAGTTTAGTTTCACTCTCCCACCATCAAGTTCACGTGTTTCATTCAAAACTCGCACTCACTACAGCTGGTGCTGGATTCTTGTTTGCCGCGATCCTCCTCTTCACCGATGCCCGATTGCAGGTAATCCTGATTACAGCACCGTGTTTGCTGCTGATAGCGCCACAAGTCAAGTCCAATTAGTTCGGGGATTATCCACAACCGAATTCTCTCTGGTCATTGACAGCTTATTAAACAATTGAATATGTTTGTTGAGGTGTCAAATATCACACGAGAACCACAAATAAATATAAATCACAGATCCACTTAATGCAATTTAATTGGAGCAATCAATTTCTGTCACACAGAAATATAATATTTTACCAAACGATACTGAATTCAATTGATTTCACAAAAAATCACCACCAGTTTTCACACACTTTTAACATATTTGCAGGTTTTGCTAGATTTCATCTCAAATTTAAAAGATTATCACTTGAACACGATTCCTTTTCGTTTAATTTTCATACACAGTAAAATCTATTTTTGCCTTGAAAATCAGTGGATAGAAAATGCTTTTAAATCAGAACAGTAAATTACACTTGTCGTTATTTGTTGCTGAAAATCAACCGTCAAAACATAAGAAACACTTTCTTGTACATATTTCCATTAAATCTTTGACTTTAGATTTCATTATTTCATACACTTATTTGTTACAGCAGAAAATCCACCGTTAATTATCCATAATAATTTCTTCGATCCAATGGAAATTGATGTGAAGAACAAAAATTAGAACAAACAAAATTGTTTTGAACTTTTTGAAACGCGATTGTTATGTTAAGCCCGCCAAGCGGAATTCACTAATCAAGCCACCCACACCTAATCACCATGAATGTCAAACATAAACTGTTTCATGTTGATTGTTCGTTCAACGGCGGCGGATAAACCGAACTCGACACGACAAACGTAAACGAAAACGTACACACAAGGAGAAGAAAGAAGCATGCGACTGCGAGGTAGATCGATCGGCAAAACAGCAGCGGGAACGGCACAAATCGGCACAGTGGCAGCGGGGTATGCAGGCAGCGATAACAGAGCATAGTGTTCGAGGGAGATGGTGCATAGTAACAAATCGAAAGCAAAACCAACATACGTTCCATACGTTCACGTACTCTTCGGTCCCCGTTCTTATCTAGATATATTAAAAAAAACATATTCACGTTCTTCACCACTCATCCCCCTGACAAAAAGCACTTTTCTTGTACTGAAGCACACCAAAGTGTCATGCTCTCTTTTCTTTTTTATTGTTACTGGTAGCTGGCGCATTGTTGTTGTTTTGTTGCTTTTCCTTACAAGGCTTATCTTATCCTCGATTACTGCTACCCACAGTCGTTCGTAAATCGTCATTTCACCTACTCCACTTGATCTGCTTTTCAATGTTCTATATCTATTTCCCTTCCGTTGCTCAAAACAAATGGTAACGTTCTCCTGAAATACGGTTCCATTGTCATCGGACTGCCAGATGTGCTCGACTTTATTCAGGTTTTATTAATTTTTACCTGTACTGTGTTGAATATTGGGAGAAGTACAAGAGAAAAAATATGCGAATACCGAGGCAAAACATCACCGTTGGTTGCTCAGCTTGGAAATCTGGCGCGGATAATTGCTAACTGTTTCATGTATGTACTAAATATTTGATTGCGAACTCTGGTGGTTATAACTCTCATTTGAGCGGTGGTTCACAACAGCCAAAGGGTTAATTAAAACTGTGAATGATAATCATGCAGCTGGCAGCTCTGGGTCTAAAACTCTCAACCCTAAGGTACTTTTGTATACAAGAATTCATCCAGAGGGAAGGACGAGTGAACGGGAGAGTTGTTTGGGGTTTTTTTTGTCATGCAAAGGTTTGTTCTATTCTGATTGTTCTGACGCCGACGTATGCCATCGCATCCGTTCAACAATATTTTCTATATGGAACCAAAAAAAAAAACAAAACAAAACACAACCTGGTAAATACATCCATAAGACTGGACTCTGGAGTGCGGCTGCGGGAAATAAAAAAGACGGGGAAATTGTGCGACAGAAGGGGCAAGAAGAACTGAGAGATGGCATATCACAAATGCATGCGAGATTGCACACATGTATGTACACTGTTTCATAAAATTCACTCACTCTCAATTTTCATATTGAATCCCATTATCATTTCATGCTTTTCGCATAGGTTATGTTTGGGGTGATATGTGTAGCAGTAGCAGCAGCAGTAGCGCTTCATTTGCGGGGGTGGATAGGGGGGTCGAAGGGCAATCGTGTTTGGGCTCGGAATGCGAGACAGATTGCGGTCGCCCACTGCCTGTGAGTCGAAATAGATGGCAGCAGCAGCATCATTTTGAAGCGGTGTGAGGTATTGGGGTGGTATGGCATGGCATGGCATGTGTAACCTTTTTGTTGTACTTTTGTGGATTTTATATTTGATTATATCTTGTTCTTCTGTTTCTTTTCGCTTTTTCGTTATTCTTTCTTGGTTCACGCTCTCCTTCGACACAGCGCAGCACAGTGGAGTGGAGCATGGCACAGCTCCACAGCAAAGTTGGCTCGCTCACAACAGGATATTTCATGGGTGTTGTTTTGGGGTTGACGGATGAGGAACTCCCCAGAAGTCGCCAAAATTAGATACTAGATTTGTGCGGATTTCTTCCATGTTACATCGGAATACCACACGCTCTGATAAAAGCCACAAGAGAGAGGAGGGCTCGTAATCAGCTAGTGTTATCATAGCAAAGGGGGGTGGTATAGAGTTTTTGAATTTTTTTCTGACGCGGATGATGACTTTTTTCATGTGTGACCTCAGTCGAAAACTACCAAGGAAATCGCTAGAAAATTGTATTACGTCTCAAAGAAATCATCTGTAGTAGCATTCGGTAGACGATATTCTTTGTAAGTATTGTTTTGAGGTGACAAAATTTAATCACTTATTGCAATTTATACTAATTTGTACAAAACACTAATTAATAAATTTTCCAGTTGTTAAATCTTCAATATCATTAATTGATTGAACTGCTCAGAACGACGGGGGGACACCAATTCATGTCAAGAATAAATCAAATTTAGATGACAGTGTCGAGTACCCGAGCTTTTATATTATATTAATTCAAAAAATCTCTTTCGGCAGGTCTACACTGAGGTAGATTTCGAAGTGCTTTGATTGCGTTTATTGCGGTCATTTATTTCCAAATCGAGAAACTAGTTATGGATTTATAAACTACTCATCAAGAGCTTTTCAACGATACCCCACAAGACGTGGTTTACGAAAATTCGAATTTTCACCCCCACCCCACTCGTACCCCACCAACCCCTAATTCGGTGGTGTCACCGTTAACCTCATTGAGAGTACTCTAATTTATGCTAATTAAGTTTCTCTCTAAACTTGATAGGGGCCGGGATATAATTCTTTAAAAATTTCAACCCCCTTCCCCGGCCAACCCCTTGGGGCGATTTTGCTCATTAACGAACTTAACCGAGCTATCAACCCCAGAAATGACATATGAAAATTTGGTTCAAATATCTTCAAAAATACGGCCGCTAGCGAGGGAACGGGGGGTGGTTTCGTACTCAGGCAGGCACGAAACGAAAAACTATGAAAGAATTTTTCGAAAGTCGTGACGTGGTACACATCTCAATAGGTAGATTTTTCTTCGAAATCTACCTAAAAATATTATACCAATTTCAAAGTTAATCAATTATGTTATTTATTTAAATTAGTAATTTAAACGAATAACACTTTGGAGCAAAAAAAAAACATTTTTGATAAAAGAAATTAAAAAAAACGTTGATTAACTATTATGCAATAATTGATCAGTGCTGCATCTCCTAATCTGCCTAGAATGTTGAAATTAACATTCCCATTTCCCAATCAGAAGAAAATAATCAAAATCGTTAGTTTGCCTTGCAGCAGATGAGCCACGTTTACGGTTGGTATAAATGCATGTTTCTGTATGGTGTCGAACGTCACGCAGCCAACCCTAAAAATTGTGATTTATAGCACTTCCCACGGTGGTATCAAAAAGTACAAGTTTCCGACCCGCTTGGACTCTCACCCCAACTCTCTCGCCCGATCAAGCAAAATATGGCCCTACAGACACTAACACAATTTACTCTAGCTGGCAGCAACCACAATTTAAAGGCAGAACAGCGCCACCATCACCATCCATCCATTGGTAGTACTTTTTAAGGACGTAGCGTGGCTCCACTTTCTTTCCTTTCCCCCCTTTCTAATATACTTAATAACTGCAGTCGCCCTCGCCACGGATCCCTTTAGTTACCGCATTTGAATCATCCTTGTGGTAAAATAGTCTTACTGTACTGGGTGCTATAGGATGAAGGGGAGGGAGATATTGTTGGGCAAGTGGGGATGTACTAATGTCAACGTTTGCCATAGAAAATCGAAAGGGCAACTTCTAGTGGTTACTTACATGTTATTACCCGCCTTGTGACCTCCTCGACCACATCTATACCATGCTATCGAGGTTTAATTAATGGGCGCACGCCACTGGCAGCCAAGTTCGCAATAAGGAGCAAAGGATTAGAAACGTTTCAGGAGGCTAATTGAATGTAATAAGTCATAAAACATCAAAATGAACCTAGTGTTAAGAATTTCGCTTCTTTTCCCATGCCACACACAGATATAGTCAGGGCCAGAGCAAAGGACATTCATCTGGTCTGTGATCTGGTGGTGAACTTTTTCTTCTGTTTCAACGCACAAAAAAAAACCCAAACCTCGATGCGGTGCAGGGACATAGCAATGAGTACGACAATCATGTCCCCTTGCAACCCGCACACTTGACCAAACCAGTCGACAGCAGTTTCTGTACACAACTATACACTATAAACAGGAGTCAGGATCACCAGAAAAAGAGCACGTTAACTTCAATTGCATGAGTACTAACGGATACGAGCATATCTTTGCTCAATTGACAATGTGTGTGTGCGTTAGAATATTCTACTATTGTTCCCCTGTTCCCTTTCATGCCTTCCCAACACAACCAATGTGATAAAATATGCACAAAAAAGCATATTTCATTGAACGGAGTAGAAAGAATGAGTTAAGTGGGTTGCCGTGTTGCCAGATCCATAGAGCACAAGTTTGGCTGAAAAGGATGGCAAAAGGATATGTGTGGTGGATGGACATTGGACATCCTCAAGAGTTGCTCAACGAATGGAATTCGTTTATGACTTGTCGGCTTGGCGAACTCTCTAGAGGGTGTCGAAAGTAGAACCGTTAGCTTTTATTCAACGGATAATATACGCGTAGGTTACTTCTTCGGGTATCGATTAACTGTAGCATGTGGGATGAAGGAATCCTCCGTTCTTCTTCAAATGAAGTCCATATTTATTCTTGCTTATTCTTTGAAATATGAAATCAAGTGCCATTTCGACTGGGCTTTTGATAACAAATTTTTTGCAGGAAGTTTCCAAATATATTAAATTTGGTTGCTATAACCATTCAAAGAAAATCGATGTCATACCCATCGTAATTGTAATTTACATAACTATAAGTCTATAACATTGACTAATTCAATTCGAAATTTTTCTGTTTAATAGATACTTGTCGGATCACTCTAGAATCTCGATTCATTTCATTACTATTCCAGGAGGATTCCTATAGCAACATCCTAGTCAAAGTTAAAGCCGTATTCTTTCATCCTTAAAATGTTATTAAGACCAGGTCAAAGTACAATGGTTAAAAAGAACTACAGCGTTATTTTATTCATTCTACATCAAAAAACCCCATGTAAATCCATCCGCGTTTACCACCCTTTCTTTCATAACATAAATATTTATAACAATATTTAATGAAAAAAATTCAAAATGTAGCCATTCAGTGCAAACAAAATTTATATTTTTGTATATAAATTAAACATTTCAGGCTTACATGGCAATACTAAGAAGGAGCTGCCCGATTTTGCCCCTCTTCGAACTTGAACTTATCATTTTAACAAAGTATCATCGTACCAAATTTCAAGTCTCTATCTACAAGCGTTTTCGAGTTATCGCTTGGACAGCCAGACAAACAGACAGACGGACATGCATAAAACAGTTTTTTTCACTTCCGAATGTACATATAATTCTTGTTTTTGCCCTCACTCTCACCATTATTTCTTGGCGTTGCAAACGTTCACTCAAAAGACTAATATACCCTACATCTAGGCCCTAGGGTATAAAAGTTCCTTTCGGTAAACTGAGGTAGATTTCGAAGTATTTTAATTGCATTTAATTGGATAATTTAATTCAAAATCTAGAAACTTGTTATAGATTTATAAACTACTCATCAAGAGCTTTTCAACGGTACCCCACAAGATGTGGTTTAGAAAAATTCGAATACATAAAATATTCGTATATATACCTAATTATATAAACCTACCAATATCTACGTATCCTAAATCAATCCCCCAAAAACACCCCTAAGTGAAAAAAACTAATCAACTATTATTATAACCTGACCTACGAGAAACGGGTTTATGTAATATACTTTGCGTTTTGGGATAGTTCCGATTATTCAAAATGTAATATGATATACACTATAAGTTATGATTTTCACCTGTAAGGTAAAATCGGGAAGACCTGCTAGTATACAGGGTGTTTAAAAAAGACACGGCAATATTTAAGAGGGTGATTTCTCAGTTCATCTTATGAAAAGTAATTGATATAAACATAGGTTCGGAAATGCATGGTTTCAAAGATACAGGGTGTTAAACTCTTTTTAAAATATCGGTTTTTTAAAAATATCTGAAATATCTTGTGGCCGATTTTTTTTTTGAAATTTTGCAGCATTGTTTATAGTAATAAGGAGCTAATTTCACCCTAACTGGACTAGGGTTGTTAAGTCCAGTGGCGTGCGTGGGGGCACTTTAATCAATATTGTTGACAAAAAATGTGTGTTGAGTTTCGGGACACCCTGTATATATATTATATACATATATATTATATATAAACTTTCGTATGGTGGTTTCGTACTCAGGGAGGCATGAAAAGAAAAATAATCAAAGAATTTTTCGACAGTCATGACATGTTATCGATCTCAATAGGCAGATTTTCCTTCGAAAGCTACTTAAAAATAAGAAAGAAAAAGTTGTACATGTTTTGTTAAATTTTTCGCGATGAGCTTCCTGAATTATCTCACAGTATGCATCTACATTCTACATATCTGATTATGTCTGGGTAGGGTATGTCTGGTGTAATTTTAATTCGGTTTCAGAGTTCCTGGGAAAGAGCTGAACTGACTTACAATGCTACCATAGCCGATAAACTTTGTCTTAACAGACTCTAAAGAATCACAGAAGCAACCATTAAAAGTGCAGTGAAATGCACAAAAGTCAGTGAAATTGGAGACAACCTGTGCATCCTCATTCTCACAAGTCACAACCCCTTCTACCCATTGTCCCAGTCTCCATACTGCTCTGTACTTCTGTACTAGAAAGTTTCACCATTCGCATGCTTACTACAAAATGAACTGATTTTGGCATATAGTTGCGCTTTATTCAAGCTTAATATTTTGCATCCTTCAAATTCATTTCAAAAACCCCACTATCCCCAGCGCATTCAAATTCCATCCCGTACTTTTGCACTCTTGTCTTTCGTTCCTTCTACAAGACAAACTTTCATTTAACCCTTCTTTGGAGTCCTCCATGGCAAGAGCTCGCCTCAGAGCATTTCAACTTCAGCTCATCAAAGGTTGCAAAGAAACCTAACACCACTGAAGTCGACACAAGAGTCGAGACGATACCATGGGAAAAGCAAAATGAAAATACCAGCACCCTTGCTCTGCTTAACCGAAATCCTCCCAAATACTCCTTTGGATCAATATTAAGCAAACAGCAACACCAACAGACGCAAAAATAGACTATAAAATTGCAGGGAAAAAAGAAAACGCAGAGCACGGATTCCAGAAAAGTTGGAATATACATTTTTTTCCTGATCCTGGTCGTCTTTATCTCTTAGCCAATGAAGGCATCCCACTGAGCAAGGTATCCTTTTTTTCGGTGGCTACTTGAGGTGGGGTGGTTGACTTTCAAGTCGACGCTTTGCTGCTCTGCTAACGTCTTCTCACATCATCCCTCACTTTGTACTTGATTTTAATCTTTTGCCTTGGTTTCAATGCCCAACCCTTATCACACTTTATTTGCTTAACAAAATATATGTTTAATCAAATTTGAAGAAGAAGAAAAAATAATGTGGATTCCAAAAGTGCTGGGGTTTCAACATATTTCACTACAAATGGTTTTCGAAGTTGGGCACGTAAGTCGAAGACAGCTTCGAAAATTAACATTTTTATCAATTTTATTTGCTGGTTGGGGAAGTTGTAAATTATATCTATTAAATATTTTGGTCGACTTCTTGTTTAAAAATATGTGCTTACAAGAAATTTAGTTTAGGTATATGATTTTCCCAATATTTTAATGTTAAACAATATTTTTTATTAACATGAAATTTGGAAAAAAAATTCCTTTAAAAACATCCACTGCATTTTTTGAAACATGACATTAAATAGTCTAATCTACTGAGCTTTTAAAATATTTTTCTATTTTTCTAAATAAAAACGTATCATTTTTTTTCGGTTTGTTTATCTAAAATATAAATATTTTTTCAATGGTCTTACAGAACTGTTGCAGTCAACGTACAACTTGGTCAAGTTTCCAGGACTTTAACCTGCATGGTTCGTCTGCAGGTTGCAGATAAGTAACGACAATTTCCTCATTTCTCCGCGGTGTCCGGCGAAATGATTTAACAACATTTCAATAAGAAACTTCTCACAGCGCGGCGCGGCGCGGCGCGGCGTGTGAAACAAAGAAAATATATGATAAAAGCAGAGCATCGTCTACGACGGCTCCGATCTTTTCAATCGGGTACGAGTTCGAACCTGCAGAGATTATCATCAATGATTTCACCCTGCCGAAGTGCACTCTTTACTTGGATCAATAATGGCGTGTGCAGCGAGTGCTCAGAGAACATAATCGGCAGCAAGAATTTCCACTTCCGCCATAGTGTCCACATCTGACCGCCAACACAATGGATGCTATCCTTGAGTAGTACTCCATTTATATACCTCCACAGAGGGCTCTTCTTGGGGTCACCCCTGAAGGACCCTATCTATGCGCTTGCCCCCAATACCGTAGCGAGTTTGTTCTATCTCCGCTCAAATGTTATAAAATGAAATTATCCGATATCAGAAGAATGCGCTGCGGGGGCGTCATCAGAATGCAGTGCAACATGGTGCACATTAATACATGGTCGTGTTGTGGCTTCTGTGATGGAAATTTCTCTGGCTGGCCTTTGTTTTGATATTTTTGATTTCTTTGTGGTCGTTTTGTGCCTCCATTGCTCATGATGCCCTTTGTTGTTGCGTATCCCCCATTTCCTTATTTGTGTTGTTGTTGGCGCTGGTGCCGTTGGAACATCATCTGACTAAGCTCCTGATGCGTTGCAATCATATCTATGCACTACAAATGGCTCCGGTTTCTTTTCCATTTAATTTATCACCACATGAATGGAACACTTATGGTTTGAGGTTCAATGAACCAGAAATTTTTGTAGTGTGCAATCATTTTCTAGCATTGTGCCATTAGATCATCGCATCGGCCCAGAATTCGAACCTAATCAAGTTCACGCCATCACGAAAATCATGTCGGGGGCCAACAGAACAAAACGGCAGTCAGCCAACTTCGGTTTCTGTCGTACTTTAGTTCTTTGATTTTGTTGTTGGTTTTTTCTATCCATTTCATTGTCCCATTGTCGTAAGTTCAAGTGGTGTCATGGCGCGTTTCTATTTTCAGCGCCTTGTAAACAAGTAGCCTTTGCCGCGTTTGAATAATTGCCCACGGTTTAAACTGGGCTTAGGTGATTCGGCACGATGAGTTCGTGGTTACAAAAGTTTGTCTCACAAAGGTGAGTGCTCGGGAAATGAACGAAGATAAATTCGTGGAATGGATAACTTCGGCCATCATCGGCCCATTCAGCTTTATATTATCGCTTGATTCAGAAAATTACTCGATTAATCATGTATGGAAAGTGGAGCTTGTGTGCAGAGTCAATTAGAATTACGAAAATCATACTCCCCTCGATGGGGGAGTATACAGGTCCTTCTCATTAAACGTGAATTGATTTAGGTACAAGTAGGCTTTCTTGAATCCTCTGTGTACAATTGTACAAACTTAAATTTACATGCACAATTTGCATGCATGAAAGAAGCGCTCTATGCACTAGATAAAATCAAGCGTAAAAGGAACTAGTAAGGAAGCATTTGGTGACACCAATTACATATGATAGCCTAGATAAACAAAAAAATATACTCATTCTATGTAAAAATCTAGACATTTTCTTATGTAACTAAGGCTAGTTGTTCACGACTGCTTAATTTAATAGTACTCAGCAAGAGTTTCAATTTGAAATCACACATGGCCCAAAGTGAACAACCCCAAAGCAGATGGTTACTGCCCCCACTCGCACAACCCCCAAAAACGTAAAACAATGTACCGCACTGGAAAGATTCCCATTCACTCATTCTAATTTAAAAAATCCCCTTCGGCAGGGCTACAGGCTGAGGTAGATTTCGAAGTGTTTTGATTACATTTATTTGGGTAATTTATTTCAAAATCGAGAAACTAGTTACGGATTTATAAACTACTAATCAAGAACTTTTCAACGATACCCCACAAGACGTGGTTTAGAAAAATTCGAATTTCCATCCCCACCCCCACTCGAACCCCACTAACCCCTAATTCGCTGGTGTCACCGTTAATCTGATAAAGAGTACTCTAATTTATTCAAATAAAGTTTCTCTCTAAACTTCATAGGGGCCGAGGTATAATATTTTAAAAATTTCAACTCCCTTCCCCAGCCACCCCCTTGGTTGGATTTTTCTCATTAACGAACTTAACTGAGCTATTAACCATAGAAATAACATATTAAAATTTGGTTCCAATATCTTCAAAAATACGGCCGCGAGCAACTAGCGTGTTAATATTTATATATATATATATATTATATATATATATATTATATATATTTATCTATATTAATAAAGTTTTGAACGCGGGTTGGTCTCGTACTCAGGGAGGCATGAAACGAAAAACTATGAAAGAATTTTTCGAAAGTCGTGACATGGTACACATCCCAATAGGTAGATTTTTCTTCGAAATCTGCCTAAAAACCCCATGTAAATCATTCCACGTTTACTACTTTAATTTCTATCATTTTAATATCGTGTAGAAAGAAACCGTGTAAAAAAAATTTTTTTGCAAATAATCAATAATAAATTGTAATACGGATTTATAACAATATTTAACAAAACAAATCCAAATTGTAAGTATTCAGTACATAAAATCAACATTTTCATTTACAAAAAAGTTTCAGGCTGATATGGCAACACTAAGAAGGAGTTGCCCGATTTTGATCATTTTCAAACTTAACCGTACCATTTTAACGAAGTATCATCGTACCAATTTACAAGTCCCTAGCTACAAGCGTTCTCGAGTTATCGTCTAGACACACAGACAGACAGACACACAGCCAGACGGACATCCGTAAAACGGTTTCTTTTCACAACCGATCATGAATATATAATTCTTTTTTTCTAACCATTATTTCTTGGTTTAACATTTTCCTCAAGAAATCGTTCTTAACTTCAAAGTCATCCATGAAAAGTTGGCGCCGCGCTGGTCCAAATAAACTATAACAATTTTTGTTAATTTTGGTAATGCTCATTTCCTGTGCCTCACGGCTTTAAACCTCCGAACAAATTCCAAATTTGAATCATTGAACATCCCCTCAAAATCCTCCGTATCTCTGGTTTCTCTTCCTTTTTCGCAACTTACTTGCACTCTTAGTTAATTCTTATTATTTTCCCACCAATTTCATTCACATTCCAGAAAACCGATATCATTAAACATCAGAGTTCCACAACGTTTACCTTTCCTTGGAGTCATCAGCCGCTCCTTATCTTATCAAAAAGAAGAAAATTAATTCCTAGAAATCTATCTGGTAACACTTATGCAAAATGTTTAAAGCATTTTCTTAAAATTCAGGTATTACGTCTTTTTCCAGAATTTGAGTGGTAGCCTCTTATTTTTGACTAGCAGAAGGAGTCACATAATTTTCAGTTTTCCCAGAGGTACTCTTCCTTGTGATGGGTTTGGGTGACATCTAGCACGTCCTTTCGTGCTCTCGTACGAATCATCCCTTGTCACCTTTACACGAACTCATTTTCACTATGATTCAGATACTAGACAATTTATTTGAATGTGTATATAGTTACAAATACGTTGACACGGTTTCAAAGGGTCCCTAAAAATCCTTCAATATTCAAAGCTATCCACCCAACCCCTACTCGTAGCTCGGCGTGTCATCACAGATTCATTCCAACAATGTTCACTACTGACAGTGGCGGAAACATAACCAGAAGGATAATGTTATAATGCCCCAGTGTCCTTCTGTTCACCACTGAAAGGATCCACCCCGCTCCCATTCCGTTTTTCCCTCATTCACTCGCAGCATCACACCCCAAGTACAATCAACTGGCAAACTCTGTTTACCAAGAGCACACAAATCAAGAAAAATGAACACGTACTCGAGTCGATCTCTGTCCTTCTCCACCGCCCGTCGTGCATCCCCTCTCCTTCCCAGCACAAGTAGCAACTAACTGTGGTGCCTAAACCTAAAGCTATGTCATTTGAATACATTGACTCTGAACTCCCACCACCCAGTTCAGTTTCACCGCCGCTTACCCCTTCTACTGCACCACCCCTACCCTACTCGCTGTATGAATACAGAAGCTACACCATAAACGAGTGTTTGTGTTCGCCAGAGATTGGAGTTTTGGGGATGGAAATCATCCATAGCTTTTCCTCTTTACACTGAGATAGTGGGTGGTTGAAAAAATACATAGGGTTGAGGGAGAAGTGGAGCTTAAGCTCGTGTGTATATATTCTCTTTCATTTGCCTTTTTGTTTGTGTTGTTCCTGGCATCCATGATAACTTGATGTTGCTAACTTTTGCGCTTAAAAGCTGGAAGGTGGTGGTAAACAATGTACTGTACTGTAAATAATTTAGGAGTGGGGAAAAGGAGACAACGATGAAGATTGGGAATGAAATGGAAATACTGTTCTCTCAATAGAGGAAAAAGTGTTTGCGTCTGTATTGGAGTATTCCAAAAATATTGCATTAAATGGTGATGGCACATGAAATGATGGTCTAGTTGGCGATTTGAAGAGTTTCTCAGAGGATCGAAACGTTACGTAATTTTCAATCGCTTTGAAATTAAATAAGGACCATCTGGACTGGTAGGATTAGAAGGGGAAGAGTGCGACAATGGAGGTCTTCAAGGTGTCTCTACTTACAAAGCTTATTACAACACGACAACAACAATAACAACAAAAAAGATTTACCATTTAATTTTCACAAATCGCCGTTGCTTTCAGGGTTTTTTCAGCTACCGAATTGGAAATCCTTGTAGATGGATATTTCTTATGTCTACCCACTATTTTTTAACAATATATAATAACAATTTGCATAAATTTAAAAAAGGATCCCAAACGAATGATAAAAATCAATTTTAGAGGAGGACGTCCTTCATTTAAGTATGAGCCTAATGCAATATTTGGATAAAATAATAATTCAATTACACTTTATTAAAACAAACTGTGTTTAAGCATAAAATAAGCAACAAAATACATCATTTTATTTAAGAATTCCCGGTGAGGGTTTGACAGCTCAAATAGTAATCGGCTCCGAAGTTTAACAAATTTCCTGTGCTTTCTGGAACAGGATTAGCGGAAAATAACAGCCAACCCCAGCTCATTATAATTGCAAGAATACACAACCCCAAAACGATTATTACTTCTAATTTACGCAGTCAAATCGAATTTTCGACACTTACTCCTGGAAGGCTTCATCAGCATCCCAAACGAAAGGAGTCTTGCCAGCTCTACCCTTGTAGCGTACCATATCATACTTTGCTCGTCAATGTAATGCAAAGGACAATCCAGAATATTCCCCAGTCATTGGAGGGGGATGGATCGCTAAATGGGTCTTGGAAATGTATAAGGCGGGGTGGTGTTGGGCAGCAGTGAGTGAAGGAAGAGGTGAACAACGAGTCAAAGAACTGAAAATGTTGATTCATTTCCCTGTTTTTCGAAATACGTTTTTTCAGGATTTGTGGGAGCAAAGTGGCGACGAACGACTCGCAAAGAGAATTAAGACTACTGGGAAAATAGAGAAATAAAAGAGATCGGGAGTACCATTCTTTCCCGTACGCTCCTAAACAATAGGGAAAATATTCAGAGTAGTTGAAAAGGAACATCATCGGAATAAATACTGCGTTTACATCATGTAAATTACATGCTTAGTCGAATGATCGAGTTGAAAACAGGTTTAACTCGACCGCTTTTTTGAACACTCCGGGTCGAAGTAACAGTTTATTGCACTAATTTGATCTATTATACTAAAAATTTTTTCAGTTTTGTCGAGTTCCATTTATATTTTATGTTCATTATAAGGAATTTGATCTCGAATAAAGTCATATGTTTTGGGTAATTACTTACAAAACATAAAAAAAACTATCGAACTGTCAACTCGACTATTCAACCCGCGTTTACATGCATTTAAACTCGACTCATCGACTCGACCCAGGTAGCAAATCTGGGTCTAGTCGAGTCCAACCCGGTTTGGACTCGACCCGCGCTCACATGAAGTCGAACCTGAGTTCAACCCAGGTTCAACCCTGCATGCAGTAGTAAAAGAAAGCCAAGGACCTTATCGTTCTCATCATTGAGCGACAAAAACCGTCATCGACGAGAATGATACTCTGAATCATCGCAGAAAATGAACTCATACCAAATCGCGTCCCGCTCCTCCTACTTCCCGTTCCAACGACCTTTTCAAGTTTACCCAAAGAGCATCAGAAACGTTTTGTTTTTCGGTCCATTGTCGACGAGATGCGTAATGACAGGATTCTGTCAAGTTGTTCGTAAATGAAGTTGACGGAGGTTTCCGAGGGTGGGAGGAACACCATCTAGTCTGGGGGCGCTGGAGGTGGTGGATAATTTTTTTTCAACAGCTTTTTGTGTTTTCAATTTATCCGGAGAAATGATAAAGTGAATAGACTGTCCGCGCTTTCATCATTTGTAATGTCAACTGGCCGCACAGGTGAGCGTTTGTACGGGATCCTATTGTTTTTGCGTGGGTGTGTCGCACGGACGTGTAGCAGGATCCTGTTAGAGATAAGGTGGATGACGACGATCCTATATAGAGTATAGAGCATTGCAGGGAGCTTTTAATTAAAGGCAAATGGAACAAGGCTCCACTGAAGGCCCAGGAAGTTGGGCAGAGGTCTTCAAGGGAATTTTCTGTCGCTTGTTCATTTTTCGCCGATTGCCGCTCAATGGCTCTATTTTTACTAATAAGGATTGGGGATGTTTGGCGCTAATTCATGCACTGCCAGAATTAGGATGTTGAGCTTCCGTAGCTCGAATAAGAAATAAATTAGAAATTCTGTTTCATTGTTGTAAAAACTCAATACGAAATAAAGAACGTTTTTTCCGTTATTTTGAAAATAGTTTTTGTTTTTTTTTTTCGAAAAATATTTGAAACTGTATAAATATAAACCTATAAATATTTGAAAATATTGAGACTATTATTTTTAATTATATCCATCTCTCCATATTATTTTAATAATAACTTAAATTATTTTAATTTAACGGTAAAATGTCGCATTAAATAAATAATATAAATTAAAGAATTCTCGAAAAACCAAATCTGACCTGAGCTTCGAACCCGTATCCGACCCAACTTTCGAACTGCCGGTCCACTGCTATATCAACTATACTGTGGCCATTTGCTCTACCTTTCGAGAACTTCAAGTTGATTAGATGATGAGTGCGATCGATTCCACATAATTTTTATTAATTATAAATTTATAAAATTAGTTCTGTGTAAATGCTGCAAAGCAATTGTTCAAAATACTCATTAAAATAAAGTGGTATGCTTGAATACCGTTCTAGAAGTTGTTCAAGATTTCCCTGATGCGCACAATTAAACTTTCGATAGAAGTTACTACTACATTATAATCAACCACTTCTATTTAAAAGTATTTGTATAGAATTCTCGCTCAATATAAATGACAAAATTTTCAATAACTGTGACAAAAGGTTTGCATGTCCTTGAATAATAGTTAGAATACCAGTGAAAATCTTTCATTGTACAACATCCCCAAAGTAAAAGTAGGGGTTAAAACTATGCAAAAGTTTAAATATTATATCCTTGCAAATGTCTGTTAGTCCCGAATTAGGTAATAGTCTAAATTATTTCATCCATGTAAGGTTATTAGATCGACCCGTTTGTAGGAGTAAATATTGGTGTTGACATTGTTGTTGTGCGTTTTGTCTGGATTCATGTATTCCCCAGGGACATCTTCAATCACCATGAAAAGAAAAAAATGGAACTAATATAACATCAATTTTGGCTTTCGTAATTCCAACTATCGACCCCCTCCCCCACCATTAACTTCCGGCTCATAGAGGCAATGTCGTTAATTACGGCGCTTCCACTGTATAGTATTACGTCACTGGTAGTTTGGTGTATAATTCACCCGCTTTGTACCCACTATAGTCAATCTTTGGCACTGCATCTATTTGGAAGGATATACACGTGTAAGGAAGCAACTATATCCGCACGTTTGCTACTTTATGTCAAACAAGAGAGCATTTCCAAGGAGCATACAGGAAGACAAAGGAGGTGAGCTTTCAAAGACGATGGAGGGCTTTGGGGTCGGGCTCTGGGGCATGAAGTGGTCTCGGTTCGGTATTCTAACACTGGAAGTACACCTTAAAGGGTCGAATGGTGTTAGGATGTGCCACCCCAAAAGTCCTGACTGAATGCGTGTATTCCGTTATACTGGGTACAAATTGTATGCTATGAAGGCGCCGAAGTAGATGTCGTCTCGTACCGTTGTGTGTATACCATCAAGGACTAGGCATTGTTGCCGGCAGCACTATTCCTTGACATGTTTCCACGTTACATACCGATATTTGTTAAGTGTAGGTTTGAGAAGTCAGATTAAATGGCAACGAATTATACTGGTGGATGGCGTCGGAGAAAGAGGGTGGCGTATAATGTAATCAAAGTTTACAATTGAAGGATGCCATCAATTGTGGATGTGAGCTCTTCCATATTGAGACCTCCCGGGTGGACTCCCCATTTCGAATGTAACGGAGCTATTGGCCGTACTTATTATCATTATGATTATAACTGTGTTTCCTTTGTATCTGTTCATACTGTTAGGATGGATTGCTTAATCTTTAGGGGTCTTGCGGTGGAACTTCTGGCTTCTCCAACAAACACAGTTACAACCCTCAGCGGTGAATTGTTCCAATGCCTATGATAAAACCCCAAAGAAGAACTGAAGAGAAGGGCGACACCAAAAAAACTTTAAGGGAATTTTATTTGATTGCCAATTCCTTCTGGCGAATCAGCGTTGGTTACAGGTTTGCGTTTAGGTTCAGGAGTGGCGACAGTAAAAGTGAAAGCGCGGCGATTATTTGCTTGGGGATGTCGAAATGAATTTCACGTTTTCTAAATGTTCGGTATGGACGGGTGAGATGAGATTTTGTGGGGTTGTAGATAATCGTGTTAAGTCAGATGGCGAATGAGTAATAATAAAATAGAAACTCTTTAATTTATTTGTCGAGTCAATTTGGGTTTGATAAATGAGATCATTGAATATTTACGGAATTTTATTACTTATTTCGATAAATGTTGTCATTTTGAGGGATATTTATGTTTTTTTTTTTTGGCAATTTGAATAAGTAAATGGATAAAGTTTAAATTTCTGTTTTAGTTGAACAAAACCGTTTGCACTATTCATATCAATAAGTAATTCATTTCAGGATTGAACAACATTATCTATTGTAATTCCGTAGAACGTAGATGTAAGGTATTTTAGTTTTGAGGCTTTGAGCGACCGTTTGCAACCAACGCCATGGAACAATGGTGACAGAAAAAAAGAACTATTTATTTATATGTAAAAGTTCAGTACAGGTAGACCTAATGCTACGTACGATAAAAAAGAAGAACTATAGTTACCTATATTAACATAATTATTGGGAAGTGAAAAGAAACCGTTATGCCGATGTTCTTCTTTTATTTTCTTAATAATGATTAATAAATATATCTATAGTTCTCTTTTCTATCACAATGTATTTCCTGACGTTACAATAAAATGTTTGCTTAAAACTAACATAATTATATTTAATAATATAAGGCATAGGATAAAATAACATTTTACAAAGTATCATAATATAAATGAAAAATGATCCAAAAACTATACCGAAGTAGGTTTAATTGTTTAAAAAAATTATATGAACGATTTTCAAATGCAGCAAAAATGGCTTTATTTACAATCGCACGAAATGGAGCGAATAAGAACAGTAGCAATTGCCAGAGATTACTATATTGGCTTAATGGCCGTGCCCTCGAAGAAAGATATTCCAGAGAAGATTTTTATTATAGGCAAACGTTTTTATCACATACGCGCCACCGTGTAGCAATCTCCTGTAAATGCGTCCTAAATGAACATTAAATTCCCACACAAACCTTGTATACAATGGATGAAAAAGAAAAGGATATAGTTGCAAATCTTACTGTTCAGCGAGTATACCACTGTCAATAACGATTAATAATTCACAAGAGCGCCCTCAATTTCAGGGCCGAACGTATTTCCAACACCCACTTGTAGCGATATAGTGGCTTCCACTTGGCCACCACCACTTTCCTTTGTTGCAAATCAACAGTGAAATAATTTCACTGTGGGTGGCATACCCCAAACTTACCAGTCACTGGGGTCCATCCCGAAAATGAAAGCTGTTGGAATGGCAGCATTACAAAACAAACTTTTTGCTTTACCTCGTCCTTTTCTCTCCATCTTCTTCTGATTGTTCAGATAAACCTTTTCCTAAACCCACCATCGGCTCTCTACTGCTATGCTCTGGCAATCCACATCATCGTATTGCCCCAATTCAACCTGATACCCACACAATGCTCTATAGTCTATACAACAGCTCTATAGTCTATACAAAGCTATAAAGCATTTCCATGAGGACTGTGAGTGCGATTACGGCAAACCGTGTTCGAACTTCGAACGCGGTGTGTATTCTTTCTTGCATCATAAATGGTACAAAGGACATTTATAACTGTTTGGAGAGGTGGGGTGGGATCGTGGGGTTGTTAGGCGATTCTTCAGTGGAAGCTTTCCTCTGTAGTAAGCTTGTAAAAACAAATTATTTATGCTGGGGAAAAATTTGTTGAGCATATCATATAAAAAGCTAGTGTAAAGCTCTATGAGGCGGACAACTCTCCAACTGCACCCTAGACCCGACAGATGTGGTGGGAATTCGCCCAATTTATCTACCAGCACCCCATCGGCAAACCCTGAACCAATGAATATTCTCCGGGTACAAGGGCACTCTGGTTAAGATGCGACATAAAAATCAGAGAATATCCACCAGGATCGGGTGGGGTCGGTTGGGCAGTGGGGCTTGTAAAAGGAAAGCAATAGACAAGAAACATCACCTCACACTGCAGGAATTCGGCCCACAGCAAAGTAACCAACTCCAACCGGGTCACATTTACAAGGATCCTGCGATAAACAGACAGAAAAATGAGACGAATGGAGAGAAAATTTCACTCAATAAACTTAACAGTGCCGGGCAAAGAGCACCACCAGCAGGGTTCTTGTGCTCTCTGGGGGTTCTAGTGCTGTGCGAAAGGGATGACAAAGGGGATGATTGTGATACATAAGCTACCATTAGCCGGTACGGATACTATTAAAACCTCTTTTCGTAGCAATAGTAATACAGACTACCGCACGTTCTGAGCAACTGTCAATGTATTCACCCCGATTGCCCCAACCTTGGATCCTATTTCATGTATCCATACGAAAGCTCGTTGTCCTTTTCCTTTGTGTCCTCAACAGTGGCACGGAAAACGAAAGTTCTCGGTAGGAAGAGCTTCAGGGCCCGGTTGATTAAGGCATTCACATTCAATGCACGATGACACTATAACGAGTTTTGTTGAGCTATAACAGGACAGCATTGCCAGAGGGCGGATATTTATACATTTTTCTACTAAATATCTGGTTTGGCGAGAAGATGTATATAAGAATTTAACTCATATATCGTTGTTTTAATTTCAGCATTTGTTTAAAGAATTAGAAGTGTTTTAGATTACCCATCGAAACAATTTTTTTAAATGTCATTTGACCTTAATTGATTTTCAAGATAAATAATAAGAAGTAAAAAGTTATTTTAATAGTCCACATAGTTGTTTAAACTTTTTATGAGACATCGTTTTCACAATTAACTTAATGATGATTGATCCAGATATAAAATACAGCACTATTTCGACATTCTTGCAATGTGTTCGTTTTATCTAATGGATTTTATATGTCTTCACGAACTTATACTAAGATAATTATTAATAAATAAAAGTCATTCATTGTCCAAACAAATGAACATTTTATGATTTAAGAGACACTCCCATTCTCATAATTAGTAATTGTCATATGATGAGGGCAATCAACCGGACAAAGTAAACCATTTTGATTTTCTTCGCACCTATTGCGTAAATGTATCACGGAAAATTCCATAAGCAGCCCAACCAGTTTGTCATCGGATAAACAACATTCAAGAAGCATAGCTGTCTGTAAACATTTAAAACGTGATGAGCGGCAATTAGTCAATAGAATCAATGTTACCGGCACCGATCGCCCTTCCGAATCAGATCAGTTCCTTCCTTCGTGGTCCCACCCACCTTCCTTGCCTTCACATGTCACGATCACGCAATCGATCTCTCCCTCGATTTGAGTTTTCTTCAACTTCTTCAAGTAATTTAAGTATCTCATTTCATCCACAATTGAGGTCTCAGTCTGCGCAGTTGGAGTAATTTTTATTTCTGCCTTATATTTTATTTATTTACTTAAGTACCTATAAAATTAGGCACGTGATAGAAGAAAAAACATCGTTCACCTTCTTTCGTCATATCCGGATTCATCTTCGACCCCACAATTATCATTACGTTGAAATCCACTAGATGGTGTTGGTCGAAATGCTTGACGTTGGCTGTGGGTGTTAGGAACTTAGGACCGTCCATGGGAGTGAATTGTCATTTTGCATTATCGCTAAAGTCCACATGGACTTATTAGCAAAATATCAGATTAGGACAAAATAAAACGGGAAAAAGTTATCTATGTACATCACGAAGTCGGAATTTGTTAATTTCTCAACAAGCGTGGTCCATGAAAGATATGTGGTTCATGGGTTGAGAACGTCGCGAGGTTGTGGTGTATTTTAATGTAGGCGAATGAATCAATGGGAGAAAGCACTAACGAACTAATCGAACTATTTTAACTGGCTAACGCTACTTTACAGATGGAATTGACGTAACTGAAGAGTTTCACACAATTAATACTCATCTTCTTGAATATGATATCTACTAAAATAAGGCGTAGAATTGCCATTTACACTATGCAACTTTTATAAGTTGCTATTAAATGTTTATATTCATAGTAATAGCAGTAATAGCCTAATATTGAACTATATAGCATCATCCTTGCTTTGAAATGATCGAAGAGCAATCATCAAAATGCATGCACAATGCAATATTATTTAGTCTTACGATTTGTCGATTTTTAAAGATATTTATGATGTAAATATAATCGTACTTGATCAATTTGAGATTTTAGGATGTTATTAGCAGAATATTGCTTTCAAGAGCTTCCATGCAATTGTGGTTTTGTAAGAAAAATATAGGCAAAATGAAGATGGTTTTAACTTTTGCCTGTGATCATGGTGGAAAGGTGGATGTATTTTGAAACCAATTAGGGCAGCCTAAAATTTCACGATCAAACTAATCTTGTAAGCTGTAAAAGGTCGTCGCGTGATCGATGATCAGTCCTCTTCATTGAAGAAAACATTTCAGAACTTCAAGTTTGTGTTCATCTCATGCGAAACAATTTGTTTCTTTTTTTGCTTATTTTGTCGGTTTGGCTCGCCTCTGCGCACCATTTTTAGTGTTTGGGACGGTGCCGGTTCTTGGTAAGCCTAAGCGGGCGATGATTTCAATTTTTCCAGAATACTAAAACTTATGACCCAAACGTCACAGATTTCATTGAACTTGATTTCACACGCACAACAGCACGGGACAAAATTCAGATACGTAAGCCAACTGCGACAGAAATCGATGTGTACGGGGATCAGCAGTTGCTCCATACAAGTGAAGGTCCATCATCTTCAGCTGGGAGTTTTGAATAAATGGTTTTTTTCGAAGACTTTTTCATATGGAATCTGGTGAAATCGAAACATTTCCGGAGAGGCGGGAGTGTGGTCCAAATGGGAGGGCAGGATGGCCACCGAGTCACGTTGAGAGACGAGCAAGCCAAGAAAGGAGACTGAAGACGGGCCATGAACAATAAAGCAATGGAAGCCGATGCGATCACCGATCTGTGAATGAAGATTATTTCGTGTAAATGTGAAGATCTGAGAGTTTCCCGATGTTATTCCAGTTATGAATTGAGTACAAGAACAAGGTGAGGGGATGAGAATTCTGGAACAATCGCTAAGCGTATCAACAATTGCCCGAACTCGCCTGTCGTATCAAAACTTGGGCGATTTACGAACTGCTTAATCTTGGAGATTCGTACGAAAGAGTATGGAAAAGGGAACGGCTTGTGTGCGGGGATACGGGAATATCGGCGCGTTTCTAACGGGTTTATTCTGAAGATCTGAAGAATTTTCAAGTTTTCCCATTCCATTGAGCCCCAGCAGTGAACTTCCGCGGATGCGATGCTAGATGCGCGACTGCCCGAAGCCGAAGATCATTCAATTAAACGAGCACAAACATTTGGACAAGAAATGAGAAGCGGGCGCAGTGATCAGCGAAAAGTGGATTAAAAATTATGTTAAAGTTCTACAGGGTCATGTCGATTGTCGATGCCAATTGCCTGACAGTATGTCGGCCTTTGGCATCACATCGGAGCTTGTTGCAAGATCAACCGATGAATTCCTTATTTCTTTTAGACGCTAAGGAAGAATGGGGAGATCAGGAAGTCAATTAGATTTGTTTCTGCCTCCCAGGAGCATACCTGCTCGGATGATTGATATGTTTGAGACATTCAATACGCTTTTTGTATGCGTGTTTGTGTTTGTAACTCTTCGGTATCAAGGTCTCTCAACTGATAAGATATTAATTTTATTTGCTGAAATAAATGGTGTTGAACTTTTTTGAGAACATACAAAGCCGTGACTAATTATGGTCTTTTAAGGAGGTTATGCGTCAATCACGGCTAATGTTTATGAGTAAGAGAATCTAGAAACAAACTGTCATTTGACTGTTTTTTTGATGTCATTCAAACTGACGATAGTAAGTTTGAATGAAAAGTAAATAAATACAATTGAAGATGGGAAACATAACACTGAAATACTGAAATTCGTAAATGTGTAATTTATATAAAAGTTTTAAAAATATTTGGCAATACGTATAGTAGATAAAAAGGCATGAATTGCAGTTTGTCATTATTCGGTTAAACCACTTTGTTATCAATCTCTGAACAAAACTGACTTTCAATTCTGTTGGTTTTTTTAGTGCTATATTAACAAATCTCTGGCGAAGAAAATTTGACTAATTTTTCCTGCATCACATGAACGTTTATTATGAAATTTGTTGAAACTACTTCAAATTATCAATGTACTGTGAGAAAGTGAGACACTGATGGGCAAGGGGCGTAAGTATCTGCACGCGATGCAATTTTCTTGTTATGAGTGCACCTTCTTGTGCATTCATCTGTAGATGTCACCTGGCCTGATGGAAAGAGCTGATATTTTTTCATTTAATTCATGTTCATAGCGGCACTCTCATTGCATTGACACACGCGGCACATCGCAGATGAATGCCCAGGTAAGAGTGTAATTAAATGGGACGAGCAGTGGTAGTGACGGTGACCGAAAAGGATGAGGGGTAACCGCACCGAGTGTCCGAGTGCGCTCCATTACCAACCGGAAATTTTTAATGTCATAAGCTCGGCCGTCACTTTATGTTGTCACGTAGTAAACGACGTTTTGTCACTTCGGGGCTCGGCGCATGCATGCGGCGCGGAGATTTTGTCGGTGTGATGCATTTTGTTAACAAATTGGCGACGAATGCCGCGAGCGAATTGACATTGACGCCGCGCCGCGCCGCGCCGTACCGAAAGCGAGTACGAAAACGGCCCTGCGACCGCATTGTTATTCAAATGTGGGGCCTACATTGCGGTGGGGCGCGAATGAGCACATCTTGCAAAAGTGTCCGCGATGCACCACGGCATGTTTTCGGGGCGGGGGACCAACATCTCCAATCTCCGTAGATATAAAATTCTTATTCTGGTATCTCGTCCTGAAGGAATCGAATTCCAAGGAAATGCATCTCGTCATACGGAAGGCATGTCTTTTTTTCATAATGTTAATTATTGTTCCTCCAATAATGTATTAAAAGAACTCTCTCAGGGACTTTGCCAAAGCACCCTCAGCTCCCTGAAGGAACAACAAATTAAATAAGTTCAACACAGGTTCTAGCTTCAAAAGTGTTTTCTGAAATACTTACTTAATTTCTCCACTGATATAATGTTGGAGCAATTGTTTATAGTGCCAATGTTTTTATTTTAGGACCAATACATCAAAAACTAATTTGTAGTGGAATTCAAATTCTAAAATAAGCAATTAGTTAGAAGTTGTATTCGAGTATTTATGATGAATGTCAACACTACAAATAAAATTACGCGCGTGGGTGCGGATAGTATTAAAATTAAACGAAACCCATTTATATTACTGTTGGCAATCTTCCGTGATATTTATTGCGAATATCAATATCTTTTGAGCAAGCAAACTTGGTGCATGCATGTTATGGCAGAAGTTCTGTATTGAAAACTGCTGCAAAGTCCCCAATCGAATCGACGACATCCCACCCGTGAACTAATGATCGTAAAGACGACGTAGATTCCATGGTTAAACCGCTATAAGTGATCGTCAAATATCATAGAGCATCTATAATCTAGCTAAGAGCAGATATCTGCAGAACTCAAGCATTTATCACTTGTGCACATTTAGATCTGCATTCTGTGGTCAACTTCTTCTACGTTTTTTTGTGCGGTGCCATAAACATTGCATTAAGGACACGAACTCCGGTGAAATGGTTGTTTATGTCGACAAGAACTCCGGTGATATGCATTAAATTCTGAAACAATTCTGCTGCAGCGGCATCATCAACAACAACACAGCGTGTAATTAAGTAAAGAAACCATTTGACTTGTGTCAATGGCCGAAGCAAACTTTCCGTTCGTTCTTGATAATCTTGGGCTGTTTATTCAAATTTTTGCAGAGATCATAAGAAATCCACGATATCTGCTGAGGAATACAAGTATTCGACTTGAAGACAGTTTGAAGAGGAGAATGAAGACAACAACAGCCGAGGAAAAGCACATGATAATGTGAGCGAGGCAAAAGTTTCCCATCGATGCCAAGGCACTACCAAAGGTATCCCACCCGAATGGGTATATGAGGAGGCTTTCTTCTTGGGCACCCAAGAAACACCATCAGCCTCGCAGCATCATCAAGCCCAACAGAAACAACAACAACACGACATCAGCAATAACAGCAAACAGCAACAACAAAAATTGATAGTCCCAGCGACATTACAATATGACAAGCAATCCAAAAAAAGAAACAAAAAAGCGGCACTGTGAAGAATACGAAGCATCAGCAACAAGATCAACTGAAGTAACAAACTCTGTGCGAGTCATTCCAGTGCAGTCAGAACGAGTTTCACATTTGGAAAAAATGAGTGTTGGCTCGGCTGTTTGTTGGATTTCATTGCCTCTCCCGTCGCTTTACCTTATTTCTTAAATACCTATTTATTTAGTTGTTTTTGCTGATTTTATTTTGTTTTGCATTTATTTGTTTGTTTGCTGTTTTTATTCGCTTGTGTATTTTCATCGCTCGAATAAATAAAACACACGTAGAAGGTTTCAGGGCCGGCAATCCACCGGCTTAAGTCTATAATCTCTGTAAGCAGGCGGAAAGAATGGCCGCGTACAAATCTGACAGAACGACACTCTTTTGTGGAAATCTTTACCAACATTCAACCTCCACTTAAGTAATGATTCCGGCCACGAACACCTTACAGTCTGGGTGCCCCCACCTCCTGCTTCGTTTCTCACTCCAATTGGTTTGGTACGCGGTATCGTATCGGACGGCTCTCCCCGCTGTTTATATACATTTCTCGGTGCGGCTCAATATAATACACCTCTGGGATCCATGGATGAGAAAATCCGTGCTTCATCAGAAAACTGAAATTCGAAATTCTTCGGGTTGTATTGACCTCGTGGCCACCTCTCCGCCAGGTGGAGAGACCACAGAGTGTTACTGTCGTTTGCACTGCCTTTTGTCTTCACAATGAAAAGTCAAATGCGCACGGCCTCCACTTAAGGAATACCTGCGCCGCCCGATGGAGGAGGAGGGATACCATCATTCGCGAACTTGTTGCTAAATTTTTCTGTGGTATAAACATACACGGCCGACGGTTTTATCGGGAGCAGATACCCTGTGGTACTGGTAGAGTTTCTTTGTTGGTCAGGTAAAACACTCAATTTGATGAAAAACAACATCCATGTTCACTGGCGAAAAAAGGATTCACTGAGAAATCTATTCGCGTGGCTACAAAAAAAAGAAAAATTTTTCCCGGGAGTAGCGAAATATTGCAATAAGTTAGAAAAATGCTTCTTCACGAATTGCGAGGACATTGGACTTGGTTTATGTAAAAATCGTATGCGAAAATCACTAATTAATTTGCATGTGGACAGAAAGCTTTTCAAACCTAAGTCAAAACTTTCCACAATGATTTTTATTGTTATTTTGGAAAATGTCAATAGCATGAAGTTTTTTAAGAATAGTGCAGGTCAAAATTCTTCCTTCAAGTAATATTGATCTCTGAATAGTAATAGTAATAGTATTAATCGAAGAAAAAAGTAATAAAATTAGAAAAACATTTCTTCATGCTGAACTTGATTAAATTGATCTGATCCTTATTTTGTTATGTATTTAGTTATGAATTTAATTTTTTCGGGAACGTTTGTCTGCAGATGTTTCATACTAAAAGCAGTTTAATCAAAGCCTATAGATTGAATGAACTCCGGTTCATCCACTTGTTATATTTCACTCAATATCAAGATTGGACATTGTGACTTGTGATATCTGAATGTGGACGATCATCTTCATATCCATCTTTAGGGTTGATACTAAATTTGGCTGCCGGTGGTCATTTAGAAAATTCAGAACCCTTTGTGTGTTTCGCTGAATAAACTATTGCAACTGATTTGAAAATTTTTGCATTTAAGTAGAGCACCGACAGTGGATCTCAATGTTGACTGCACGCAACAGTTGTCAGTTTGTTGTCTTACAAACAGAATGTAACAAAAACCTCGGATCTACGTGTAGATAGCGGGGAATGCATTCAGCGGGGTGAAACGAAACATGATTTGGGGGAGAGAAAGGGGAACCCATGTTGAAACCAGTTACTCTTTGAAAAGTGCAAAAATGTTTGCCTTGCAAAACGGCGTCCAACTTGAAGAAATTTAAATCACACCGATCATGAAGTGCGCCGGATCTGAAGGAAGCCATTGCCGGGCAGCGGCAGCAGAAGCAATCAGTTCTGCGCCGCTCTTTATTCCGCCCTCCACGTACGGTAATCACTTTTTCCTTTATTTTGGCATCACATTTTTTCCGTTTCACTCTAATTTTGTTTTTTATTTTTGTTGCTACCTGGCGACAATGCGAACCAAATATATTGGCGGTTGAGTGTTGCGTTCGCGTTTTGTTTTAACTTTTGCAATTATTCAGGTTTGTGCGAACGTGTGCGACCTGAAATTGCATTCTTGACTTTGTGTGCGTACGATCATGACTTGATGTTGTTTTTGGTTTATTATTCTCTGAATAATATATCTTTGTAATCGGTTCGGAAAAAGTTTTCTAACACCCCTCAATTTTTTTTCCTTTACGTTTCAAGATGCGTATACTTCAAAAATGCAATGTCCGTCCGCCGCCGCGCCGTGTCAGCGATATCTATCTTAATTTCCGGTCGCAAAAAATCGTTCTGTCGCACATACATTTGGGTCCTAGTTGTGTCCCGAAGCTCGGCAGCTTGACCGGAATACACCCAGGGGTTTTAGGGGTGAACAAGGGGTGCAAAATTAGGCATTTTAAAAGTTTTTGTGAACTTGGGCATGTAGGGTGTCTTTTTTATGTTTTTTAGGGTGAGGAGATCGATGATGGATGAAAGAGTGAAGTATTAAAAAAATTATTAAAAATTTTATTCATAAAATTTTATGATAAAAAGATGTAAGACATTTTATTTTTTATGAAGTGGAGAAAAAAAACTCTTAAATTCTTAAACACTTAAAGGATTAAAGAAAACATAATCAACGAAAAAAAAATAGAAACTGATCCAAAATTTTGGTTGTTTAAATTAAATAAATGCTTAAATTTCATCTCACCATTTAAAAGCCCATTGGATAACAGTGCAAGGACTGCGGAAGGAACCATATATATCATAGAACACAAGCAATCTGTGTAGATCACATGGGGCCTCACAACTCGCCGGGGAGGAAGCGAAGGGGATGATGAGGAAACGATTTTACACTTCGTCAACAATCACATCCTGGAATTATATTGATTTCAACTGAATAGGATATTTATGTATCTGCACATTCTGATATGCGGAAGGGTATAGGGCGGCGGTGATATAAGCCGTCAAAATTTTAAGGGATTTTTCCTTCAATTGTAGATACATTAGACAAAGCGGGCATCAATATAGCAAGGACTTTCATTCAAAGCGGCAAAGTGCTTGGAAAATAATATTCACATCTTAAAAGATTATGAATTTTGCTTCCAGTAGAGGTCAAAGGAAATTCTGCGGTGCAAACTTAATCTTTACCATGGCTTGTTCCTCTTTTCTTTTCTTTTATATTTGCTCCATACACTATTGCTGATGTCAGCTCCAAGGAGGAAAGATTGAGAATATCCTTTAATCGGGAAGAAAAGAAATCTGCCGTAACGCTGACATCCTTGGCATCTGAAATAATAATATCTTCTAAATAATGCACATATACACAGACAATGCTTCTATTTTCATTTTGTTACGCAAACGAAATACACTGTTGGCATTTGTGATCCAACAAACTAAAAGAGTTGGATATTGTGAGTATTTTCTGAAAATTTGTGAAAATCTTACTAGTGGTGGAGTGCGGGCAAGGGCATCTCGGCGATTGTAAGCAATCACAATGAAGTGTTTGGATAGATGGGGAGTGGGACGTAGTAGAGGGTGGACAAGTGTTATTTCATGCAAGAGTGGGATTTACTTCGGAAAGCTTAGCGTCTCCTTCTTGTACTTTCGTTATTGATCCAACAACAACAATAGCGACAACGGTAGAAAAATACTTTGTGCCCAGGTATAGGAATGGACGAGAGGAGAGGAAAAAATTGCGTTCTTTTTATGTCCCTCATTTTCTAGAGACTATATTCTTGGTTTTTATATGCACACATAAATATCTATATTACATAGATATGTTTTTGTACAGCTTAAAGAGAAAAGCTTTCATTTAAGGTATCCCCACAAGGAATGAAATATCATTTTGCGGTTGCTCTAGCTCTAGCAAAACTGTTAAAAAAAAAATATCTAGATAGAGAAATTTACAGCAATATCTTTTAGCATAAGAAAATAAAAGGACTTAGTTCAATATAGTATTATTTGTTTTTTTATTTGTCATCTGAGCGTTCTTAGTTAATGGTCAATTGTTCGGGATGAGAATAAAATAATAAGTCATGGAATGGCGTTCGTGAAATGAAATATGAATTACCTTAGAATTATATGATGTTGAGGATGGATCAATGGATGAACAAATTCCCTGCCACCGCATATAGGTATATATTACAATGCCATGATGAAAATAGATTTTGTACGAATTACTACATAAATATTTTTCTATATTATTGGCACGAAAAACAATTATGATAGAATAATCCTTAACTTTTACGATCTTTGAAAGGGTATTGTAGTCATCATCATTGTGTTGTTTAAGTAATATATGAACTTAAATATTGCAAATATGCTATAATATTTGAAACTCCAGAAATTTTTCTCAGAAAAAGAACAAGGGAAAATGCATATGTAGAGGGCCTTGCGTTTTTGTGGGACATTCCTATCGTGTAAAATTCCTAGCTCAACGTGAAGGAAGAAATATAAAAGCGAAAATGAATTTCACTAATTCTCTCCCGCTCTTCTGTTGGCTTTAATAACCCCCGCTGCGCCGCCTCCAGTATTTCACATTCAATTTTTACTCGGGCAACACTTTGCTGGGTTTTTGTTAACTGAAAAACAGAACAAAGTTGACATACGCCCAACACCAAGGCCTGGTACATGGGCAGGCATGGAAGGAGCGGCGCCCTGCAACAAGCACAGAGGATCATAAATGAGGAAAAACTCCGTAATCAGCGACAACCCCACAGATATAGTAACAAAACTGTACAAAGAGCGCAACACGACAACGGCACAATGTAAATTACCGAAAAAGCACATCACGCCAAACTGCAGACAACTTATCCCCCTCCCCCCTTTCAATGAACACCCAACCCTATGAGAATTTTGCCACCTCCTTGCGCCGGTTTCCGGCATTGGAACGCAACACCAGAGCTGAATAGAGGAGCAGGCGGGAGTGGAGATGGCATAAGTTTGCAAACAAATAAATGAGCAGAAAAGGTTTCGTTTAAAGCTTTGATGGGCGAGGGGCGATGCGAGGGTGTATTTGTGGATTTTAAGAAGAGACTTGACATCGAAGAATTTTCCCACAACGATTTCAAGCTTTTGTCGACTCCCAACTGTAAACCGACAGCCATGCCTTCAGCCCCCCTCGCCAGTCTATTCTCCTGTCTCGTCCTTTTTCACAGAAATGATGCAAACGTTTGTTTTTTGATACCTTTTGCCAGAAACTCTGGAGTTCTCATTTTCCGGGAAGCTTAAATTTTGAATGTCAATTTAAAATCGCACATATTCTATCTGATGGGGGGAAAGGGAGTAGGGGGTTGGCCATGTGGATTCCAAATAGTTGCAAAAAGCTTAGCTTGCATAGCAGCAGCTGTTGAAAACCCTGGACGTGGCAGCTCGTAAAGTTTTCTGTTGCTTTAGGTTATGGTTCTGGTCGATAGGGATCTTCGTGAAAAAGAGCAAGCTGACACCCACACTGCGATGGCACTTCAGACTGCAGAAAGCAAAAATTAAAACATCCCCGAGAATTTTAGAGTCTTTCACACATCATCGGCTATGGGAGCAGGAGTTTTAATTCATCTATTAATTCACCTATATTAACTTTACGAAAACTAGCCTACTTGTTTATTTGTGGATTTGTGCAGTTTAAAGCTAAACTTTCAACAGCTAATTGTCAGTTGACACACTTCTCATTATCAATCGAGCTACAACTTTACAGATAGGCTCGTTGTCAATGACAATGCATTCGGGGCCGGTCCTAGAATTTTTTTCCACACAGGCACAAAACGTTCCGGCGCTCCCTCCCCTAACAGAATTGCAATACTTAACATTTGAAATACTAAAAATATCCACTTTTAATCGGCGCATCCACGATCAGTTTTGCATGTCAGTAAAGAAAGTCATGCCGGACTGATGCTTCGCCTATTCACTATCATGCACGCAGTCAGTCTTCACTTTTACAGAAGATTTCAACAAGAGTGGAAGTTGTTCAGTTTGCAATTAAATATGAGTGACGATATTTTTGTATTGTCTGTTAATGAGCAATTGTAGGAAAATAACAATTGCTACTATTTAGAGTAATTTAAAACACAAACATATCAATTTCTGCAATACACATCAGAATAATGTTTTACCTTTTGCAAAATTTTGAATCCAGCTTATTAAATATACCAAATATTTTTACTTTGTGGAACACTGTGGAACATTGAATACTGATGATAAAGCATATCCGTGTAAAGCCGGGTAGATCACCTATACACTAACAATAAGACAGTTCCATAACTGACTGACAGACAACGCACGGACTAAATCGCTGGACCTAGAAAGCTGAAATTTTTGCATAGAGGTTCCCTAACAAGCACTAAGGTCGAATTTTTTGAAATTCCACACCTAAAGGGGTAAAATAGGGGATGAAAGTTTGATTAGAACTTAGAAATCCGCCATATTTTAAGTAAACAATTCAAAGAAATTGGTATTCGTCCTTTTGTTAGAAATAAAGAAATACCTGTATTAGAATTTTTTGAAATTCAACCCCTAAGGAGGTGTATGGGGGTTGAAAGTTTCTATTAATATTCCCAATTCTTGAAGTAAGAAAATCATAAAAATTGGCATGGCTTTTTGATTAGAAAGAAAGTTAAATAAGAACTACCGACTTCTATCCTAATTCAAATCACTAAAACCACCCTTGACTGAAGAAAACTAAACAACTATTATTTTGACTATTTTTTTGGGCAGTTGTAAATTCAAAAAGTACTATGATGTACATTAGATTATGATTTTCACGGCCGGCCCAGGTGAAAACGGGTAGACCTGCTAGTCTTTAATAATAATGCAAAAATGACAGCGTTCTACGCTGCCCATAAAAAAAATTATTATGAAATCAAGTAATCTGTTCTTTCTTTTAATTAATTTTAATTGTCACCATTTTGAAAATAGTAAGTAGAATTAGGTGAATTACAGTAAAAAACATTGGGTTTTACGGTTTTGTTTTTTTAGGGTTAAATATAGTTGTACTGCAAGTGATATTTTGAATATTTGAAAATTACCGCGTTACACTTTTGTCCTAACTTAAACTTTAAAATCAAAATTTATACATATAACAACTAGTGGGCCCGAGCAGACGTTGTCCTGGCACAGATCGCCTTAAATGTAGACCGCATTTTTTATGAACCTCGTTTTATGTAGTGTAGACCGCCTTTTATTTGGCGGCGCATTCGTCGAATGTTTTATGTAATTGACATACATGGAAGACATGCGCAAGTCCCATGCATCGTAGATATTGTTTTGACGTTTCGATTTGTTTTTTGATATCGATAAATTATTTCGTGATTATTGTTCAGTAAGATAGAAAATAGCAGGTCTACCCTACCTTATCTTAAATATACACCATATTAAATTTTAAATTTACATCTACCCCAAACGCGACATAATATATTATTACATAGAACCGTTTCCCATAGGTCAGGCTAGAATAATAGTTGCTTCGTTCTTTTTAAGTAAAGGGTGGATCTCATTGTTCTTTTTTTCTAAGTAAAAGGGGCAAACACAAATTTTTATGAATTTTTTACTTCAAAAAGGGAGGATTTTCATAGAAACTTTCATCTCCTGTTTTATCCCCTTAGGGGTGGAATTTCAAAAAATTGTGATACACGTGTTTCTTTCTTTAGAACAATAAGCCAAATATAATTTTTTTAATTTTGTAATTGAATTTTTCCATTCAAAAATGGCGTATTTCCATACATACTTTCATGCCCTATATTACCTCCTTATGGGTGGAATTTCCAAAAATCCGGCCTTAGCGCTTGTCTAAATTATAACGGGAACCTTTGCGCAAAAATTCAGCTTTCTAGGTTCAGCGTTTTGGTCTGTGCGTTGTCTGTCAATCAGTTTGAGAACGGTTTTATATACATAACAGGCTTTTTCACTAGCAAGTGTTCCAACATATCAATCGATTCCTTGAAGTATTGTGATCAACTATAACGATGAGACATTTTGGCGTAATACCTCTCCTCCGCCCCTTTTTTTAAGGGCTGAAAATTTTCGGCTGTGTAGTAAGTGAGCTCAAAAAAACGTTATAACTTCTGTTCGAAATATGATAGAAGGACAGCCAAGATCTTAATATTCTGACCTTTCCAACCGTGTCCTCCGCGTCTCGAGTGGTTGGAAAATGTGGCAAATATGAATGTTGCAAACTTAAAATTTTGAAAAATTTTGATTGAAAATTTAACTTTTTATTCTTCGTCCTTAAAAATTTCCTTCATAACAAGGATACATTTTTAAAAAAAAACATGTACTCTTAAGATATTTTCCAAATAAAAAAGGAATCATGCCAATATCTTTAGTATACCAAAAGTTATTAAGATTTTTGTATATTAAGATATCTGAAAATACACTGGCAGTAAGACCATTTAAAGTATTAATTCCCCAAATACTGGTAACTTTAATATACGTAGAAAAAAAACTCATTTGAGTTGTTTCCTTCACACTGTAGCTTCAAACGGATATATGAAGCAATGTAGCATATGTCCTTTGAATTATGGCGTGTATAAATACTAAAAAGCCTCCTTGGCTCCTTTCCAGACATCTCTGGCAACACAGAAGAATTTAAATATGCGCATACGATACAGTATTAATATCTCAGTATCTATATGTATCTGGATTCTGGACGAGCGATTGCATGTACTAAAAAGCATTAACGGAGCAAAAGTTTGCTACCATGGAACAAATTTTGCTCTTGTTGGAAATAGGAAGCCACCACCAACGATCCTGGGATGCGACTGGAAAAGGCAAAGCACTTTGTTTCCTCTTGGATAATATCTTTCTCGTCGAGCAAAATTGTAATGTTCTCGGCCTTTTGATACAGCTCTCCTTGCATGGCGGTGTGTGGCTGTGTGCGTGTGTGAATGTGTATGTTTGTTACCTGCTAAACAAATGTTGAAACGACTATGGTTTTCATGGATTCAAAGTGGAATAGATTCACATGATATAATCGTATGTGACTGCCACCACTGGGTAAGGGGTAAGGAAAGGAGTTGGGGAAGGGGTGTCATGCACATATGCGTTTGTATTGTGTCAAATGTTATATCTATACTGTACACTAGAAATGTTAAGTTAGAAGCTGATGTGAAAATTTCACCTAGGATACGGAACGGATGCTGGCATTAGTTGGAAATCGTTTCAAAAATTGTTGAATAACTTTATGAATATGTTTTTATGTTAAACAAACTGGTACATCCTTATGTATGTGCATGACATGCCCAGGATTACATGAAATAGACCTATTGAATTGAGTTACTAAAGTTTAGGTAAATGTTTATTCAATAAGGAGCTTTAGTGGAATATCGAGTTAACTAATTATGAAGATAATATTGTTATAGGATTGTCGAATATTAGTGCAATGTTAGCAGAGTCGCATATTCAAGTGCGCTATTAAAATATATACTTACCTACTATCAATGTGAAAAGGGAAATTTTGGAATCAGGCTATTTCAAGATTTTTGAGTCTCGTATTTATTTTTATGATGCCATTTTTGAGTTTCCTTTTGTCTGACTTTGAAATTTTTTGTTAAAGTGGAAATCAAGTGGATAAAGTCAATAAAGTGGATACAATAAAGATTCTTGTAACAACAAACAAACATTATTATATTTTTTATACTTAATGAAAATAAGATACAATGTCACTGAAGATACTTGAATAATACCAAGTTGTACAACATCAGAACAATACTGTTCAGTTCATGTGCTACTACATGAAATATCTTTCAACTGTTAAAATTGATTATACCAGCAATACTTGAAACAATTGTGCGTCGAAGTTTTTTTAAAAATAAAACACGTGTTTTAAGAAATATTTATATAATATTTTGCTGTATTTGAAAGTTTGGTTTGTGGCAATTATGCGTGAAATACAATATCGTTCGTACGACCGTACGACTTCGTTTGCAGTTAATTATCCGAAAGTCAACATTTTCAATGACTGTCTCCAAAATTAGTGGATCAATCGCTTCAATTTCAGCTCGAATGTTGTTTTTATAATATTGGATTGTTTATGGATTATCGGCTTCACTTTACTTTTCAAGTAACCCCATAAGAAGAAGTCTACAGGTGTTAGATCGCATGAAGGGGATGCCAAATAACCTCACTGTTTCTTAAAATTATGCGATTACCGAACTTGGAAGGCAATAAATTGCTTGTGTGACATGTTGCATCATCTTGTTGAAACCAAAGTTCATTCAAATCCATTTCCTTCAGTATCGGCCATAAAAATTTAGTTAAGAGGAAAAAAGCCCTAAAATTACTCGAAAGTGAAATTTTCAGATGAAAAAAATTTTTTTTCCGAAATGTATTCCAACCTGTTCAAATAACTCTTAGTGAAGTATTATTCAAAATGTGAAAAAATGGCTTGAAAAATAAACGAATAGAACGGTAGAAACTTTTGTAAAGTTGTAGTAAAATTTTCCGAAATGTGTTTTCTACAGAAAACAAAACTTTCATTTTCGTAACAAGTTTTAATAACTTCTAGAAGTTGTTTAGTTCAAAACGACTCCATGACGATAATTTTCATAACCTATGTGTATACTTGACAAATGTAAAAAAAAGAATTTCACTCTGATTGCGTGTAATGTGAAATACAGGTCCTGAACATCTACGCTATCTGTTGGGTCACCCTTAATAATACGATCATTGTGCTTTGATCATGTTACAATTCAGAGTAGGTAAGGTAAAACTTTTGAAACTAAAACCAAAGTTGGGTTTTGGTTTATGGAGAAGAAATCTTATTAGGAATGCTTTTGCTGTTTGCACAATGAAACTTGTAAGTATATTGTGGCAACACTGTTTCATTAAAAAACGAAAACTAAAAATTAGCAATATTCCCTATGAAACAAAATAATTCTACAGTAACACAATCTGGCAGCACCGCAACACATGAAGTATTTCCTTACCCAACACTCGACCTTAGTTGAAGTGCCAAGAAACTGCCAACCATCGCACCACTTCTGCCATCCTCCCCGACCGCCCTTCTTATTTTCTTACCCACTTCACCCATCATTTCTCAATCTTAGCAATAGCTTTCCGTGGAAAGCAGCTTTTCTCTTTTGCCGTTTGATACCCGGCTGCCCTCTGTTGGTATTTCGTAGCTGGGTGCTTCAAGGTGGATGAGTGGGTGGTTGAAGGTTCTTTTGCCTTTCAAAAACGAAATAAAAAAAATGTACGAGAAAATTTGTATCACGTACACATATCCAGAGTGCAGCAGTACACCGATCCATTCGTTTCTTTTTCTTATTTAAATAAGTTTTTCACTCATGCTCCAACACATTCCACAGGAAAAGGGGTGTGGTGGACGTCAAAGGGTGTCCAGAGGGTGGCTGGAAAATATTTAAATTTCCATTTCTTTCAAGTGTGCGCTATATGTTGTTATGTTATGCTGGCAGCGTCTCTTGTGGATTCGTTCGAGATTATATATTTGTGAAAATGGTCCTGCATAGTGACCACCGATGTGAGTTTTGTGTGCAGACTGCAGGATGAATGCGATGGGGCGGAAAGGGTGAAACTGACTACATGGGTGCGGGGCGATGTGGGTGGATGTTTGTCTGCCGGTTTGCGTTGCGGCTTTCAAGGAAGGAAGAAGTTTGAAACTTTTCATAAATGACATCACCCACACCCGGTGTAATGACATGGATCGGATGTGAGAGTGTTAGTGCTTGAATATAGGTACTATTTTCTTGTGGGTTATTTTCAAAACTAAATGATTTTCTTGACCATAGATGGAGCCAACAGTTTGACATCTTGGGATTCATATGTTTCCGGTGAGATGGGATTTTCACAATTTCTGTTTCGGGATAATGCTTATTCGAATGAAAGGAAAATAGAGGATTTGGGATGAAGTAGGTCCATTGTCCCATTGGAGAGATGGATATCTACAAAATTTGAAGTTATAAAGGCACTGAACAATTCTAGAACAATTTCATTGTTCTCAATCACCAAAGGATTCTATAGGTAAATGGTATGAGGGTCGCAACAAAGGTTTACATTATTATTGAATGGCTTTACTCTTCATTCGACCCAAAACTTTCACTAGCACCATTTTGGGCACAAAAGGCTTTACACGAAAGTTCTTTTAATACTCGAACCCTTCTCAAAACTAAATTAATTATTACCGGAATACTATTTTAGTTGTCTCATAAAAATAAAAATAAGGATCGCATTTTCTTTTTGTTTTTGGTTTTTTACTATAAGGAAAATTCTTTACCGATTTCTTGGTGGAAGGACGACGTTGACGTTGACGCAACAAGTGCTCTTCACATGGGCTTTGCGGGGGTATGACATTGGATTGTGGCGACTTGAGTCTAAAAGTAGCTTGCCCTGATTTCAACAGTACTCGAATGGCGGGAGGGGGTGACTAGAAGTTTGTGCGTTGTGAATACTTAAGGGGTGGGTGCGGCTCTACATTTGCACTACGACGCCAAATTGTCCAGACAGTCGAAGCTTTTATTGGTTTTCCTTGTTGTGGCACGGAAACGTAGAGCACTTGGATTTCCTTCTTTTGAATTCATACTCCTTTCTTTTTTTCCTATAATTATTTTTATTTTGAGATTGGTTTTGATTTTCCTCAGTTCGTTCTTTAATTGCACGACCCCACATATTCGGGCCTCTGCAACATTGTTGTTGTGATCGATACAAATACAGAAATATAATCAAAATTTGATAGCCAAGACATTGATAGCCAAGAGATTTTTGAATTGCATTTGCTTTTGTTGTTAACATAAAAGATTTAAAGAAAGAGATTTTGAGAATTATTAATTAATTTTAAATATTTCAATATTTCTGAAATCGCAATACCAAACTCCCAAATCCAAATTCAATTCCACAGCACAATTAAATAATTAAATGAATAATTGAACAATAATAATCAATTGAATTTCAAATTTTGGGACTAAAGTATTGAAATTGATTGAGTTTTCCATATGAATTAATAAATAACTTCGAAAATTGTGCAATATCTATTTCAACTGACCACAAATCGGTTCCAAATAGAATCACATCAAGCCAGCACGTTGTTAGTTTTACATCTTTACGGAAACATATGTTTATGTCGGTCTACAAATCAATGGGGTGAGTTTAATTACCAATTCTAGATTGAGGATAGTTCTGTGCAGAATCCCAATGAATTGTCGTGGAAGGAGTGAGGAGGGCAGGACGGTTTCAATATAACGACGCCGAGGAGTACTGCTGAAGGTTAATCAGAAAATGGTCACCACCTATGACCTATGACCACTTAACCTCTTTCTTTGGGACTCACACTTGATTTTATCCTGTGCAAGGGTCATCATTGAGTTGTCATTGCCCGTCATTGGAAGCAACCCCAGTGGTGAAAATTGGCTGATGCAAGTGTTTTTTGATTAAATCGAAGGTGTTTGTTTAAATTAAACAATGAAAATTGCGGGACATAAAAATTTTGTCAAAAATACATTGAGGAATTAGAGCAACTAAAGTCATTTATAAGTCTGTTGGTAGTTCTTAACTCAATACCGAAGGGTGGCAAACAGCGAATTTAGGAGGAATTGGAAAGGAAGTGTCTGTGGGTCTATCAGAGCACTAACTTGACCCATACCACTTGCCACAACAGATGCAATACTGCGCAGGCTTGGCAACCCACAATTTGAGCAATCTGTAAAGGAATCAGGGGATCGCAACAATGTACCGGCCAGTTCCCGCTGCTCCATGTGTGCCAAATTCATGCCAGTTTAGTAGAGTGGAGACTGGATACTGTTATTATCTCCACGGCGCTTTATTTGTTGATTTACGTTTTGGGTTGCCATCACGTCACAGGAGTACAGAGTGCCATAGACTTGAATTGATATGGAGAAAATGGATTTCCCAGCTATGGAATGGTTCTATTAGTTCGACTGCCAGCGCATCCACTGCTGTAGGTTGTAAATGTGGAAGGGGTAGCAGGTTGGCTTTGGGGCTGATTACGTGCAATGCCCGGTATTGTGTGCCGTATTAACTTGTTCACTCTTCCTCGAGTCCTCAGCGCCAGATAAATGGTTCGAGTCGTGTTGTTTCTCCTTCCTTTTTGTATTACGACAACGCTCTACGGCAACGAACCCAACGATGCATCAATCGAACGTGCAACGAAACCGAACTGACTGCACATTGCCATATTTTATGCAACCACAGTTGCAGATCGCAGAAGTGGATTGATTTATTGTCACATTATAGATTTTACTGGTGTAACAAATGGAAATTTTGATTAGAGATATAAATTAAATTCCCTAAGGACCGTGGGATTCTTTGTTTAACTTTCATGTCTTTTTTTGGCCAACACTACGACTAGCCAATAGAGTCTGCCTTGATGAATAGAGTCTGCCTCTATGGGGAACTTCACCTGTTGGTGCTGAAAGGGTTCCGGACTGTGGGACAGTAATTACATAAATGGTAGTTAAAGCGTTTGCTTGCGAGCTTGAACAATCTTCGTCCTTCGACTCTTTTTACAGCTACTTATTTGGGCATGGGGGCTCAAAATTACTGGGTGCATGTTTCCATTTCTCGATGCGACAACGATTGGCATGAGGTGGTCGATGGGCTTTATTTGATCCTCCAGCATGTTCTCAACCATCATCGAATTATTGTTTTAATTGGTAACGAAAGTAAACCAAATCGATTCCCGAGGCAAGGTTAACAAAAATATTTACTCTATTTCTAGACGGCCAATCGTAATCCAACGTACACACTGAAAGGATACTTTTTTTTTTAAGTTACTGGAGTTCGACTAAAAAGGAGTCCTTGAAAAACGCTTGGGCAGAATCTACTTGTTGCGATACCAGATAAAGGGTTCGAAGTAGTCAGATTACTTTAAGCGAAAATTCAGTGTTTCCCTTTCTCAGTATTATCCAACAGTAAAATTCTGCAAAAGTACCACAAAATCGGTTTAATTTTTCATCCCTTGGGAAGTGTATTCTCAACAGTGGCCGATTTGTTTAAAAAGACAACGATGTTTCATCCTTCAACAATAAAAGCAGAGCTCTCAGGTGGTAAAGCTGGGTGAAATCTGTTGAAAAGCTTTAATACCCGCCTGAATAATTACTGTTGTATTTGCGCACAGGAATAAAGTAACAGGATGAATTTACGGTGTACCAACAAAACAACGATCGCGATGGAGTCAAATACTGGGAGGTCGTGATTTTTTTGTTTATTGTTATTTTGGTTTTTTGAATTTTGTTCTGAATATAATATAAAGAACGGAATTATAACGATGTGTATAAGGTCAACCTGTACTCACTTGACTCTTTTACGTAGGTTAAGGGTCAATTTATCGGAATCGCATGTCGAAATGCCTGTGCCTCCTTTCCGCGACTTCCCGATCGAAGTGACACATTATGGCTTTCGGCAGTTGCCATCATGTTTGTAATTACTATTGGCAATGCTAATCAGTTCCTTTCTCAAACCTCTTATTTCCAGGAATCGAACACTTTTGGTGCTTTGTGCAAGTATATTTTTCTGGGGTTTCCAGGTTTTTGGGAATATGAAGTTTTTGAAATGCGTTCAATTAGTTGATATGCCGCCAGCACCCGCCGTAAAATAACTCGCCCAAGATTTTCAAACTTAAAAAAAAATCGAACTACGTACTAAAGGCAAATACATATTGAAACATATTGAAAAGAAGAAACAACAAAATTGCCGAACGAAAAAAACGACGAAGTCGAGGTGCTGCACGGAGGGACAGCAGCTGATGTCCGAACTGGGACCCACAAATTCGATTTCCTTGTTTTGCACTTCTTGTCCTTCGTGTATCAACAACATTAACAATTATGGAATTTCGGAGCCGGTTTCGCGTAAACTCATGAACCTGTCCGCGATTTGAATTGAGGCAAATAATTTTGCAAATCGAGACCCCTCGGCATTGAAGGCACGCGGAGTGGGCTACTCAGCGTCCACTTGACGCTCTTAATGTGTATTTACTCTTAATGTATATTGAGATGTTAATGAAGTGATGGTTCCCAATAGTGTCTGTCCTCGAAGGCTTCTGTTCTATTTTTTATTAATTATTACCAACGACTGCTGATCGGTTTGTTGGATGATCAGATCAGTTGCTGTTGATGCAAGCTCGATTGCGAAGGTGGAAGTTGGAAATAACTCTTCTTGTTAAATTTGTTGACTTTAGCGTAGAGTTTGTTTTTAAATATTTTATAAGAATTCTGTCTTCTAAATCCATTTTCCAGCAAGCTACCAATGTGTATTTTACTCAGATATTATCTGAAAAAATTGTTAACGTAAACACTTGCAAATGTTGAAACAATCGTGTATATAAGCATTTCCAACACCGTGGTTATGTTATATTGTTGTTATCGAACGAATATCTCATTGGCAGCATTCATCTCCCATGGAATCATGTCAAACCCTTTATGAGTTATTCAATGGGATGAGCGAGTGAAAGGGGTTGGTGGTTCAGTGTACTTCATGATATGGGATGAATGCACTAATTGAGTAATTAATTATGGGTACATTATTGCTAGTATGGACATATCCTGAACTGAAATTAATTCAATAATTGCATGATGGATCAGCATGAAGCTAACTGGAACTGCATTCAAAAGGGCTTCTACATGCGTTTCGAAATGCAATTTGCATGGATTTTCAATCATTACTGCGTGTTCATGTGCCAGATATAAATTACTTAATGCGTAAATTGTAGTACATAAAATGTTCATGTAATTTTCACTAGATTACTTAACTCGGAGGATTAGTGAATTTAATAAGCTGAGGTTTCATTTCCGTTCAACTCTGTTAATTTATTATAAATTTCATTAGTTTGGTTGAGAAATTCCGAATTTGTGCGCCGAGCTTACCCCAAACGCAGAAAACTCAATTTTGTTATAAATTCAATCAAATTATCAAATTATTTGTAAATTAATTCCGTTTTCAAGAATGGTTGTTTCTTGAAACCGAAATTCATTTATGTCTTGTATTATTATCACCTGAATAATTGACTGTAGTAATTGAAATTGATTTAATTTAAAAATCTTTGCGGAGATTTTTAACAAAAAACAACTTTTAACAAAATGCACAATCAATTGAGGATTACTCAAAACATTGTTAATACCATTTTTGGTTGTATGTAAATTAAAACTTTTGTAGAAATGAAGAAAAACAATATTGCAAAGAAAGAATCATTTTTAGTGGATGTTTTAGAACATTCCATTGGCGTCCATTGAAAATTTCTCAATAATAAAGCCTTAAACTTCTTCTCAATGTGTTTTAGTGTTGACTATCTGTTCATAAGTTTAGCTACCATTCACAATCCGTTGCTTTGCACTGTCAGGCGAAGTGTTTACGCCCTTCAAACGCCGTAAAATGTTTATCACTTCGGGTTGAAGCAGATCCCGCCTCTTCATAACATGAGATTACAATGTAATTGTTCTAAAATAGCGTTAGAGAAATTACGGCCGTGGCTCCATAGTTCCGGTTGCTGGGCGCATTCTGTTACTAATTGAATAGTTTAAATCGCCTTAATCCGCACTTTATCCAGGAGTGAATCGCTGGATGCCGGCAGAACGTGTGTGTGAACAAATGTAATAAGGTGAGAGGAGCAGCAGCATTAAGAAATTATATATTTATAGATTTCCAGTGTAACGAAATAATTGGATAAGTTTCTGCACGTAGACGGGGTCTTGCACGAGATAGAGAAATATTAATCAAGTGATGGCAGTCAGTGGAGGAGGGGACGCAGGGAATGAGTTGGTTGATCTCCGTCCAAATGCAGTCACAACGAAACATGTGCAGATTTTGCTGCAAGGGTTCAGGCTCCCCAATGAATGATAACGATAGGTTTCAGGTAGATGGTTGGGACAATCGAACTTTTCGCCTAGCCCCCCCATATCCTCATGCAGCGGTGGTGCCAATCTCTCGAATCCAATGGAGTTGGGAAAACCGAAAAAGTAAAAATACGTCGCATTGTTTGAATACAAACTGCACATAGTGTACGCCATATTGCCTCAACCAAGCAGGACGTGTTACTGCGTTCATTGATTTCGTATCAGTTTGCAGTTTGGCGAAATTTGTTTTTGCTAAAAGAACATTGGGAATGGGAATTATGGGATGAATGAGTTAACACTTTTGTGCAGTTGTGGATTGTTCCATCAAAACCATCAAAATTATCAGATTCCACTGGCGTGGACGCCTCCCCTCCGCTTTCCGGCCTTCTGTACTTATTGCCAGAACGACTACAATTGCGTTTTTATTATTATTTACCACAGCTTAGTCCAATTGATTTCATGTTATTACATATCGAATAGGAGAATGGCCAGCTAACCACTGACCAAAATAAAATACACATTTCAAACCGTTCGAACGGTAGGTCCCGGGTGTGTTTTTGGGTTGGTGGCCTCTGATTTTCCTGACAGTTACCCATCTACGATCAACTGATGCTGCAAAGCTATTTTGGTAATTTTCAGTCGACGCTGTAAATCACATGTCAAAATTAAAACATTACAACCCTTTCTGCGTGCACATGACCTTTTTAAAATTAATCACAGACCGCTCTTGCATTGCATTTGAATGTTTCCGGCTTAGTGAACACGAGAACCATTGCAAAGCCAACAACGCGATTTTTGTGTTTTTTTCTACCAAACGAAGTAATCATTTATATTAGATTATATTAACGTGTTGGGGTTTAATATTAGTAAGAATCTTATGGACATTGCAAAAAGGACAGTCTATATACCTATAATGTTTGCCGAGGAAACACCGAACCAGACCTCATAAGTGGGTTCCATTTCGTTCTTCGGTTAAAGCTGGCCCAGGTCAGTCACCCTGCACAGTGGTGAGCAGATTCCTGACCCCAGAACGCCTTGCCAACTCGAGAATTTGCTCTATGGTTACCTGTCGTCGTCTTCCACCAAAGGATGGCCTGCGACAGTCCAGTGAATCATCGAAATCGCCGGACATTCGCATACCAGATGTATTGCAGACTCTGGCTCCTCAATGAACACGCGACAGGTCCCATCTTCAACCATGTCATGTAAACACTGAAATCAGCCGTTTGATTGTTCCTCGCTCTCGCGATAGGAGCCTATCAGCGGCCGATTTCGGTGCCAGACTAAAGGCTAGTTTTGTCTGTCTACATGTGTAGTTCCACCTTCTCAAATGTTCCTTCATTACCATACCGATTCCAATTGCAGTATACGGTTCCGGACCTTCAAACTCACGGGCCGCCCGTTGCTTGGCTAGGAGATCAGCCCGTTCATTCCCTTCTATCCCGGAGTGTCCTCTAACCCAAGATAATAGCAACTCAGTATGCGTAGTGCACCTTTTGAGTTTCCGGACACTCCCCAGTGCAAGAGACGACTATACATCCGTTCGACTAAGGCACCTAATCACCGCCAGGTTATCATGCGCTATGAGGATTCTCTCCTCCCGCACTCGACGGTCCAGATCAAGGCAATCAACTCCGCGTGATAGACCGAAGCACATCGCCCTCGGCTGCCGCACTGAGCAACATCCATGGCCATCGAACAGATGCCTGCCTCGCTCTGCCACTCGTCAACGACCCGTTGTCGGTAAGAATACAAATGCTACCAGTCGCATCGTCCGGAAGCGAATCGTCACCAATCAGGGTCAGGTGAAACCTTTCGGTAATCCTAACCCTTCTAATATTCTCCATAGAGATTTTAAGTTTCTTGATCCCCCTTACGAGATCCAGTACCTTTCGACCAAAGAATATCTATAACTAAGAAGGTGCACCTTCTTATATGTATGGGAACTCATTTTCAGCAAAAAACACAAAACGAAAACAGGCCAAGAGTACAACTGCACAATACTGCAAAATGCACATAAGAGCGAAAGAGCTCGCACTATTTCTGCTCGGCCGCAACGTGCTTCATATGATTTTGCCGCGTTTTTTATAAATAGGATTTAACCTGCGATATATCGCGGGATATTGGTTTTTGCTTTTCGTTTTTGTCAAGTTCCGAACGCACAGGGTGTTTAGGTAACTTTGCTTTTGTGAACTTTCTGCCAAGAATATCAGCTGATTCTTGACAGTTAATCAGATTCAAATAATTGAAAATGAATTGCAGGCACGATATACGATATTTATTTTGTGGTGCTCGAAAGAGCGAAAACAAAAGTGAAAGGTTTTTTCTTTTTACGGAGGACACGTTAGTTAATAATTCTGTTTTATTTTTAAACGGGGTTGGCTATAATAATACACTTAACACATTCACTCTCACTGCGGGCAGAATTCAGTAAATTTTATCGTGGGTGCAGAAAGTATATGTATATACATAAATCATTAAATTTGTTATTTATTGTAACATCCCGTTATTGGAGTGAACGTGTTATTGTATGCAATTGGAAAATAATTTAATTGACTAATAATTATTAACTAAAAATGGAGTGTTGTTTATATAAGTGGTATAAATCTAATTTATTCGTGATGTGATTAATTATTTTGTAACTAAATTGAAAGGAATTGATTTATACCGCCGCGCTGTTTAAATTACTGGCACAATTATTTTCTTAATTTTCAAATTAAAATACGAGAAAAATAAATATGCTACAAAATTTAAAACTTTTCAAAATAATCTTAAAATTGCTTCAAATTTGAACTACCCTGTGCGTTTGGCGGTTTTTCTTTTCTCCCTCACTCAACTGAAATATTGTTGCCATCGATTTCGACAGATTTGACAGTTACACACACAGTGTCAAAACGTGTTCAGACAGGAGTGACGTCGAGGTGAGCATTCTTATTATTAGATATTCTTTGCTTTCGACGTCCGTATCGAGTTCCAGTTCGACACCACGTGCATTGACTGTCCAATCTGACTGCTGTTTCCACTGTTCTCTTTGTAATAAACAGACTTAGGGGGAGTATACCCATTACCCAGTATTAATTCTAGCGTTGCTGTGGATGGCGTACGAAATACGCTCGGATTACCCGTACACGCCGTCATTTTTAGACCATCTAACCTCCGCTTTACAGTTGTCTGATTTGCGTTAGGCCATCAGACCACTGCAGAATAGGTTATAATTAGTCTGATCATCAATATGTATATCCAATTCATTGACCTCGGCGAGATGCTCCACCGCAGGCCACACACCCTTCTACACTGTTGCAACGCCATTTTTGCCTTGCGTACCTTTTCGTCCAAATGGCGCGTCCAGTTCAATCGTGCATCTAGGAATATTCCTAGATTTGGAGTCAGACCATACGCCATCGTGTGACTCAACGATGTGGAATATGGATTATCGCTTATAAATATCCCAAAAATTTCGGAATACTTTCGGCACATGAAAAGAATTTGAAGGGTTCAAATTTTCTGAGTCACACTGGACACAAAATCTTATGTACACAGTTTTGAAATTACTGCTCTTACGGGCGCGGCGCGGCGTCGCGATAGTCTGTGAATTGCAAATTACAGATTACAAGCTCATTTTTCTTTCTCTTGTGACTCGATGTCACAAAAATATCCCACAAAAATATTTCCTTATAAATATGACGCTTATTGTATGCTCTGACTCCGGCTTTATTCTATCCCAACTATCTGGAATTATCTTTTGTCGCATTGATGTGATAATATCACAATTGCAACATTCAAAATCAGTTTTTCATCATTTCCATGCAACAAAATTTGGCAAATATTTCCCAAAATACTCCACCCATGATATTATCATGTATCATTTGATGGTTTTATCAAGCTTCTCCGCAGCTAATTTTCAGCATTGAATATCAGAGAAAATATAAAAGAAAGAAAAAACTCGTACCAAAACAACTGCGAAATGGCCAAAAGGCAAAAGCATTCAAACTAAATCAATGAACGATTCTATATAAGCCAGAATCTCACCATCCACGAAACACCAAAACTCAAGCATCATCCAGAAAATCCAGAATGGCAAAATGTGAACAGTAGATACATAACGAGGAACGTGGGTTAACCGTTCCTCGAAGTCCGTAAGATTGTAACCGCTGCAGAAGAATGTGTTGCCCCCAAGTGAGCTTTTTACTTATTCCAGAGGATGTTTCTACATTAGAATTTTCGGTCCTTGGATCGATACACCCTCCCCCTAAAACACTTCTCCACTCAGTACTGTGAGCTCCTTTTCTTTAGTGATTTAAAAGCCACATACTCTCAAGACGTTATACACCAGATGGTTTGCATGTATATTTGGATTTTGGTCTATCTAAACTCGGTTTTATGTTCACAAGCACAAACATGTACAGTACGAAGGTCGGATGAGGTACGGTTCCCTTGAGTGAAACTCCTTGGAATTGCTTCCAAGACATTAAGAACGTTGTAATATAGTTAGATGAAGTTGCCAATGGACGAATATAACTGTTTCAGATGAAACCATTTTGTGGATATATTTTTGTTCCAACGTCCAACAATGTGAATAGTATAATGTGAAGTAAACGGGCAACTTGTAAACTTTGACACTTAATCCACACACCCCGGTGTTGCTGGACAAAACTAATGGCAATGGAATAAAATCCCACCCAACAACAACGTAACTACATAGAGGTATTTTACGATCGCAATTTTATTACACTCATCAACACTGTTTTTGAAGAAAATGAATTTTGGTTCTTTTGTCTGTGGATGTGCTTCATTCGTTGATGCTCCAGTAAAGTGTCCTTGTTGATGGTTTTCAAGGATTAGAGCAGTGTACTTTATCGGATAAGGCTGTCATTGGGTTCGCATCGCTTTCAGAGATTTATCCAGTTTTCTGAGCTCACGGATCAATGTGACTCGGATGAGATTGCATTTTCGTCTCTATCCGCATTATCTTATAAATATTTTTATAAATTAATATTTCCAAGTCATTAAACATTTTATCCAAGGTAAAATTCATTTAATTGATACAAGAAATAGAATTCATTCGTTAATTCGTTTCTAACGGATTCTTTTATTCTGCCAGAACAATTAGTTTCAATTCTGCAGAGTGTAGAAATTTTCAAGCATGTCCGTTTCGTTTTTGTTGCGTTTCATCACAATGATGAATGAGTATGTACATAAACGCAATCAAAATATTATTGAAGAACGTAATAAATTTTTACTCCTCACAATTCTGTACACAAATTAATTATCAATAAACTAGCGGGATCCGGCGTGCGTTGCTACGCCTTTCCGCGCATACGTTCATGCGTTTTCTCTTTGAAATTATATCACACTTGGTATTGGGTTGAACCAGTATAGTGTTGCTAGTTCTCATTGTGCTTTATCTAAAAGTGCAAGAATGGTCACTCCTCGAAGTTAAGAAAAAAAGTAGGAATACCATTTCATCTCCTATTTTTCCGACTTTGGGTATGAAATTTTAAGAAAATCTGGTACACGTGTCTTTATATCTAACCAAAAAGCCCTAATACAAATTTTTGTGAATTTTTACTTCGAAAATGCGAATTTTCATAGAAACTTTCATCCGCTGTTTTCCCCTTTAAGGATCGAACTTTCCAAAATCTTGATATACGTGTTTCTTTATTTCTAACAAAAGGCCAAATACCAATTTTATTGGATTTTTTTATTTTAAAAATTCCGTTTTTTCATAGAAATTTTCATACCCTTTCTTACACCCTTGAGGGTATCTATCTCCACCAAACTTCACACGATCCATCTGAGCACTATGCTACATTAGCGCTGAAAATTTCATTAAATTCAGTTAAGTAGTTTAGGAGTCCATAGGGAACAAAAAAACCACATCCTCTTTTATATATTATCAATAAATTATAATCATTCTATTCATTAGTAAGTATCATAATTATGACAATTTTCAGAGATGTATGCTTGGCACTTTTTTTGATTGTTTTCTTAATGCTTTGATGAATGCATCTAGTTAAAATTTAGATTTTTGCGAAATGGGAAATGGTAGAAATGGTCCTTACAATTTAATTATAACAAATGTCTGTTGCATTTGAACGAATAATAGAAACTAATTAATTCAGGATATGGCGTACATTGAAGGACTCCATTCGTTTAATACTAGTATTTAATTTAACTGGCAGGGGATGTGTCCATTATTAATAATTAATATTGTTCTAATTGGATCTGAGTAATTTCCTCGAGAATGTTTCTCCCCACAGAAGCTATTCCTTTTGGCTTGTGGGTGGGTATAGCGTGGTACTGAATGAATGGATAGTGGATACTCCTTGGCCTACATGTTGTACAGTACACTGTACTGGATCTTTGCCATTGCGAATATATAACGCACATCAATTCGCACATATTGAGATAGCATTGAAATAATTGGCAACAGACTTAATAATATTGCTTCCTAAAATATTGACAATTATTGCACTCTAGGCGAGTTGAAAGTTTTGATTAAGTTTTGGGGCAAAAACAATGAAACTTGTGAACTAAAATGCCAAATGAGTTTTTGTTTAAAGACATAATGTATGTATATTCGGGCGGATGAGTGGAGAACGGACTGGACTATGAGAGGGAGGAGGGAGGGATCACAAATAATTTCTGGCGCTATTCACCAAGGGATTAGGGTTGTAATTACATTAGAATACCTAATGGAGAGTTATTGCCGACGAAGTTATGTTAGGAGAACTTCAGGTCAGGGATTAAATTCAGCATATATGTAAATGTTTATACAAAAAATATAACTGATCTATCTTAGTAAGCCATCTAAGTCTTGATTTGTTTATTCAATTTACCTTTCCAATAAATTAAAACAAAAAAAGAACTACAAAATTGTTTTGACAAAATAAATCGAAACTTTGAATTGTACAATAGGTGTTTTTAGGTGTTTATATGGCTCAAATATTGTTATAATAAATGGGATCAGTTAAAAATTCATCATATTTGTTAGTTTCAAAATTGGTGAATGAGAAACTTCAGTAATTAAATTGTATTGCCAATAAACCGAAATTAATTTCATAAACATTCCGTAAATGTGCTTAATGAGGTGCGGGGTTATTTTAATGCGCAAAATGTAAACAGCAGAAGCACCAAATAATTGACAGAAATAAATTTGGGTGCAGTAGTCGGGAGCAAATATGGCTGACCCGATCCCGTTCGATACGATTCAGGAAACTATATCAAATAGTTTCGATATTGTTATCCTCCTCTCATCACCTCTCCGCCCTTGTCCACCTCCTGAGCGAGATAAAACACTCATGTATTATAACGGTAAACGTGTCAATAATACAGATGGGTAAACTCCCGGTGGCCTGGATATAATTGCAAATATGCCCGAGCAAAGAGATTACAGTGCAGTGTACTCCGGTGCATGCACACATCGGCAGTGGGTGGATGTCAGGATTGGAGCTATTGGAGTTCGGGGCTATACGAACACATAATTTGTTGATTTATAAATGAAATGAAATTTGCATATCATCGTTGTTCCACATATGTGACAATATGATAGCTTTCCTCCCCGAGCCAGGTCCATGTGGCCGACGTAAGTTCGGCAGAGGGCGCACGAAATGTTGCTGCGGTAACGTGGAAAGCTGTATCGATGGATCCCTGCGGTCTCCCGCCTCGGTATTTCGAGTTGAGTGGATGAAACATATGCCCCAGTTGGATGCAAGTGGACAGGATTGTTGGGGTAATGGGGCTCCTATAATTACAGTGGAGTTGTATTGGTTTCCACCGATTATTATCTTCCAACACCGAGCATGATTGCATGTTGCACGTAGGCATCCAAATAGGCATTCCGGCTATTGACAAGTGCGCCCCTTCGCCTCCCACCGCCCTGCAGTGATATGCTCTTGATTCAGGGATGGAAACCCTTTGGTTGTGGACCACCAACACGAAGTCGTCGCATTAAATGTTTGCTCTTTTCATATATTGTTGCCATTTGTGGTTCATCACTTTATACTATTTATATAGTTGGGTTTTATAATTAAATTAAATCTGGAATGGAGGCGAATAAATCAGACATCGCCCTTCTGTGGCGGTTGGCAATGTCACGGCAATTTCGGATTTGGGGTGGGTGTGGGACAAATCGCTGATAAAAATACATTCTCGCGTGCAGTTAACTTTTCATTAACTCTTCAATTAGCTGCTTATTGTGAGCAGAGAAATGCACGAAAATATGGTTGTTTGGGAACGAATGTGATACAACGACAACAACAAAAAAAAACAACAACAGTGCAATGGGATTAAGGATTAAATACACTGAAATTAATTGCTTTGATAATGTGCAGTCATAAATGTATCCAATATAAATCGTATTCGATGCATTTGCGGAAATTATTTTATTCTCATCACTGGTGAAGAGGGTTGGGGGTGAAGACTTTCGACACAAAACAGATTAAATTAAAAGGTTTCCTGATTTAACAAAAAAAGAAGATTCTTTGTTGAATTATGCAGCGAGGGTAAATATTAATTTTTGCTGGAGTTTGTAAATATGTAAATTTAATTGAGTCGAATTCATAAAATGCATTAAACGAAGTTTCTTTTTTGTGTAATTAGCAAAACAGAATGAATTTGATTTCAATTGAAGAATGGTAGCGATTATAATTTAGCGATTATGATTTGTAATTAGCAAAACAGAATGAATTTGATTTCAATTGAAGAATGGTAGCGATTATAATTTCAGTTCAGTTTTTGATTTCTTTAGTTTGGTATGTTATTTTGTACTTCTTTTAACCTATGCAAATTTAACTCTTTAACGATATATAGGTATATGTATAAATTTATTTTTACCCCAAAAAAGAAAAAGGTTTGATGTTTTAAAAACGTGCTAAGCTTGTTTAGTTGTTTGTGACTTTTCCTATTCAGATGTTCGAGAATAGCAAGCTTTTAAAAAAATGGTTGCATAAAAACTAGAACAAACATTTAACATTTAGATGTAAGTTTATGCATTTAGTTGCTGTTTCTCATACAGCAATTTCAATACTGATTTTACCATTAGATATAAAAGCTCTCCCCGGCGATGACGACTTTTGTTGGCAAAAAAATTATCTTTTTGTAATTGGATAAATAAATAAATAAAAATAATTTTTCGTTTGGAAATTAATTGGACTGTGATTCGGACATAATTGAACAACGTGGTGCTAATCATTGATTAATTATTGAAAGTCTGAAAATATACAGTTGAAGTTCCATATCCTACGTTCAAAATATCCTACGAAACCACAAAAATATTTTTGATATTTTTTTAAATTAATTTCGCAACAAATAACCAGAATTTTTTCTAGCACTTTTCTATTAAATCGGAGTCACCATTATTGTAGAATGCAGCGATTACGTGTGTTCATTGATTACACCACTCTGCTGTGCACCGTGCGAATTCGTGTAGAATTTCAACATTGCACTTCCCAAGTCGAGGTAATCAAATTTCCGCGGGCCTGACACAATTTCGTTTTTGGAGTGCGGACAATTCCCATTGATCAGCGGATTATTTTCCGAGAATAGACATCTTTAACCCTTTGGTGTTTACATGTTGACCCAATTGACTTGGAAATAGTTCAAAACAAAAATTTTATTTGCTGAATTAATTTGCGATATTGTTTCAAATGGTTAAGTCTGTCTTTAGTGACTAAAGGGTTAAGTGACTTTCGTGGCGGATTTTTAAGCGTTTTTCAACGGATTAAAGTGAAGTGATAAGATTTGTGGCAAATTTATAAAATATGTGTTGATTTAGTAAATGTTTTAACAGTAAAATGAATTCCACTAGCCATATTCAAGTGGAAGGTATGTGTTTTTTAAAAAACTCAAAATTTCTTTTTTCGCGAGAAGTTCCTTCAATCATTAAGTTATTTTTTAAATTGAATTAATTAGATTTTTCCGCAGTTCCTGATTCAGGTTCGATCAAACAACTGCCCAAAGGACGCATCCTTGCATGTTGGAAAATTCTATCATTTTTAATTTTAGCCATAGTATTATTTCTTGTAAGTGGAACAATACTGGGCTTATTTTCACGGAATAATGGTAATGATAAAGAAGTTAATGAAAAATACTGCATTTGATACATTTTTTACTTCAGCACAAACAATCAGGATCAGAATAGTGGAAAATTTAACGCAAATCGATCCCGAAGAAATCATTTCGAATTCGATTCCCTTGAAACTTTTGCGTTTAAAAAGGAACACTGAATTGAATTCAAAAAATAAAGTAAACTCAGTACACCGTCGACAAATATCCTGGAAAGATCTGGAAGAAGTTGTGCAAAATGAAAATTATGAACATTTATCGGCAATTTTAAGGGATAAAAGGAAAGCGGAAAATGAGATGGTTCGTCTGGAAGGGTTATTCAAACGTTGCTCCAGGGACACTGATCAGTCGCATTGCGTGGAGATCTATCGGAAATTGTACAAGATCTCCAAGGAGATCGAGAAGAAAGTTGCATTAATGAGACAAATACTAAGGAACTCGGATCCGAAACTTGAAATTTCGGTCAGTTCTTCCGAGGAAGCGTTCGGAAGAAATGCAGAAATAACAACCGAAGCTGATTCTTTCAGCAGCGCAGATATACCAATTGAACAGCATGATGCCTCATCGGAGGTTTCTGCGAGATCAATTATTGAAGTTTCAACGATGATCGCAAGTGGTCAAAATGATGAATCAACAACGGAAGAAGCTACAACGACAACTAAAGATTATGAAGAAGTCAAACCTAACCTAAATGAAATGATTAGAAATCGAACTGAAGGGGAGTCAGGGGATGAGGGAAGCTCTACTAAATCAAGTGAAACTAGTAAAAGCTCAGATGAATACAGTGAAGAACGTAGTGGAGCTACATCAGCCTCAGTTTCTTCTACTGAAAGCGATACAGAAACAACCACCAAATTGATCACCACAAGCACTTCGGAAGATATCGGAGTTGCAACAACAACAACATTGACACCCGATCCGAACATTTCGGAGTTTCCACAATCCAAACATTATTTGGTGAAGGCATCACCACCGAAGAAGACTCATGGCGATCTGTCCATAGTGAACAACTTTGAAAATAATGTCCAAACTTCTTCAAGGAGTACTGGAGAAAATGAAGTTCTTGAAGGGGGAGATGATTACTCTCCTGACTATAACATGATAGATGACAGTGGAGTTGAAAGAAATAATAAAGGCGACCAACAGCGGAGTACTTCGGAAAGTGCTGAGAACGAGGTGGATTCTGGAGAACGTTTGGAAAGGTTTTTGGTCCCTGCAGAACCTAGGGAGGACGAAGACCTGATCCCTGGACTGAACAGTAGTGATGATGTATCAACTGCTTTGAATGACGATTTGGTGGAAGACATTCCCTACATGGAACCCTTGAAGGCGTCCTACAAAACGAGATCCGAACCTTCACATGAAAAATTCAATGGTATTTGTTTACAATTTCGTTACAAACCTTTTATAACTAAAAATTTCGACAAATCTCTCAGGTGCAAGTGGACCATTTTTAAATCTTTGTGAGCAGGCCTTCAAGCAAAATAGCATTTTGCACAAATCAAAAACGGGCACAAATCCTGAAAACGCATTCACAAGTCCTCCAAATCAATTCACAGGTCGGGGTCCCGGATTTCCGGTGACTGGCGAAACTATGAAAGCCACCGCTCAGTTGTTATACAATCCGAATTTCGGGGTGCCAACATTTCCAGTTTGTTTCTTTGCAACGCCAGCCAGTTTTCGGATCGCCGGACAACAATTCTGGATTCCTCATACAGCATTGACGGGTCATGGCTCCAGCGGGGGTGGGCCAAATCAGGCAGGTAAGATTTTGGTTGATTTACAGTCGAGTGTTTTTGGCTAATTGTTGCCCTAGGACCCAATCTGTATGTACCGAAGGGTGGTAACACGCCACAGTATGCCAACCGGCCCAGTTTTAGTTTTCAGGATAATATCGATCCTCGGTCCAGATACAGAGACCATTTAGGTGCACAATTTTCACAATTTTCTGTTTTGAAAACAAATCATTTATGTTGGATTTCATTTTATTGTTTCAGGATTCATTTTGACACCGAACTTGAATAGAAATGGGCCCGCGAATGGAGTCAGTGTTTTGCCGTTTGGTTCGACAGGAACAGCGAGCGGGTGAGTGCTTCTCAGATCAATCGTAGGTGTCATTAAGATTGTATTGCTCTGTTCCAGGATTGTAAACCACTCCAGACGTCGCTCTGCCCAGCCATATTTCTGCACTTATGTGCCTCCAGTGGAACGAGTTCATCACGATGAATTTCAACGTCTTCAACAATTGAACGATACAAATAAAGACGCTCCAGTTACTTACAACATTCCATCGGCAAATGACATTGTCTATGCAACGTACCCGAACCAAATGTCGGCCAGATTGGGGGGCAAAATTGAAAATGGTGTCCATTGTGCTGCGGATTCTTTTGCGTGTTTTAGTACCCATCAATGTATACCGAGAGATAAATGGTGTGACGCGTCCATTGATTGTATGGACGCCAGCGATGAAACATCATGCTCGTGCAAATCGAGAGTGGGTGAATCGAAAATCTGTGATGGCTATCCAGATTGTCCTTTGGGGGAGGATGAACAGGGATGCTTTGGATGCGACAGTTTCATGTATTCGTGCTACAACAGCATGGATGAGTACAAAGCAGGTAACAAGTCGACTGTTTCAATGTGCTACAGTTCACTGGAGAAATGCGATGGAATCTACGACTGTTTGAATGGGAACGACGAAAAGGAATGCTCAATGATAGCTGGCTCCTTGGGACTGCTATGGGTGAGTACATTTGCAATGGAACCGAAATTGTGATTAAGTAACCTATTTGTGTATCCTGTTATTAGTCCCATGGAGTGTCATTCACTGAGGGTTACTTACACAGAAACTACAAAGGCAAATGGTATCCAGTGTGTAAAAATCCTTTGAAATGGGCCAACGAGGCATGTGAAGCGGAAACTACTGGATTGGACTCAGATCCAGAAATACGTTTTGAAAATGGTATCATTCCAGGACCTTTCATTGAATTAGATTCAAGTCAAAACTATCCAAAGTTTACACAAGAATGTCAGTATTTCCGGAAGGGTTCGGTTGTTGTGCATGTAAAGTGTCCAGAAATGAAATGTGGAAAAATAAAGGAACTGAAATTCGTTGGGAAAAGGTCAAGGGCTCGGGGTATTCATAAAACGGGGTTGCGAACAGTTCGCCCTAAGCGCTCGGATGACAGAGTGGTGGGTGGGAGCATATGCAAGCCCATGGAATGGCCTTTTATTGTTGCACTCTACAGGGATGGCTACTTCCACTGCGGGGGTATTATCTACAATGAGCATTGGGTAAAAGCCTTTGGTATGAGTTTTCATTGACTTCAAATCCTATCGATCTCGTATTCCAGATAATAACAGCAGCTCATTGCGTCATCGATTTTCAAAACCACTATTTTGAGGTACGCGCAGGACTCTTGAGGCGCTTTAGTTATTCACCATCAACCCAAACGTACAAAGTCACTCAGATAATTCCTCACGAGGAGTTCGATCGTAGGACTATGGCCAACGATATGGCTCTGCTTAGAGTCTCTGGTGCGCTTAAGTTCAACCGATGGGTTCGTCCAGTGTGCATGCCGGATAAAGGAAGATCTTCCAAGGACGAAGACTGGGTGTGGGGCCCAAGAAAAGGAAGCCTTTGCAGAGCAGTTGGATGGGGTGCGGTTCGAGAAAAGGGTCCTGGCAGTAAGTGACTACTTTTGGTATATTTAAACATTTTGCTAAAATTCTCCCTTCAGGTGATAACCTCCTGGAGGTCGAGATCCCGATTTTGGGAGTTTGCAAGGCCAACGAAGATCGTCAGTCCGAAGATATATGTGCTGGTGATTTAAATGGCGGCCAGGATGCATGCCAGGGGGATTCTGGTGGTCCACTCTTCTGTAGAAGTGTCACAGATGCCAGGGAATGGTATTTGGCTGGTGTTGTTAGTCATGGTGAGGGATGTGGTCGTCCTGGAGAGCCTGGTGTGTATACCAGAGTGGCTCTCTTCTTAGACTGGATTTCCAAACGTAGTGCTGTTGCCGATTTTCCAATAACCCAGCCAAAACAGACTTGTCCTGGGTATACCTGCATTTGGGGTGGAGAGAAATGCATTCCATCAAAAGCCCGCTGCAACAAGGATGTGGACTGTTTGGGTGGCGAAGATGAGGTCGGCTGTCGCTACAAGCATTTCACGGATGTAGCTCTTCCACCTCGACATACAACGGCAGCTGATATCGAACCGTCAACAACTCCTTTGAGTGTACCAAACACAGCAGAGATGACATTCAACAGTGAAAGTGAATGGTCCTTTACAAAGACTCCCGCAACATCACAAATGACCACTCTGGAAAGCGATTTGTACGTACCAACCACGGCCATCACACAATCAGAGGATGTTTTTAGGACATCTAGAACGCCTCCAGAAACAACTGGCGGCGATCGTCTTTGGTTTCCAACTACGAATTTCGTCACAAGTTTGGCCTTCAACGAACACGCTGTGGCCCGAAGGACTACAGCAACAACAACAATGACAACATCTGCACCGACCGAAGTTGATGATGTTCAAAACGACTGGCCCGATCATGGTAAAGTGCAGAAAAAAGAAAGTGCCCAGTCGTCAGTCCACAGTGAAAGATTGAAGTTCCAGTGCCGGAGGTACGTCCGCAGACTTTCAGTAGTTCAAGAAAATTATGACCTAGGAAACATTAATTTCTTCAACACTTTGGCATAAAACGCAAACTGAGTCATGACTGTTTTGCGTTTTGATCCTACATGTTTTAGTATCAAAGGAATTTACCAGAAAACCCAATTTTTTCATACTTGATTTTTTTAATGAATTTAAAATACGTATTTTTTTCAGTATTCAACAAAAAATTGATATTTCTTTGCGATGTGACAGAATCAGTGATTGTGAAGACGGTTCTGACGAAGAGGACTGCTTGTGCAGGGACTTCCTTAGAGTTAGTAAAAGTTTATTATTATTATCATATAATACTAAAAATTAAATTCCTCTTTTCAGGGAAACACGAGAAATCTTATTTGCGATGGAAAAACAGATTGCGCTGATTTGAGTGATGAAATCGGGTGTGGTAAGTTCTAAAAAATGTAGTAAAACAAGCGAACTTTAGTGTTAATTGATTTATTTATTTTTTTTTTTATTAAAGGAAACTGCACATCATCCGAATTCTTTTGTTCGCTTTCAAATAAATGTATCAATGAAGAGTTTCGTTGCGATGGAAGAATAGACTGCCAGCTCAAGGACGATGAACGAGATTGCTGTAAGCTAAACCGAAAACTAAAATAAAATCTAACAAAATAAAAAATTTCAATCATTTTAATTCTCAGTCGCCCTCACCGATGGGAGGAGAGTAATCAACGACGCAGACAATCGACCGACTTTATTGACTGCCGGAATTCTTGCGAGAAATGTCAAAGGGCTATGGCGAAGTGTGTGTGCCCGCCAAGAGTTCGAGAAAATAGAACCCATTCAAATTGCGAACCACTTGTGCTCTCTGTTGGGATTCACAAAAGCTTTAGCAATTAATAGAACCGCATGGCCACAACATTCCTCAGATGCACACCTAACCGAAACCATAAACTCCGGTAAGTTTCTTTTCTTTATAGCTATATTCAAATTGAATTTGAACAATTAATACTTATAATAATAATGAATTATCATTATCAATAAATAGTCTCCAAGATCGGAGATTTCCAAGATATTTATTTTTGTCATCCCACAATCTAAATAAACAAACTATTTGGATATTCCTCCACTTTCGTGGTTTTTTTTTCGTTCAGGAGTTGTATATACAATACAAGCTCACTTACCTTACGACGCTGCCAGTCGGCGTGCCAGTCACGGTCGCCAGTAAAGGCTGGTTTTCACGATACCAGTTACAGGCATGCCAGCAGGACCGCCGACTGAAATCGTGTAAACCAGCCTTAACTGGATCCCAGCGACTGGCACCGTATAATTTATAAACATTGCATGCCAGTCACTGGACAAGCCAATATGGCACAGAGGCGCCAGTAGCTGGCAGTGTCAGCAAATCAAATATTTTTGTTATACTCACACGCCAGTTGCCAGTTCCCGATAACTTCCTTCAACCACAGACAATATCTGTGCTTCAACTATCAGTTGTCACTCAATACAACATGAATTCTTAAACTGTGAGTAAATAAACTTTATGTGGAATAAAAATCTATTGAATCTTGAATTGTGTGTGTTTGTTGTTCTTAAAATCAATTTTAAAATAGAATAATCGTACGAGTAAACAAAAAACACGGGAATTTGTGCAATTGTATCGGGATAACGAAAATGATTGCACTGCTTGTTGCATTGCTACATAATATGTAAATAACAAAAAATCGCAAATATTAATTTTATTCTACTTTTATTTCTGATTTGTTGTTCCAGTAGCTGGCAATTTGTAAAACTCTAAAGCGCATCTGGCATGCCAGCCCATGGCAGGGTACATCAGCCATCAGAAAATTGAATACTTATTATTGAAAAATTATTAAACACAAGTTCCACAGACCTTTTTTGAATATTGAAATTATGAATATTCAGCTGTTGAAGTGCGTGAAACAGCGCCTCTGTTGGATAAAGCCCAAGCCAGTCAAACCGCTTGCGCCAAATGGATAAAAATTTCCCCTCTTCTGCAGTCTGCGGTTGTGGTCTATGGTTGTGGGCTGTGGAATTGTACTACAAAATTCAAAAGCAGGTTTTCGAAGTTTGGCAAAACACCGCGTGCGTCGCTGTACTCGCTTTTGTTATTACCCCACGCTCAACTACTGTTCTTTTAAATATTTCAAATATACATATTTTGAGTTTAAAACTTTAAAAGTACAACGTTCGTCAACGGGGGAGAGAAAAACCACCACTACACAGTCGCACACATGAAAACAACTGCAAGTTGCAGAAAAACAATTAATGGCAAATCAAACTTAGACCATGAATGTCGTGTCGTAGACATAAAAACTGAACTCACTGCGAATGTAAAAATTCAGTGATACACATTACAATTACGATTCTCGGTATCGTACAATTACGATTCTCGGTATTGTACAATGACGATTCCCATTGTAAATCTCATTGTAAATGAATTGTCATTGTATAACGACTATTTGAACCGTTTATTTTGAAAGTATATTATTTTAGTTAAATTTGTCAAGATAGTAAGGGGCAGTGGAAAAAAAGAAGGAATTCAATTGATACTGATCTATAAATTTTTATACCCGAGATGTAGGGTATATTAGTTTTGAGCGAATGTTTGCAACATCAAGAAATAATCATCACAGAAAAAGTAGAACTATATATTCATGATTGGGGAAGTAAAAAGAAACCGTTTTATACATGTCCGTCTATCTGTGTGTCTGTCTGTCAGTCTGTCCAGCCAATAACTCGAGAATGCTTGCAGCTAGAGACTTGTAATTTAGTACAGTAATATTTTGCAAGGTCAAGTTCGAAGATGAGCAAAATCGGGGTGCTCCTTCTTAGTGTTGCCATATAAGCCTGAGTCGTTTTTATACAAAAATGTTGATTTTGTTGACTGAATGTTTACATGTTGAATTTTTTTCGTTAAATATTGTTATAAATACGGATTATAATTAATTATTTGTCAGAAATTTTTTGTGCACGGTTTTTTTTACACGATATTAAAATTATACTAATGGAAGAAAACATCGGCAGTTTTAAGATGGTAAACGTAATTGGATTCACATGGAGTTATTGGATTTAGAATGAATGAATTAATTAGGATCTTTCCGGTGGGATAAATTTTGTTTTATCTTTTTTGAGGTTGTGGGGGTGTGGGTGGACGTGGAACCATCTCCCTTGGAGTTGTCCAATTTGGGGCATGTGTGATATAAAATTAAAGCTCTTGCTGAGTACTATTAAATTAAGCAGTCGCGCACATCTATCCTTAGTGACATATGAAAATGAATATCTAGATTTTTAGATAGAATAAGTAGGTATATTTTTCTACATCTAGGGTATCACGTAATTGGTGTGACCAATTGCTTCCTTACTAATTTTTTACAATACTACGATTTTTGTTTTTGTCTGTTTGTGTTTTTGTCTTTACCAAAACCATCGTTATGATTCATATAAAATCTAAATAATGATAGTGAAACGCTATTTCTCAGTTTAGCTTTTTGAAATAAAATGCTTCGTTTTCGTCCCAAATGTGCCTTTGGGTCCATAAATTCTCCAGCGAGCGGATGCAACAAATATAATCAGCTCAAATTAAATTGATCAAGAAGTCTAGAGAAAATGAAGTTTCAAATGTAAAAGTGATATTACTCGTATTCCAATCAATAACAGCAAATTGTAGAATGAAATAAGAACACTGAAAGTGATAACGATAAAAAAACAATTGAGCCATTTTCCATTCTTCTAAATTGATTTTCTGCTTCAAAGGAATCAAACAATTTTCTCAATTGCGCTGAAATATTGACGTCGAAGTTTTTTACAAAGTAGGAACAATTGTTCTTCCAGGTGAAGCGATTTTGGTTGACGGAGAAGAATGCGAGGGTTTGTTCATTGAATGCTCTCCTAAAGTGACATCCACTGAAGCGATCCTGGACGATGTCGAGGCGGAGGGAAAAACGCTTCCAACGGATTTCGTTAAACCCGACTTGACTGCAATTATTGATTTCACCAAGTCCTTGCTGCATGGAAAGAAATTTTCGGAAAAACTCTATCTACCGTGGCTTGTGGATGTTTTCGTTAACGGGGAACTCACGTGTTTGGGAATTCTTGTTGACAAGCTCTGGGTGAGCGTCGAGGAAACTTGTCTTAAGAATGTTGAGTGAGTAACCACCAGAGTTCGAGTACCCTGTTTCCAGGACATAACTAATTCTCTACTTGTTTTACAGCCTACACAAGGATTACGTTGCCGTCCTGCTAGGGAATACAGCAAACCACGAAATTGAGGGACCTTATCAGCAGATTCAGAGAGTCAACTGTATTAGGGAGGTAGACGGCACCAATGTCCGTCTGCTGTACTTGGAGTATTCGATTCAGTTCAACAGGCACGTCCTACCGACTTATCTTCCTGACGAGTAAGGATTTAAATAAGCATTTATTCGCGAATTACACGAAACCAAACATTGAATCTTTTCGTTATTTCCTTGTCATTAAGGGAGGAGACCGGCAAGGATTCAGAATGTGTTGCTGTGGTGAGCGACAATTCTGTAAGAATTGTCGCCGTCAAGGAGGCTACCGACAAATCTGTTTGCCAGGATCCAGACTCGAAATGCTACAACGGTAGAGATAAATGGCTGGAGAAACCGCAAATTTGTGAGATTGCCGGTGAGTGTTGCTTTATTTAATTTCAGAATAAGTTTCTACAGTGCTTAATTCGAAATGAAAACTGAAACGGGATTCATAGTTGTCCTGTTGTCCACTAGTCGGAGAACGTAACAAATTTTAATTAGCTTTCCCCAAGGATCACAGAACTGCGGGCTTAAATATTATTAATTTAAGTTCAAAAATTTACTCGAGGGATGGCTCATGGCTTATTCGATTTAATTACTATCCAACAATGGAAGATTAACGAGTTATACAGTTGGGACTTTGGGAGTACTTAAAAAGGATTTTTTATATTTTTATGTGTACACAATATTTTCGCATTGAGAAATAATAAATGAGATAAGGAGATAATTTTAACACCTGTTCAGTGTACTTTTGTTTCGAATATAAAAATTAATATTATTCTAATCAGCTACGAAATTTAGAATGATAACGATAAAAAAGCAATTGGGTGATTTTCAATTCTTGTAAATTAATGATCATTTATTACTTCAAAGGATTCAAACAGTTTTCTAAATTGCGCTAAATGTCAATGTCGATTTCTCCAAAATGTATACTATCGTTTCCGTAGCACTGAAAATCATTTATTCCTACAACGATTCCTCAAAAAATTTTGAACACTTTCTTGCAAATAGTGTTTTTTTGTTTTCTGACTGCAACCAGAATGAAAATAGCATTGTTGTAGATAATGTAATCGCCTCATATGCATAAAATAACACTCATGACAAAGTTTTCACAAAGTAGCAACAATTGTTCTTTCAGATAAGACCAGGCAAGCTATTCTCGTCTGCAAGACAGATGATTCTGGATGGCACCCACAATCATTTTTCACATACAACAGCAGCAACTGCAACTTTAGGAATGCGTTTGCAGTGCCGGGAATTGCAGGGACTTCGCAGCATGTTCAGGAAATAATTGGTAATTCACATGGGAGTGGCCCTATTGGTTCACTTTTTCACAGAATTGTATGTTTTCTGCTTTGTCTAGACGGAAGAGAAGGTTCGGGCAGCCAGTGTGAGTACTTCCATCCAGCGTCGCAATGTTCTTCATACCGGTGTCCTTTGGGGAAATGTCTTCCACAGGAGCAAATATGTAACCGAAAAATCGAGTGCCAGGATGGAAGTGATGAGAATCCAGAACTGTGTCACGTACAAAAAAAAGGTGAGTTTTAACAATTCCTTTATCCTCTACGAAATCGTGATTTTACAGTGATGAGGTTCGCTCCAAGCCAAGCCTGTTGCTGGAGTGTCCTGATCTGGTCACGTACGAACTGCAAGGGGACATGCTGCCTTCATTCAGGATATCTCATTTGTATCCTCTTATTTATTAGGATGTCACGTGTCTCAGATGAAATGCAGAAACGGAAACTGTGTTGCCAAATCGAAATTCTGTGACCACGTGGACGATTGTGGAGATCTGACCGATGAACCACCAGTCTGCTCCTGCTTCACGTACCTCAAGTAAGGATCAGCTTGCGAGATGGGAGTGCTCCAATTGTAATTGAATGCAAAATTCTTTCCTCTTCCAGTGCAAGTGACCCCAGTAAAATATGCGATGGATTCTGGAATTGCTGGGATAAATCTGATGAGGATCCCTCCGTGTGCGGCTGCAATCCTGACAAATTCCTGTGCGAAAGGTAATCAAATGTTTATTCAGAAGTTATTGCATCCATGAATTAACCATGACGTTCAGCTCTGGAAAATGCATCCCCGACGACTTTGTGTGTGACAAGGAGTCCGATTGCCCCAACGGGGAGGACGAGGTGGCCTGCTACGGCATCAACCAACCATCGTCTGAAAAACCGAGGTAAGCCCCCAAGTTCTGAAGTAGCGATTACCACTGACATTGATTGATTTCACCTTAGCGACGGATATGGCCAAGTAATGGAGAAGTCCTACGGAGTGTGGCACACGAAATGTTTCCCTCGTGACCGTCCTCCGAATGTAACCGAAATTGCAGATATTTGTTTCGCACTCGGACACAACTCGGGCGCTACACCAACATATCGGTTTATTGAGGATGCCGGTCCGACCCGGCGGGGGCGATCCAGCACCACCGTAGAGCTATATGCCAGTGAGGACAAGTACGGGGGCGCTTATAAGACGGATTTGGTGAACAAGTTTTCAGCTGTGTATTTGAACTCGGCAATGATCCCATTCCACATGAAGCCGAGTCGTCCAATAGCGGAGTTGGTCAAGTGGGAAGAGATCGACCACTCGCGATGCCATCGACTGGAGATTAAGTGCGAGGAGGAGACACATGCTACCCTCACACCTGAGAATCTATTTCCAATTCCATGAATGACTTTCAGATCAAAATTCGATTTGCAAACGCTTAAAAAATAGTTAAAGATACTTTTAGTTGGTAGGACTTATTTTTGTACTTTTGTAATAAATAATTTATGAAAATTTCGGAGATTTGATTTCAGATTTTCCACTATCAATCGAACCCACTGTAAATCGAAAACAAAATCAAAAGATAGACATGTAGGAGCTGGTAAGTTGCTACTATAATATATTACTATGTTAGTATCGTTTCTCAATCAATACTGTATTCTGTACTGCAATGTAATTTCATTTGCACAAAGCTGTTGCTGACTAGGTTTCATAGAAAGCGTTTGATTTGTCGAACATCCAAAACAAAACAAAACAAAAATCCATTAATCCACAAAATCAGTGATCATTAAAATAAAATTTGTATCTTTATTGCCATTCGTATCTCATTGAATATCTAAATTGACTCCACCGTAATTTCAGAAGGTCTTTAGAGTCTCCTACCCGTTGAACAACGATTTACTAAATTCATTGTATTGTTACTGAGTTATCAATGAAGGTGACTAATGCAAATTAAAGTACACGACCTAGGAATAATTTCAACAAATTAGTTGAAACTTGATCTAAATAAAATTTGCATTGCTAATTTAAGGTACAAGGACATCATGTTTGATGAAAGCGACCACATGGATTTCGAGTTATGAGATGGCTCATGACCATGTCGTAATCAAAGAGCGGAGAATGTTAATGGATATTCAACAGATACAATTAAATCAATTTAAAGAAGAAATACTGTTTTTGTTTACTAACTATCATAGTAGGAAATAACTAATAGCCCAGTATATGGAGAGAATACAAAAAGTGGTTCAGCTTACATTTATTCCGATAAAAGATTTTTTTTCTAGGATCCTTTGGTATGGTGTGAGAATGCCAAATCTAATTTAAGGGAAATTTAAGGGGAATCTAATATAAGGGAAAAACTGGAAAAAATCTGAAAATTTCGAAGTTTTTCGGCTACCAAAAGTTGTCCCCCCCACTTTCGAGGTCGCAAAATTAGATTTGGCATTCTCACACCATACCAAAGGATCCTAGAAAAAACAATCTTTTGTCGGAATTAATGTAAGCTGAAAACCCCCTATATACTGGGCAATAACATAAAATTTTGAATTTTTTCATGGCTATTTATATCTGCCCTTTCCCGTTCAATTGTGCAATCAATATTCTTGATTTCCTGCTTGGACGATGGGGTCTCAATATTGGGCTTCTGGAACTCAGTTGGATACTGCCAGATGATTGTAGACATTTATCCCAAAATATTTTCTAACGCAAAATAAAAATCACTTCTCTGTTTATTTGTGTTCTTTCCTTTATTTAAAAAAAACTTCAAACGTTACACAAGTTTGTTAAGAAAACAGAATACGTAATTGTCACAAAAAGATTTTCCAGCAGGGTTTTTATGTATCTAGTATGTATAATGTGTAATGTATATTGTATATACCCTACTCGTATAATTTGTGAATAGAATAAAAATGGTTTTCTGTTTTGCAAGAAACCTCAGAATAACTTTTACGTCAAGACGCAACCCTCATGAGCAAAAAAGCATAAATTTTTTTTGCACCATTTGACTTAATTACTTAATCATACTTTAGTGGGAATGCAAAATAGAAGTTCTCTGGGATTAAGTGCAACGCACTCGCCTTGTGCATCAGAGTCAACACTTCAGTTGATTCCAGCTCAGAGCATTGGAGCCTCCATCCCGTGGGTACTTCTACCTATGCAATACAATTATAAAAAATGTGCAAATTAAAAAAAAATGTCCATGGCTTCATCGTGAATTTCTAGGTTTTCTATGAATAATTCAATCCGATTTCTTTAGATACAATTCTTGAATCCATGTGGATCGAGAGAATAGGAAACAATATTCCTATATTTTCAATCAGTGCTTTTCTGCTTATTATAAGAGACTCATATAACCAAGACCGCACAGCCACTCTCACAAGGGATCAACAAATTTCACGTTAATAAGTATAGTCCAATCGATATAATTGAAAATTGGAGGGTAGCTGGAAAGTATTCCGGAGTTAACCTCGAAATTTTTGGACTTGTTTCAGTTCTTATACCCTAGATAGGTACCCGTTGTAGCACTGTAGCAGCGTTTTACAACTGCAATATTAATGAAGAATTAAAATAGGTTGTTGGATTCAAGGTTCTTTTAACTTGAAACGCACTTATTTAATGACAAAAATCTATTTTTTAATTAGTTTTAATTATCTCATACAACAATACAATGATACAAACAACAATTTAACTTAGAAATTAGTTATAATTTTAAATCTAAATCTCAAACAACAATGACATTAACTCACAAATTCCTTATAATTTTAAATCTAAATCTTCTGCATTTGCTTTCTGAAAATAACAGAAAATAATGGTATTTAATTTTTTGGTGAGTTTCTAGTATTATTACTTCAGTTTTAGCGTTTAAATGGTTTTGTCTGTACTATTCGGCGTATACCAGAATAATGGATATTTATGTGTTAGTTGTAGATTTATTCGGCGTATACCAGAATAAATGTCTAACCATAAGATTTTTATAAAATTTTATTATTCGGTGTATACCAGAATAGTAAAATTTTTATTTGCTAAATTAATATTTACTCGGCGTATACCAGAATAAATATTCATTAATTTCAAAATAATTCTCGGTGGAAACGAGAGACTTACTTTTATTTGAATCATTCTCGGCGTATACCTGAAAGCGACTGAATTTTTCGGGAGAATGTCGTTCCTTTTATAGTCATTTTTGACCGGAAAATTCAAATTTGTTTACTACGATTTTCTACTGTAGTTTTGATTTTCGTTTACTAAGTATTTTCAAATAGGTTGCTATAATTATATTGTTATTTTACAACAAGTTACCTATTTTGTTTTAATTATTGTGCTTTTTTTGACAACTACTTTGATTGTAATTAAATTATGTCGAAGCTGCGACACCCGGGTACCTTTATACCCGGTTTTGACCGAACGTTATTTAACGCCAAGAAATAATACTTACAGAAAAAAAAACTATACATATATTCATGATTGGGAAGTGAAAAAAAAACCGTTTTATGGATGTCCGTCTGGCTGTGTGTCTGTCTGTTCAGACGATAACTTAAGAACGCTTATAGTTACGGACTTGACATTTGGTACAATGATACTTTGTTAAAATGGTAAGATCAAGCTCGAAGATGAGTATAATCGGGCAACTCCTTCTTAGTGTTGCCATATAAACATGAATCATTTTTATACAAAAATGTTGATTTTGTTTACTGAATATTTACATTTGGTGTTAAATATTGTTATAAATACAGATTGTAATTAATTAATTGGCAGAAATTTCTTTTACATGGTCTTTTTTACACGATATTAAAATTATAGAAATGGAAGATAAGTTTGGCAGTTTTAGTTTGAAAGAAGATCTTTCCGGTGGGGTAAATTTTTTTTACATTTCTGGCGTTTTTCTCTTTTGGGGTTATCCAATTTGGGCCGTGTGGATATCAAATTAATTTTTTTTTGCCCCATAACTTTTTATATTGATCATTTCCAGGTGAATTCTGCTAGTTCCTCATCAATATCAATCAATCAATCAATATCATGTATTAAAAAACCTAGCGTTGTATTCTCTCAATTTGATTTCACTACATTAGGGGGGAGGAAGGCTCCACTGTCACATTTTTAACAAATTTTTTAATTTTCCTTATACATACACTAAAAATGGCGTATTTTCATACAAATTTTCATCCAGTATTTCACCCCCTGAGGGGTTGAATTTCAAAAAACCATGCTACAAGTGTTTCTTTATTTTCATCAAAAGCCCAAATAGCAATATTTATGATTTTTTTTACCTTAAAAATGACGGCTTTCCATACAAACTTTCATCCACATTTTTACCACTTTAGGACTGGCATTTAAAAAAATCCGGCCTTAGTAGTTGTCTACATTATAAAGGATACTTTTGTGCAACATTTCAGCTTGTTAGGTGTTAAGGTTGGGCATTGATGAGTCAGGCTGTCAGCCAGTCAGGACCTGTCTATTCATATATATTTTGCAGCGGTACTTCACTATTCGAAGATCTGATAAATTCTGGTCAGGTATCTGGTCTGAGTGTAAGACACAGACATGCCCGCATAGAGCAGGTCCTAATGCGGGCCATGAAGAGTTGTGGTGAACTATCTCCTCTCCCACCAGTTCCTCTGCATTGAGAAATCTGCGTATTAGCTGGTTGAGATCGCGATCCGAATCAGTCATATCTTATCTGGATCAGTCAATAAAGGCGCTGCGAGAGGGCCAGATTTCGCGAAAGTTTCGTCAAATAGTAGCCATTGTAGAATCCGTAGCCTGGATTCTTGGGCCGCAAGTCTCGAGAAGCATGTATCATTAATTTTTATTTTGCTCAAGCACCCACTCCGAGCAGATAGTCAACTGGTGCGGGGCGGTCAAAGAGCAGATCTGCATCTGCCAACCCGACCGTCACCTCGACTCGGCGGGTATAGTTATATTGCCGTGTTGGCAACAACTGAGCCTGGGACATCGCGATGGTCTCCATAATAGGTGACACAACCGCGAAAACAACGTGAATTAGCGCATCGTTGCTGTGTGCCGAAAGCAGAACTCCTGAGATTGCCTGTTCGCAGACGGAATGCGTCGGCCGACCCCAGCGGCAGGTGTGATCCTCATATGCGTGCCGTGCGTTGGAATTCGTGAGTTTGTGACTGGCTTCGCTGAGCAGGTGTCACATATTGCTCTGAAGGGACCAAAACTCTGCCATGAACCGATAGACGTATCGGTGTCCAACACTCCAATGCTGAGGTCAGGATGCTTGTGTGCTGTCCCGAAGCTCCTGAGGACCGAAGCGAAGACAGTTTTTGCATAAGTCGAGTTCTTCCACCCGACAGATCCTGTTCGAGACTGCTAGGGGTAGGGAGTACCACTCCCGACGTTTCAGGGATCGAATAGCTTGCTCGTCGCTTCAGCCATGCAACAAAATCTGAATTGAGGTTAGGCGTACGGTCCCACTGGCTACGCGATGCTCCGTCTAGACAGGACTCTAAAATGCGGGCGACGATGGATCACGTCGATTTTCTGGGCTCAGTTGACCGTCGAGCAAGCGTAAGCTGTGACGAGTGACATTCAGCATATTCCTCTAGCGGCTGAATGGATAGCCTTCTTCTAGTACGACAAATCCAAAACAGCCGCTGATTGCGATAATTACTCGTTGGCATATGCAGTACATAGTGTCCTTCAGGCCTCTCCGAATCTTTTCTCCTGTTGTGGATAAACCAAGTATTTGGGCAGCATTACGCATTACCACAGATAATACCAGATGAATAATGCTTATGGGAAAAAGTCTGCTATGAAATGAAAGAGCTTTTCCTCTAGCGGTCAACGCATAGCATCGCAAAATGCACCAGCCCGCCGCAAGCAGTCTGCTTCATGCATGCGTATTTCCACAAACCAGAGCGGCTAGTAGTATCGGTTTTTTACCGTTTGAAATTAATTAATTAAATATTTCTCACATTCTTAACAGAGCAGAGCGCTGTGTATTTTTAAAACGAATATTAAATGAAAAACATAAAGTAATTTGTGAATTCTTCTTTCAGACAAAAAAGCTTAAATTAAGCTTAAGTTTCGGTTACCTAAATTGAATCCGCTTTCACTTACGAAATCCTACCAGCAAAATGATCTGGAGATTAATATAACTTCTAAGATATTGAATTCAAAATTAATCGCTTCCGGGTTACTTATGAGAAAGTAATAAATTAATTTCAAGCACTTGATACGAAACTTGATTATGTATGACAAAGTGATATCCTTAGATGATAACAAAACTCTCTCCTAAATTAGGTATTAAACATTGGGAATTCATTTTTATTTTTCAACCAAAGTTCAACGAAATACCTTGAGACATAAGAACATTGTATTGTAGTAGAATTCTTTTTTACACTTTGTTCTGTTTTGCGAGTGTCGTTAAATTAGAAGTGTCAACTTGAATTATCAATCTTGTCCTTGTGCAAAATGTGTTTTGTGTCTATATTTCAAATGTTCCCAATGAGATTTCAAAAGTGTTTTCTCCTCATCCATCATGATCATGTAATATTTGCATGCGTTTAAATTAATTTTGCAGCCAACGCAGGGTGACAGGCTAAACAAGGTCGTTTTTTTTTTAAATTATAGTCCATTATTAACTTTATATAAAGTATTTCCGCATGAATTCATTTGTATGTTAGTAAACCAGGCATTTTTGAAAACCAAAATAAATATAATTGGTCTCATTTATAATCTTTCTAACATTAAATAATCCTCGCCTTGTTCTATTGCTCTTTTTCAGTCTAGAGTGCCAAGGCTGCTTCACGCTATAAATTTTTATTTGCATATTTTATATTATTATTAACCATGTCAGTTTCTCTTTTTGGGTTTGTGAATCAATGGTGGATGTTTGTTACATAATAGAGAGGGAACAAATGATACTAGTTTTCGTGCAATGTCCCATGCCTACAATCTCACCCTAGAAATTTCAGAATTTCAAAAAAAACACTGCAAATTTTACACAACGGTTTATTATTTCCAAAAAATTTGACATTTTTCAAGTCAAGGCTGGATGGCAGTAGTGATCATGTGAAGTGATTTCACGTCTTTTAATCCACTAAGAAATGGAATATTTCATGGAGACTAAAAATTTCAAAATTCCATTACTCAAAAACTAATTGAGATAAATTCATGCAATAAAATGTATTCTATGGAGTAATATTACAGCATTGCATATTCCGAGTTTTATGAAAAAAGCTTGAACCGTTTCGGAAATATGATTTTTTCAATATTTAGTTCCTCAATTTCCCCTCTCAAAATATGTCGATCGAACGTCATTATTTTTTAACGACATTTATTATATAATTAATTAAATTAGGGAGACACTAAAACCTGTGGTAATAATTTTCTGTTTTATCCTTAAATCTAATCCTTACCATAATCTGTTCACTTTTTACGTAGAACCAGGGTCAGTAAATTTTGGTGTTTACAATTATTATAATTAAATTTTAATATGACAGCCTAAGATCGTCTTATGTAACAGGAGATTTTATCGATTGCAGTGAGTTGAGAACTTCCTTCTAACCATCCACCTCTCTCCTATCTCCTTATCCTAATACAGAATGCCTTTCACATGAAATAATATTTGACATACGAAAAATCTGTAGCCTCATCTTCACGCAAATTTTTGCAAATCACAGCATCCTGCAGTTATCAGTTTCTTTATGGTTGATTCTGTACCTTTTAGTAACACTTTGGAGATTTTCCAGAATCTTTCGAGAATCTATGTTCTAAGCGAATAGCCAGTACATATACAGGAGCGAGAGTTCATTTTATAGAAAACATATACACCAAGCACTCTTCGTAAATGATTCATCGGATAATAATAGGGACCATGTTAAGAAGGAAATCGGTTGATGATATTTTTATTGTTAGTTGGTGCAATTAGTGTGTCCATATTTTTGATTTTAGGTTACTTTTCAATGCTTGTGAAACTTTTGCTGAAAATTTTTGGAAAGAGATATATGTAATTAACTGTGAAGAAAGGTTTTTTGATTGCTTAGGTGTAAGTTATCCTAATTGTATAGCATTAACTCTTTGAGAACGTATGGATGACTTATGTTTTGTTGTGAGAGGGATTGTAAATTCCAATGAATATCGAATTGTGCTCATCAAAGTCGATAAAACTTTGCACATTTATTTTACCCTGTAATGACCTCAATTTTGGGAAAAATATAAAAATGCACATGCTATTAGCAAACTGTAAAAAACAAACCTGGCAAGCCGCAAATTGCTAGGGTAAAAGAGGGAACAAAAAACATTATGTCAATTCGAGAGGACATTAAGGCTTAAGCAGTGTCATATAACATGAGCTGGTTCACGAAACGATTTCGTTATTGGAAAATCGATGCTCAAAAGCCATAAAAATTTTCTAATGAGCTCTTTTCTCATTGGTTTCTTCAGGAAATGAAAGAAGTTGAGAAAGTGTTACCATTTGACATCTTTTTAAGTTATGTAATGATTTGAAAAGAGCTCTTCTCCATTTTACGTTCATGTCCTAATAGCTCACTAGCAGGAATTTAATATTTCCCATTCGCGGCCGTGGCCGGGGATGGTTGAAGGAGTTGAATATTCTCGCATTCTGCAATTATTTAACAGAAATGGTTAGAAGAAAAAGTGAGCGGAAAAAATGTTCGCTTGCACAGCAGCATTCACGCTAGAAAATATTCCAATTGAAAGGGTGAACGCGTGGAGTTGACCGAACATTTGAATAGGATATCGGAAGCAAGTTCTTCTTTCAACCTTGCCTGGATAAATGCAAGGCTAACGTGAGATAAGTCGATAGTGATATTCAAACTATTATGCATCTTAGTCGTATCATCCGACATAAAAATAATTTAACTAAAATTATTTATTTTAGTCCGATTATACCTATTTAATGGCGTCATAAAGGCATATTATTTGAAATGCTTTTTCTGTGTTGAAAAGTGAAATGTAGGAAATGATAGATTCTGTTTACTTAAAAATTTATAAAGCTAATCACATTTTTTAGCTATAATAGTTTATTACCAAATGTCGTGTAAATATTTATTATTTATTTATTAATATTTATTAATACATACATACTCTTACCCCTAAATAATTTAAATATTTACCATTTTATCGTGTATTGTCGCTTACACTTGGAGAGCTTCCCCCAGCTTTTGCCAAAGCCTATTAAGCCTCACCCATTTACAATCGAAAAACTCAATCGAGAATCTCAATATTTTCTTCGAATGCTTCAAAATAACTAAAGCAACGTCGAATAAAGCGAAATTACACTTGCAGCCGTACACGTAAATTTACGACTGTATTCTTATACAAGTCGACAGGTGTACACCACAGTCCACACAGGTATAAAAAAGGACTCCGAACCATATGCGCCCGATGGAAGTTTTCAAAAGCGGGGTGAGGACATCTGAAGCTTTCCTCTAGAAATTTTTCGTAAAACTTTTAGTTGGTCTAAGAGGGCCCTTTAGACTATCTGGGCGCGTGAACCTTTACAAACTCATTTGATTTTTTGTTCATTTTCATGACATATCGATCGATTTAAATTTTATTGGAAAATATGCCATATTTCCTATTTCACATTTTCTTCTGAAAATGTTTTCATTTATATAAGGACAAATGGCTTCCCTTTTTATCGATATCTTTAATTGGAAGGCACTTTTAAAGTTACTTTAAATGGAGGGGATTTATTGTCGCAAGGCAGAAGGCTTTCCAGTTCCCTTAGTATTGAAATGGTTTCATAATATAGGTACTTAATTATTGTTCTGTCAGAATGTAATAAAACCATTCATAAACTTTGTTATTTGTAATAAGTCCTGTGAGGAGAAAAATTCAATAAAAATTTATATTTTAGTGATTATTTGAAAGATTTTATGAATCCTGTCCATGTCCTTCAAGGTTTGTAACCGAACCTTATCTTCTCTTTGTGATCCTCCAAATGTCTTAATCTGGTGCTAAGATCCCCTCTGGAATGCCACTGGTTCCCGCAAGAATTGTAGCGGCAACCATGAAATTCTCAGACAAGGTGAGGCATTGTGTGTCTGTGCAGGGGGAACGAATTTCATTTGGCAGCGCATCACGTAAGCATGAAAGCAATTTGAATAATTTCCCCCTTTTAGCTAGCAAAACGAGGAAAACTGGGAAACACAAACAATGTTTTCAGCAAATGGAAAATACTCACTGACTAAGGAGAATGGCCTGAAATTATGCAGGAACCTGAAACATATTTAAATAGTGTTCTTTCAACACTTTGTTGCAATTCTTTTAGTAGGAATATAAAACATTTTTGCTGTTTTCCGCAAAAATAAAAATGCAATGTTTAGAATTGAAGTTTTTCGAAAAGTGAAAAGAAAACCAGTAATCTTCTGTTGGAGTGGGAAAAATAATTTCTTCCTCACCAATTTCAAGTTTAACTTTAAAGTATTTCTCAGTTTTCCGAAAAAATTGTTGAATTTCATTAAGATATTGTTTTTATAATGATGGATAATTTTTCAAATCTGATTCTAGAAGGATACTTATCTATTGAAAATTAGCCGGAATGAATATACAATTTTAGAAGTAGTCGAGAAATTGTGCTAACCAAAATATTTCAAATTTATTCGCAGACTAGCATAAAAAATAATCCAAAACTTGCAGTTAAAATTCTTTAATTAAAGGATCTAATTTTGAAAATTCTAATCAAGATTACAGAAATCGATTGATTCCTGTTCTGGTTCTAATTAAATCCCAGCAAAGGGTTTAAATGACTGCAAATATTTGATTTCCTTTGTTGAAAAGATTTTCATTCTACTAGTTCAAGAAGAAGGATTAAACCTAAATAGTAAATTATGCGGAAGTAATTCTTGTTGATGAAGTGCAAATAAGTTTACGTAATGCAGGAATTAATTCTCTGTCGCCAACAAATGCAATTGTTAGCGTAAAAAATGAATTCACTTCCGCATTTATCCAGCGCAAATTTTTAGTAAATTCAAGCATCTCTCAAAAAATGTTAACAAAAGGATATTTCTCAAAATTCAACAAACGAAATTTACAAGCTAAATTTTCTATGCTAATTCTATTCAGTTCTTAACGTTGAGAATTGCTTCTCAGAGTGCTATGGAAAATACTTGAGAAGTTGATGCGAGAAGGATTCAGGTCAGGAATTTCACACTGAAGGTCTGAAGTTACTTTATAGATCTTTCTTCATATTTTTAGAAAAGGTATCGCTTTTCAAGCTATGTGGAGAAATGAAGTTAATATTGCCAATACACTGAATATGGGGCATTTCACGTGAAGCGGACAGGGAAAAGGTCCAAGTTTTGCGATTTCTGTTATTTTGGAGTATGTTATGCATGTATTATATGTCCTCGACGCAGATAAAAAATATTTTTACATTGGCAAGCCTAGTTCACGAAATATGGGTCTTTGAAGATTTGAGTAATCATGAGGTATGTACTACTAACGAATGCTATTATTCTGTTTAAACAAGGTACAATCAAAAAACTTAACCACTGGATTTTATACTTTATTCAATGACCTTTTTAACCTTATAATTAAATTAAAAAAATTGAAAATATTTTTTTTATCGTTTTTTTTACACAGTTCACATATTTTAATTTTTTTTTTAAATTCATTAAAAAAATAGCTTATTTTATGTTTATACAACATGCCAAGTTTCATAGTGGGTCGCCCAGGCGTATAAGAGCTATATACGTGTTATAAATTATAGTTTATATAGGTACGTGTTATAAATATTATAACTTATAATGCCGAAGGGCGGGCCCCCTTCTAGTCAGTTCGGGTGGCTTACTTAAACATTTGTTGAAATAATAAGTAAATAATGTTTTATCCAAGTTTTTTATGCTTTTATAAATGTTTTCTGGTAGATTATAATAAAAAATATTATTTTAAACAAATTATAATTTATCGGTTTATTTAAAAATCTTCACAGTTTTTACAGTCACTTGTTCATTTGGTTATAATACGCTCAGTTGCAGTGGTCCGAATGAAAGCGTGGAATTTGTTCGTGTTAGGATAGTTATTGCAGAATCAATATGTAGATATTTCCAAGGATAATGCAATATTTGAACTTCTGCTAATTACAACTTTCGACAATTTTTAGTATTGTGTATCTACAATAAATGGGGAGATCTATTGAGAAAACTATCTGTAGTTGGTTTCAAGGATGTCAAATAGTTTCAAGGTGTGAAACAACAGGAAACGGAAATATAAATACATACAACAGTTTTAAAAGTCCTGCTTCACAAATTTGGAAAATTCGAATTTATTTGATTGAATTCCTGAAAGTGACACAATTTAATATTAAAAAAACTGCTAGCTGGTCATGAGAATTTTGAAACAATTCACCTTTTTTCAAAATTTAAATTTTTAAAATTTAAGTAAACTTAAAAAAAACGATCTTTTACAGTGAGCTCAAACTATGCAAATATTATGCATGAGTAACAGAAATATTCAAAGAAAGCACGGAGCCAATTGCTGGAACTAATTATATTGTCAGACATTTGTTAGAGAAATGAGGATTCTTGAAACTTGCTTGTGCTTGACATCTGACAAGATTGTTTTGCTGATTACATTCAAGATGAATTCAATGACTGTTGAATTGAATCACATGAATATTAGGCCACTAATGGGATGTGCCTTGCTCTTGAGGTTACTAGATAAGATTTCTCTTTGATATAATTTAATTCCGTCAGATATTCGTGGTCGAATGTTGCTCAAATCAACAAGTGATTCTGCCGAAAGCAATAGCCTTAATAGTTGTTAATTGGTAGAAAATTAAAAACGGATGGTTTTCCGCAGAGCTACCTATTCCAGGCAATTTGAAATCGTTGTGTTCTGATTCCCTTCAGAATTTATTTACGAAATATTGTATATTTGTAGGAAAGAATTCAAACGTTCATTCGCAACTGAAAGTTAATTAGAATATTCCTGGAAACAACCTTTTCCCGAAATTGCGTCAAGCACACGTACATAAACCCATCAAATTACGAATTCTTACTGCTCTGATACACTAAAGAAGGATCGAATAAATCCTCCTTCTTTTCAATGACATTCTGAGGAACCTGAACGAATTGCGTTTTTGGATTATAGCAACTTAAACATTTTTTCTAAGGCGTTGTGTCTCCTTTCGCCTCGTTGGTGAATGACCGGCGACCTTGTTGACACAAAAACGTGATGAATAAGATTGGAAGGTTTTTAATAGAACTAGTGGTCTTATGTTGAAATGGGCCCCGATGGTGTCTTTATAGGGAATGGAAAGTTGCTGATTAGATCGGATAAAAATAAAGTTCGTCCTAATTGACGTACCCCCGTTGGGCATAAAATTAAGCTTGAATTGTCGTAATTATAAATATTTAATAATTTTGTTAAGTTTCCCGTGGTTCTCAATTATTTTAAATTGTGAATTTCATGTTTAACTGTTAAATAACTTCGAGAATTCACCTACATATTTATTTACATTTCGAGGCGCAACCACCAACCGCGACTGTGTTCAAATTATGTTGCAATCTCCTCCCTCTTTTGTGGGTGCCTTAAGATTCCTGTATTTTTAAATAGTTTAAAGAATCTGTATAAAATGCTTACACGCAAGTCCTGTAAGTACCAAGGAACACAAGGACACTCATTTGCGAGGATGGTACAGAGACAACAGTTTGCCGGCGGTAAATTACACCGAGATTGATATAACGCCTATGACATGGTTTTTGCGTTCTTGGATTTGCTTATCGGGGGAAAACCACATGCCGTAAATTCAAATAATTAATGTATTTCATTCTCACCATCAGGCCATCAGGGTAGAACGCCTCGTAAGTGATTTGGGAGTTAACTACTTAAACTGCCGGGAACAAGAGCCGTCATTAGCACATTTCTCGATACACAGGCTCGATATGGCTCGGAAGGCGCTGATCAAGGCAGCATTACAGAACATTTGCGAAAACTCTGTTTGAGGAGTGGTGTTTGCAAGGATAATTTACAAACATGGAATGGTGCCCCCGAATCAAAATATGAACTTGCAATGATTCTCCTTCGGCGAATTCTCTTTTTATCTAACAAATTTCACTGAAGTGTGACATTGGTACTTATCAGATAAAGGAATAATTGAAAATTCACTTATAAAGTATTCATCTACTTTATTATTTACGTGAATAGAAGATTACTTTGAAGGGAAACGAAAAAACTTTTCAGCACTGGTTTTTTTTGGCAGGATTTTTTAAAGAACTTTTCTTCAGTATAAAACACAAGGTTGAACGTATTATACACATACGCTTTAAAAACACCTGTTATACTAAATTTGGAGTATTTTATAATTGGTCAGAAGCAGTAATACTTTTCTTTGTAATTAATACTATATTTAAACTTTTAAACAATTATTTGTTACAGTTATTATATAGAAGCGTTCTGTTCCAAACTTTTAGCCGTAGCGGATTTCTTGAAAATTATTTTTTTTTTATCAAAATATCGTTGGGAAAATCAGTGAGTTCGGTATCTTGACAGTGAAATTTATCAACCTTGGGAAATATAAAAATCGCGGAACAGCAACCGCTTTGGTACGGTGGCAGTTCGGTTACGGCATGGTGCGAAATAATGTGATTAAGAGTACGATGTTATAAAAGCGGATATAGTAAGTCAGTAAGTCTTAATGACCTAGCTGCTTTCTTGAAGTGAACTTGCAGATCAAGCGCATATCTTTTAAATGTAAACTGTTAATATCTCGTACAGATATTTTTTACTGTTTAGATAAACAACATCCGCAAACATGATTTTTATATCAAGGCTAATTTTGTTAACATTAACGCAGTGCTTCACCTGTGAGTCTGTACATTATCAATGGAGATATAAAAGTGTCCTATACTCCTATTGCACTAATACTTGAAATCTGTCAGCTAGAATATTATTTGAGAGACAAATTATTCGTAACGTTTGGATATGCACACTATTTAGGCAACAACATTACCCCAACCGCTGACATAAGAGAAAGCGAAAATTATACATTTCCATTATCAAACACCGACATGAAAGGTAGAGTACGGTTTTTGAAAAATGGAAGAAGGTTGTTGTTTATGTTGTTATTTAAGCTGGAGAACCAATTTAGAGCTGGATGATGGAAATATTGATGTTATACCTCGAGTTTAAATTTGCCGTGATGACCAAAAGTTCCTTATCCTTAACCAATTTATACCATATTGAGTGTATTTGTTAACCGCAGCTGACACTGTAAAAACACTGCAAATTTTACACAACGGTTTATTATTTCCAAAAAATTTGACATTTTTCAAGTCAAGGCTAGATGGCAGTAGTGATCATGTAAAGTGATTTCACGTCTTTTAATCCACTAAGAAATGGAATATTTCATGGAGATTAAAAATTTCAAAATTCCATTACTCAAAAATTAATTGAGATAAATTCATGCAATAAAATGTGTTCTATTGAGTAATATTAGAGCATTGTATATTCCGAGTTTTTTGAAAAAAGCTTGAAAGGATTCGGTAATATGATTTTTTCAATATTTGGTTCCTCAATTTCCCCCCTCAAAATACGTCGATCCCACGAGCTGTTAGGACCGTTGTCAGATGTCACTTGATTTTTGAACCAAATTTAATTAATTTATCTCCAGTAGTTTTCCAGTAATTTTCAAAAAATCTATAATTTTCTCAAAAAAGCGTTAGGTATATGCTTGTGAATATATTACTATCTTAATCTGTGGGGTCTTCTAAAAATTTTAAGACCAAAATTATTGTGATGTGATCAATACAACGCAAGTTAAAAGGGTTTTTGTGACCCCTTTACTTCGCCGAAAAAAATTTTTGAAACGAAAAAGACGCAAAACTACTTAGCTTCAAAAATTCATAACACAAAAAGTATTAGAAATAAAAAAAAAAATTCATATTGTTAATTAGCACAGTATAAAGAATCAATAAAAAAAAAATTATTGAATTCTGAGAACATGGGTGTCATGGCCTGGATGAATTGACATGGAATGACCCAGCTTTAAGTTTGTGCATTTAAACAGTTAAAATTCACAATATCAACTCATCAAACTTGAACAGTTTTTGATATATCCATTTTTAAAATAAATTATTACCAAATAATTGAAAGCATTACGTTTCCTTAAAGCCTCTTTTGCAGCTTATTCTTGCCTCGTCACATTTAACATTTTGACATAAATAAATCCTTCGGATTTTTCAATGAATAAAAGTTTCACTAAAAATAAGTCATATTCTCTTCAGGCCTCGAAAAATTCTTGATTGGCAAAAAGTTAAAATCTGAAAATAATTGTAATTCAGAACAATGGAATTTTTTATCTCTGGAATCCTTTCAACCATCTTAGAATGGATGCATATGCACCTTAAAGTAGTTGAAGAAGCGCATCCTTATAACGTGTCGTCGTGTCCTATGACAGAGATATGCAGTTTAATTAGAGAACCTCCTTAAATGAACTGAAATCATAGTAAATATCATGTCATCCTTTAAAGGATTCTTCTTAAAATCTTCTTACCATAAGCCACTGATTTTGTAACATGTTTTAACAACGGAAATGGAAAAGTATATCACTCGAATTCCATGGTAGTTGTGAGTAAACTGCTTGCAAATCGAAGGCGTAAAATGAAAATCTTTGAGTGGACAAAAGGGCATAAGAGCTTTTAGATATGAGTCGCTTTTGACAGAAATCTTGATCACAAATAATTGGAATTGCTGTGGGTATAAGATATAAGCTTGATATACTTGTGCCCTTGAATGAATGACGGCTTTTTGCTTCCCATTACTTTTGTTTTAATATATTTAAAAGGTATTTTCCGTTTTATGTCCCAAAATGGTATAAGAATGGTTGTGTTATTCGTGTCCTTCTGTATTGTGAATTTTGTTTATTTATTGGTCTTCTACTTAATAGGATTTCACTTTCTTTAATACAAATTCATTTTGTTAACTACAAAGGAATTTGATAACTCACAGATTTAATTTCAAATGCCTGAATTATATTTAATGAACAAAGAAATAAACTTCAGGGACAATTAATTGAATTAATTGATTTTCCTTTGTTTCTTTTAGTCCTCGAATTCATTTAATTTTTTTTTCTACCAGCAAAGCTATCTCCAATTTCCATCATAGGATTCAAGGATATTCAAGGATATTTTTTAATTTCTTGAGTTTATTCACAAAAAATATTAACTTTATGTGAAGTACTCATTTTGACAATCTAATTAGTATTCGTGATAAGAAGAAAATTCAAGGATTCAAAAACAAGTTTCTTTTCTTTACTGACCCTATCCTGTATCTAGCCTTTTTAAAAATTCCTGTGCAGCGAATTATAGCGCGTTATTGTCATTATTGTCAAATGTCGTATCATGGCGTATATCATGACACAAGTAACATGTAAAGCATTTTGTATAATTTTCGCTGAAAAGCAGATTGAGAGGGTAAGTGCTCCTACATGGGGATTGTGTGTTTGCCATATGCAAAAGTCATTTTGTTTTTAGATTTATCAACACCAAACCCTACAATTTCCTGGATTTCGTTTGGAATAGGCTTGCCAAATTATTCGTCATAGCTATGTGTTTCCCGAATTATTGGAACCGCAAGGCCGAAGCCGGGGGGGGGGGGGGGGGGGGGATCAGAGGGGTTCAAACCCCCTCCGAAATCTAAAATAAAAGTATCGCTCAAGATTATTTTAAACCCATGAAAGGAATCACATCACTTCATAAATATTGGTGAAATTTGACATCTTTAGAGTGCATTTAAAACGACTTCTATACTCCTAAACTATGAAAAATGCTTATACAAAATTTCAAAATAACTTAAGATTTTAACATCAAAAATGCATTAAAATGGGGTTTTGGAAGGTAATGTTTTTAAAATATTCCGGGGTAGGACCCCCGTACCCCCCGATTTGCTAGGAAGTATTCCATACCGCCGACCACCCAGCAGACTGACCCCTCCCGAAATATTTTTCTGACTACGGCCTTGATTGCAACAAACCAAATTATGTTAATATCTCCAGAACTAATGAATTTCGGCACAATCAATAGAATTAACAAACTTGGTGTAATGAGTTTTATAGTTTGCAACTAATAATTACCGCTCGTCTAGACGTGCTCTTATTGCCAGTATTCAAAACGTTGCAGAATATTTTGTCTGCAACTTTTGGCAAGCCCCACGTTTATTAAGCGCCCAAGTTCTGCTGTAATTAAAAATGTAGCGTTGCCTCTGCTTGCAAAAAGGAAAAGGTAGGGGCGGAGCGGCGGCCAAGAATCAGTTCAAGTCCTGAGACTTTGAAAATTTTTCAAAGGTCATTGAATGTTTCTCGTGAATGAAAGCCGTGCGAACGAATGAAGTGAATTAATCTATTGAGATAGGGTTTGGTGCTATTTCGATTCGTCGGGAACACCGGAAGTCTGCCAACAGAATTTCCTACAAAAGTGTTGGATCTGGAATCAATTGGAAGCCCGACTGTGTTCATAAAGTATTCAGTGACCCTTTTACCGCAGAGCGGCATCCTTTCCTGTTTGCAATTGTTTCGTTTTTAGTCTGAAGGATATAAATAGGCGGGCCAATGAATAAGGAAAAAATCATAGAATTTTGAAAATCATTTCAAGCTTTACAAACGTCGACATCGTATTTTATTGGAATGAAAAGTTTTTCCATCGCAACGAAGAAAAGTACATTGCGAGGAGACGTAGCAGAAATTGTGGCGTTCTTAGTGTCCTTTCATGACCTTTTGTTTGATTGTTGACTTTATAGCACGTTGGAACTGTGGTCAAAATGTCATCAGACAGAGAAGTTCACTTACTTCTTTGAAAAGACTTTCAATATTGTCTCCGCATTTCTGAATAAATAATTTGAAAAAAATATAAAACAAAAATTGAATAAAAATTTTCTGAAAAGCATTGATTTAGACATTTTTATGAACTTTAAAAATATTAAAGGATATTTCATTGCCCTCAATGCCAAACTTCACTACAGAGCTTTCTAAACTTATTCAAAAAAACGTACGTTTTTCCAGGGTGCGGAAAAATTCGGCAGATATGACGCGAATTTTATGAATTCATTCTATTCGCGAACTAATGAATGTGAAAGAATTTATCTCTAAAAGCAGCAAACGAGTGGAATTGATTGGAAAAGAATATTCTTTTAAACTTCCGGGGCGAGACGTACTGCGGCCATGTTATGCGCACTATTGGGTGCTTTTACTTGCAGGTGTTCGCCACTTTGGGCTTTTTGTTGCAGGTGGCCCATTGGGGTGGGGTGACTTGGAAATATCAATTTTTTTTAAAATATAGGATTATACAACTCGTGGTTCGGATTTGGCAGCCCTGTTTCAGTGGCATATGTCAAACGGAACTGTCATCTAAAGCAGCATGTGCAAAGAATATCTGCAAATAGCTTTGTTCGCGTACTCTCAGGAATTACATATAAGGCATTGTAATGCATTTGCAGGAAGATCGGAGGCGGATTACGCCAGGTTCTTATCAGTTCTTAACTATTATACAATAATTATATTAATAAAATAGAATCTGAAATTGTCTCCGATCCTAAACGTTTCTTTCAGTTCGTTAACTCGAAAACAAAATCAAACGGTTACCCTTCCATCCTCAATCTAGGTAGTTCATCTTCTAACCCGGCCCATACACGACAAATTTTTTCCTCAAAACAGATTGCAAACCTGGTTTGCTGGTCGACTACATACGGTCAAATGTTTTCTGAAATTTTATGACCCTCAGCATCTTTTCAGCCGTGAACCCCTCATAAAACTGGTCCAGCCCCTAGAATATTAAAAAATTTAGATATTTTCACAAACTTTTCGTCAAACCCGCAAACCACACCATACACGGTCAAAATTGGACTTTTGGAGAGAAAATTTATTAGCCAAACATTTTAGTCAGTCATTTTGTGAGTCTACCTCCGAAATCGACTGTAACTACCTACTTCATGTTTTTACGCACTAGTCCTCAGACCTCTCTGTCTTCTATCCGCATCGACTCTGCCGTCGTTGCCACTGCAATTGCTTCTCTTGACCAGGATCTTAACGCTGGTCCCGATGGCATCCCTGCTGTGGTTCTTAAGAGATGCGCCCCACATTTAATCGAACCACTAAACTTTCTTTTTCAACAATCTAGTTCCCAAGGCGTGTTTACTCTCCTTTGGAAAGCTTCCTTCATCATTCCTATCCATAAAAAGGGATGCAAGTCTGATGTGGCAAATTATTGTATTCCCAAAACTCTTCGAAAAAATACTGTATGATTTGATCTTTTTTCATTGTAAATCCCTGTTTTCTCCATGTCCGGGAACTTAGCAGATCATTTCCCAGCAGATCAAAAATAAAAGTGAGTTCTCTTCGCATGCACATGAGTTCTATAGTTCTTGATACTTTTTAGCAATAGTTCTGGCGATTTTACTTAAAAAAAAAAAACGATTGAAAAATTCAAAAAATGATCTGCCAACTTCACGTAGCAGATTATTTTCCAGCAGATCAAAAATAAATGGGAGTTCTCTTCGCATGCACATGAATTCTATAGTTCCTGATACTTTTTACCAATAGTTCTTATTATATACTGTTATAAGCTAGCTGTTATACAAACAGAAATTTTTCGCAGCATCACCATACTTCCAAACCTATATAATAGGAACATGGAAGTAAAAAATAAATATGTACATAATACACTTTCACTTTCAAAACTAGATATTTTTTTAGAAAATTGTTTTCAATTTTCCTCGCTCGTCTGATCTTCCATGGAAATCTGCAATTTACTAATTTCTCCTCTTTCGTCACTCCTAATTTTACTTCTCGCCGGTGCCGGTCGCCTTTTAATAAGCGTGGGGATGTAAGTTTAGCTAAGAGTAGAACACCTCTGCAAAGACAACATGAAACCCCATCTTACATCAATGCAAGACTGCAACTGTCGCAAGGTCGATGCTTTTCTTGAGGTAATCAAACCTGATCTCGACACAACTATTCGCCAATCGAGCCGATGCAATCAACAGCAATCTGACGTACGGCCAACAAATAAAAGTCTTTAGCGCATTCCTTTCAAGCAGTTAGCGCAAATCAATTATTACTTGCATTTTCGCGACGATCGCGGATATTCGAACAAGAAACTTGTAAAGCAGGAAGCAATTTTGCCGGGGCGTTTTGCTGGAAATGAATGGTATTCGGTGAGCTTAATATTTTCGCGCGAGTTCCTCTTAAATGGAAAACGAAAAAAAAAAATCGCTATATTAGCAAGGTATAAAAGTTCGTCGAATTTATATTTATATCTCATGTCCAAGCACAACCGCAAGTGTCTCAAGCCCAGAAATTTCAGATCACTATCCGCTTTAAAATTTGGTTTCAATATCTTATCTTATTATTTTCAATAATAAACCTATGTAATCGAGCACGAAAAAAAAAAATTATAACCCCACCTGAAATTTTGTCAGTTTACGTTTTGAGATATGTAGATTTCAAAAAACGAATAAAAAAAAATCCGTCCGTCCGCCGTCCCCCGTCCACCGTCTCCCGTACACCATCACCGGCCTCCAACCAGGCTTTTTCTCGGAAACTACTGGAGATAAATTAATTAAATTTGGTTCAAAAATCAAGTGACATTTGACAACGGTCCTAACAGCTCGTGGGTCCGATCGACGTATTTTGAAGGGGGGAAATTGAGGAACCAAATATTGAAAAAATCATATTTCCGAAACCGTTCAAGCTTTTTTCCTTAAACTCGGAATATACAATGCTCTCATATTACTCAATAGAACACATTTTATTGCATGAACTTATATCAATTGGTTTTTGAGTAATACAATTTTGAAATTTTTAGTCTCTATGAAATATTCCATTTCTTAGTGGATTAAAAGACGTGAAATCACTTCACATGATCACTACTGCCATCCAGCCTTGACTTGAAAAATGTCAAATTTTTTGGAAATAATAAACCGTCGTGTAAAATTTGCAGTGTTTTTTGTTATTCAAATATGTAGTACCTAATGGAACCAGCGGCGGTGCAATCATATCCATTATCCGGATACAATTGAAAATGTCCGTGTTTTTAGTTCACTCCAACGATTATTTTATTCATTATTATAAAATTGATTTTAAGAACAACAAACCCAAAAGATACAAGATTCAATGGATCCTTATTCGAGGTAAAGTTTATTTACAGAAAGTTTACGACTTTATGTTCTGTTGAGTGATAACTGACAGTATAACAAAAATATTTTATTTGCTGGCACGACCAGCTACTGGATGGTTGTTTACTGGCTTCTCCAGTAACTGGCATGCAACGTTTTCACGGTGGCAGTAACTGGAATCCAATTAGTGGCATGCCGGCTGGCACGCCGACTAGCATCGTGTGAACTAGGCAATAATTAGGCATTTTTATACAAGAAAATTCAGTAGTCTCAATTTTGATAAAAGTATTCCCTGAAATCGTTTTTTATATTTTTGGCATCGTAATTTAGGTATTTGTCCCTTTGTGCGGCTGCATAGGCCGTTCGCATCCTATCAACCAAAACTGGGGTAGGCCGTTCGCACCTTACTTACCCTATTAACCGGCGCGGCGTAGGCCGTTACACACACCGACCCAAACAGGCATTGGCCGTTCCTATACTATTAACCATTGTATTTCTTTAGAGATAAGCTTAGAAAATAAGATACCCTAGCATAAGTAAATTAATATTAGTAATATGAAACAAAAGTGGTATTATTCAACACTCAACCTTGGACAACTCATGAGCCCCAGCACCGCAACACCTCAGAGTAATCGCTTCCCAAGATCCGCTCTAAGTACCGCAAGGTCATTACAAACTGAATGTATAGTTCTCTAATTTTTTTTTAACCCTTTTTTTTATTTTTTATGTAAGGACTAGATCGTTAGGTGTATGCAATCATAAACTATAGTTAAATCGAATGTTTTTCGTTTGTTTTTGATTGTTTAGCCATTTCGACGTTTGTTTAGACCTACAACCAAAGTTACAGGACCAAAGGTGGGTGTGTATGGAATTCCTATATAACTTTGGTTGTAGGTGTATGCAAACGTTGGAAATGGCTAAACAATCATAAACTATAGTTTAATCGAATGCTTTTCGTTTGTTTATGATTGTTTAGCCATTTCGACGTTTGTTTAGACCTACAACCAAAATTATCCAAAGTTATAGGAAAAAAGGTGGGTGTGTATGGAATTCCTATATACCTTTGGTTATAGGTGTATGCAAACGTTGGAAATGGCTAAACAATCATAAACTATAGTTAAATCGAATGCTTTTCGTTTGTTTTTGATTGTTTAGCCATTTCGACGTTTGTTTAGACCTACAACCAAAGTTATCCAAAGTTGTAGGAACAAAGGTGGGTGTGTATGGAATTCCTATATAACTTTGGTTGTAGGTGTATGCAAACGTTGGAAATGGCTAAACAATCATAAACTATAGTTAAATCGAATGCTTTTCGTTTGTTTTTGATTGTTTAGCCATTTCGACGTTTGTTTAGACCTACAACCAAAGTTATCCAACGTTATAGGACCAAAGGTGGGTGTGTATGGAATTCCTATATAACTTTGGTTGTAGATGTATGTAAACGTTGGAAATGGCTAAACAATCATAAACTATAGTTAAATCGAATGCTTTTCGTTTGTTTAGGATTGTTTAGCTATTTCGACGTTTGTTTAGACCTACAACCAAAGTTACAGGACCAAAGGTGGGTGTGTATGGAATTCCTATATAACTTTGGTTGTAGGTGTATGCAAACGTTGGAAATGGCTAAACAATCATAAACTATAGTTAAATCGAATGCTTTTCGTTTGTTTATGATTGTTTAGCCATTTCGACGTTTGTTTAGACCTACAACCAAAGATATCCAAAGTTGTAGGAACAAAGGTGGGTGTGTATGGAATTCCTATATAACTTTCGTTGTAGGTGTATGCAAACGTTGGAAATGGCTAAACAATCATAAACTATGGTTAAATCGAATGCTTTTCGTTTGTTTTTGATTGTTTAGCCATTTCGACGTTTGTTTAGACCTACAACCAAAGTTATCCAAAGTTGTAGGAACAAAGGTGGGTGTGTATGGAATTCCTATATAACTTTGGTTGTAGGTGTATGCAAACGTTGGAAATGGCTAAACAATCATAAACTATAGTTAAATCGAATGCTTTTCGTTTGTTTTTGATTGTTTAGCCATTTCGACGTTTGTTTAGACCTACAACCAAAGTTATCCAAAGTTGTAGGAACAAAGGTGGGTGTGTATGGAATTCCTATATAACTTTGGTTGTAGGTGTATGCAATCGTTGGAAATGGCTAAACAATCATAAACTATAGTTAAATCGAATGCTTTTCGTTTGTTTATGATTGTTTAGCCATTTCGACGTTTGTTTAGACCTACAACCAAAGATATCCAAAGTTGTAGGAACAAAGGTGGGTGTGTATGGAATTCCTATATAACTTTCGTTGTAGGTGTATGCAAACGTTGGAAATGGCTAAACAATCATAAACTATGGTTAAATCGAATGCTTTTCGTTTGTTTTTGATTGTTTAGCCATTTCGACGTTTGTTTAGACCTACAATCAAAGTTATCCAAAGTTGTAGGAACAAAGGTGGGTGTGTATGGAATTCCTATATAACTTTGGTTGTAGGTGTATGCAAACGTTGGAAATGGCTAAACAATCATAAACTATAGTTAAATCGAATGCTTTTCGTTTGTTTATGATTGTTTAGCCATTTCGACGTTTGTTTAGACCTACAACCAAAGTTATCCAAAGTTATAGGAACAAAGGTGGGTGTGTATGGAATTCCTATATAACTTTGGTTGTAGGTGTATGCAAACGTTGGAAATGGCTAAACAATCATAAACTATAGTTAAATCGAATGCTTTTCGTTTGTTTTTGATTGTTTAGCCATTTCGACGTTTGTTTAGACCTACAACCAAAGTTATCCAAAGTTGTAGGAACAAAGGTGGGTGTGTATGGAATTCCTATATAACTTTGGTTGTAGGTGTATGCAAACGTTGGAAATGGCTAAACAATCATAAACTATAGTTAAATCGAATGCTTTTCGTTTGTTTATGATTGTTTAGCCATTTCGACGTTTGTTTAGACCTACAACCAAAGTTATCCAAAGTTGTAGGAACAAATGTGGGTGTGTATGGAATTCTTATATAACTTTGGTTGTAGATGTATGCAAACGTTGGAAATGGCTAAACAATCATAAACTATAGTTAAATCGAATGCTTTTCGTTTGTTTTTGATTGTTTAGCCATTTCGACGTTTGTTTAGACCTACAACCAAAGTTATCCAAAGTTATAGGAACAAAGGTGGGTGTGTATGGAATTCCTATATAACTTTGGTTGTAGGTGTATGCAAACGTTGGAAATGGCTAAACAATCATAAACTATAGTTAAATCGAATGCTTTTCGTTTGTTTTTGATTGTTTAGCCATTTCGACGTTTGTTTAGACCTACAACCAAAGTTATCCAAAGTTATAGGAACAAAGGTGGGTGTGTATGGAATTCCTATATAACTTTGGTTGTAGGTGTATGCAAACGTTGGAAATGGCTAAACAATCATAAACTATAGTTAAATCGAATGCTTTTCGTTTGTTTATGATTGTTTAGCCATTTCGACGTTTGTTTAGACCTACAACCAAAGTTATCCAAAGTTGTAGGAACAAAGGTGGGTGTGTATGGAATTCCTATATAACTTTGGTTGTAGGTGTATGCAAACGTTGGAAATGGCTAAATTATCATAAACTATAGTTAAATCGAATGCTTTTCGTTTGTTTATGATTGTTTAGCCATTTCGACGTTTGTTTAGACCTACAACCAAAGTTATCCAAAGTTATAGGAACAAAGGTGGGTGTGTATGGAATTCCTATATAACTTTGGTTGTAGGTGTATGCAAACGTTGGAAATGGCTAAACAATCATAAACTATAGTTAAATCGAATGCTTTTCGTTTGTTTTTGATTGTTTAGCCATTTCGAGGTTTGTTTAGACCTACAACCAAAGTTATCCAAAGTTGTAGGAACAAATGTGGGTGTGTATGGAACTCCTATATAACTTTGGTTGTAGGTGTATGCAAACGTTGGAAATGGCTAAACAATCATAAACTATAGTTAAATCGAATGCTTTTCGTTTGTTTTTGATTGTTTAGCCATTTCGACGTTTGTTTAGACCTACAACCAAAGTTATCCAAAGTTATAGGAACAAAGGTGGGTGTGTATGGAATTCCTATATAACTTTGGTTGTCGGTGTATGCAAACGTTGGAAATGGCTAAACAATCATAAACTATAGTTAAATCGAATGCTTTTCGTTTGTTTTTGATTGTTTAGCCATTTCGAGGTTTGTTTAGACCTACAACCAAAGTTATCCAAAGTTATAGGAACAAAGGTGGGTGTGTATGGAATTCCTATATAACTTTGTTTGTAGGTGTATGCAAACGTTGGAAATGGCTAAACAATCATAAACTATAGTTAAATCGAATGCTTTTCGTTTGTTTTTGATTGTTTAGCCATTTCGACGTTTGTTTAGACCTACAACCAAAGTTATCCAAAGTTGTAGGAACAAAGGTGGGTGTGTATGGAATTCCTATATAACTTTGGTTGTAGGTGTATGCAAACGTTGGAAATGGCTAAACAATCATAAACTATAGTTAAATCGAATGCTTTTCGTTTGTTTATGATTGTTTAGCCATTTCGACGTTTGTTTAGACCTACAACCAAAGTTATCCAAAGTTGTAGGAACAAATGTGGGTGTGTATGGAATTCTTATATAACTTTGGTTGTAGGTGTATGCAAACGTTGGAAATGGCTAAACAATCATAAACTATAGTTAAATCGAATGCTTTTCGTTTGTTTTTGATTGTTTAGCCATTTCGACGTTTGTTTAGACCTACAACCAAAGTTATCCAAAGTTATAGGAACAAAGGTGGGTGTGTATGGAATTCCTATATAACTTTGGTTGTAGGTGTATGCAAACGTTGGAAATGGCTAAACAATCATAAACTATAGTTAAATCGAATGCTTTTCGTTTGTTTTTGATTGTTTAGCCATTTCGACGTTTGTTTAGACCTACAACCAAAGTTATCCAAAGTTATAGGAACAAAGGTGGGTGTGTATGGAATTCCTATATAACTTTGGTTGTCGGTGTATGCAAACGTTGGAAATGGCTAAACAATCATAAACTATAGTTAAATCGAATGCTTTTCGTTTGTTTTTGATTGTTTAGCCATTTCGAGGTTTGTTTAGACCTACAACCAAAGTTATCCAAAGTTATAGGAACAAAGGTGGGTGTGTATGGAATTCCTATATAACTTTGTTTGTAGGTGTATGCAAACGTTGGAAATGGCTAAACAATCATAAACTATAGTTAAATCGAATGCTTTTCGTTTGTTTTTGATTGTTTAGCCATTTCGACGTTTGTTTAGACCTACAACCAAAGTTATCCAAAGTTATAGGAACAAAGGTGGGTGTGTATGGAATTCCTATATAACTTTGGTTGTCGGTGTATGCAAACGTTGGAAATGGCTAGACAATCATAAACTATAGTTAAATCAAATGCTTTTCGTTTGTTTTTGATTGTTTAGCCATTTCGACGTTTGTTTAGACCTACAACCAAAGTTATCCAAAGTTGTAGGAACAAATGTGGGTGTGTATGGAATTCCTATATAACTTTGGTTGTAGGTGTATGCAAACGTTGGAAATGGCTAAACAATCATAAACTATAGTTAAATCGAATGCTTTTCGTTTGTTTTTGATTGTTTAGCCATTTCGACGTTTGTTTAGACCTACAACCAAAGTTATCCAAAGTTATAGGAACAAAGGTGGGTGTGTATGGAATTCCTATATAACTTTGGTTGTCGGTGTATGCAAACGTTGGAAATGGCTAAACAATCATAAACTATAGTTAAATCGAATGCTTTTCGTTTGTTTTTGATTGTTTAGCCATTTCGAGGTTTGTTTAGACCTACAACCAAAGTTATCCAAAGTTATAGGAACAAAGGTGGGTGTGTATGGAATTCCTATATAACTTTGTTTGTAGGTGTATGCAAACGTTGGAAATGGCTAAATTATCATAAACTATAGTTAAATCGAATGCTTTTCGTTTGTTTATGATTGTTTAGCCATTTCGACGTTTGTTTAGACCTACAACCAAAGTTATCCAAAGTTATAGGAACAAAGGTGGGTGTGTATGGAATTCCTATATAACTTTGGTTGTAGGTGTATGCAAACGTTGGAAATGGCTAAACAATCATAAACTATAGTTAAATCGAATGCTTTTCGTTTGTTTTTGATTGTTTAGCCATTTCGAGGTTTGTTTAGACCTACAACCAAAGTTATCCAAAGTTGTAGGAACAAAGGTGGGTGTGTATGGAATTCCTATATAACTTTGGTTGTAGGTGTATGCAAACGTTGGAAATGGCTAAATTATCATAAACTATAGTTAAATCGAATGCTTTTCGTTTGTTTATGTACCCGATCTCTAGGTTTACATTATTGCAACTCACCCTGGCGGGCCTGGTTGGTTTTGCCAATGCTCAACAATTGGGTCAGCCTTGGGCCAATCTTGGTTTGCCAAGGCTTGGATTTGTAATTCAATATTGGGCCAAGGCTTGGCTGATTAGTTTTGCCAATGCTCGACCATTGTATAAGTAATACTGTAGGACAGTATTAAATCACGTATGCATTCTTGACAAAACTAGGTTCAGTGACAGAATGAATATATATATAAGCTTGCCACATTTCAGATAGATAGCTAGATAGACCAGTGTATACGCTATCGTTTCGAATGCAAATTTACGGGTTCGAGCCCAGTACGAGGTAAATGAAAAATGTTATTATGTATATAAATTATAATAAGATAGATAATAATTAAAAGAGTCTCTGTTCACTCCTACAGCCATAACACCGGGTAAATCGTAGCGTTGCAAATACCACTAGAAATACTAAATTTTTTTTGTTTTTGCAGCATTGGCTGGGCATTGGATTCCAGTCCTGGCCCAAGTAATGAAACTAATATGGGCCATGGTTATCATCCAAGGTTGGCCCAAGGTTCAACCATAGTAATTTTCAGTATTGGCCCAAGACTGTTCAGCATTGGGCCAATCTTGGCTCAATGTCGAACCAATTGTATTTTCTTACCTGGGTCATATAAACCTATTAGTAATTCATTGATTCATTCACACAATGCCAGTGTAGTCGTGAGTAGAATGTTCCAGTAGTTTTCTTCCCCAGAAGATAGTGACATCCTAGGAGAGGGTTCCCACTTCCCAAGATGATTTCGGTTGCTTGTTGGTTCTAGCGAATTCTTAAAATGATTATTACATTGGATATAATGATTACTACATAGGATAAACATGTTTGTAGCAAAAATGGACTTCGATATAGAAATAAGTTTGATGAAAACAATTTATTTTACATGAGTTCGTTTTAATGTTCAAAAATTGGTTTATATGCACATGAAAAATGGACTCCTATAAAATATATTTTTTTCTGCTTGGAGTTTTCTTCAACAATGATGATATAAACCAAAACAAAAATTATTGTTTAAAAGATTCAACAAGGTTCAAGAAGAGAAGCAATGTGAAAAAACCGACAACACAGAATTGAAAAATGTCAAAAATTACTGCCATAATGTTTTCCCTATGCTTCTGCATTGATTGTCTTCAGTGTTTATTTAATAACCACATGTTCGATTAATTAAATTTTTGTACTCTAAAAAATCCACAAATGTGCCGCAGTCCATTTCCCGTATTCATTTCTAATGTAAATTGATGCTCTATGGAGCAAAAGTTTCGCATTTTCCGCTTACTACGTAAACTCGGTAATAAATTAATTACACTTTTGCCCTACTTCAAGTACACAATTAAAACCTCCCATCTGTTGGAAAAACCTTTCCGCAAATAAACTTCTTTCGAACGGAATTGAATATTGTCATTAATCAAGGATCTCCGCTCCACAGCAATTAATCCAGAAGCCACCACGCCAATTACCTAAGTTTCCTGGAGAATTATGGAACCATGCTTTCCCCAACTTATCCTATACGGTGGTCCAGTATTGGTCTGGGGGAGATAAAGGGTGCGGTAGTGGTCCAAGAAGTCTTTCGTCGGCGAACTAATTCCTTGAGTTCTTCTCAATATTTCTCCGCTTATTCCCTACTGAATCCTGATTCAAGCGCTGTGCGGGACAAGAAAGTAAAGTTTATTACTTTCCACTCATTAGGGATGGAAAATTACTTAGCTCAACTTATCCGATTATTCCTGAGTTAAAAGGGCCAACCGCTCACATATGTCAACTGCTCTAGAGATTGTTGTACTTCATTTAGAACTGTGGGAAATCAATAAGTTTATTTTATTTTAAAACATTTTTAAAGTTCCAAGGGTCGAGTAAAGAACTGCAAGACTTGATCATGTTGTCAAACCAGAGGAATAGCAGGGGTCTAAAAACGCTTTAAAAAGGATAACTGGAAATGGCCTTTACATCGTTTTACTTAGAAGAGAAATTGAATATCAATTTAAAACAACGTTTTAAAAGTTCTGAGATTGTTGTAAACTGCTAACTGCTTGTCCATTTTCATGATTCTTGGCACGGTGAAGCAAGTTTAGATAATATCAAAATTCGTTGATAGCTTGAGCAGACATGAGGCATGAGTAAGCGAATGTCTCCTTCAGTAGTCCAGGAGGACACCCTCATTGTATGTACAATGTGTATTCATCGCTCTACAAGAAAACTTAAATAATTCCAGAACGTCATGACAGGAAAAATTCTCTGGAGTTTATCAACTCTAATAAATTTTGTAAGTTCTTAAAATTGAGCTTGTGATAAGACAAGGAAATTGAAGCTAACTCTGGTAAAGAAAAAAAGCAATAAAAAAAAAAGCAGTTGCAAAATTAAGAACTGGGAGTTGTACTGGGATTAAATTATGTTATTCTAAAAATGTCCATAAAGGTAATACCTATAGCATCCTGAACCCAACGTAATAAGTGGTGAGGACAAGGTAGGAGACATTTTTCAATATACTCTAAAGTTCTTTCTTGTGTTTGTCTAAAATTAGAATTTGAAACCCCGCAACTCATCCTTCGCCATTAAATCGAATTTAACTTACACTTCACTCTTACGATGGGACTCAATTTAATGAAGACATCGTCATCAAAAATCCTCGCAGGAGATCATTCCTTGTCCTGGGAATAAGCTAGAAATGTACCACTCTTTGTGATGTCATCTCCATCAATCATCACTTAAAATGATTTAGCTGTCGACGGCAACTTGCCGAATTGAATCAAATTACAGAATGTCCACTACTCATTCCCATTCACTGATGGGTGAGATGATAGAGCCATGGAGTGGAGGTCGCTCAAAACGGAGAAATCAAACACTTCCAGAACCCCCACTGATCTTCCCTAATTAAGTTTGCCTAAGGAACTTGTGAGGACGCTGACAGTAAGCTTGCATAGAGAAATGGGAAATCAGTCATGCTGAACAAATGACATGTCTTTGGTGAGAAGCATATTCTCCATTACTACAACTATATCACTTTCTCCACCATCCCCCAGCTCGGATAGTCGGTAATTGAACGACAATGGAGATTCATGTATTCGCGGCCATTATACTGGTGATTTTCGTTGAAAGGGATGGACAGGACAAGCTGGGGGCAAGAACCAAACAATAAAAGTTCAAGATCAAGGACGATTCGACCATTAGGATAGCACAAGGATGCTGCTGCTCAGGCGAAGCTATAAGCACATCAAAATATCCCAGTGGGAGGACATCTCCATAGTAAGTCCCTGTATCTTATCTAGTTAACCTTTTGTTCTTATGTGGTTCGCTCCAAAATGCTGCCCTCTTATAAATCTTTAAATATTCCGTGCCAAATGTTATGAAATTAGGGCCCGCGGTTCAAGGGAAGCGTGTTGTGGTTGGTTGGCCAACTCACCCATCTTACACAGCATGGAAAGCTTCTTGCAATGTATCCAACATCCAGAGTAATTGTTGTTGTTGTAATCCATAGAGCTTTTTTTCTCCTGGCTGCAGGCAGGACTCGCTGAAGATGCCGAATCTGCGTAGCTCCAAAAGCTCTGTAAGTTTAGTCTATCCGGAATCGTTAAGCGCTGTGTGTCTTCCGTGTCGCGTTAATTTTTGTTCAAATAGGAAGAATATCCCCGCCACACCCCCATTTAACGACTAAGAATTCAATTTCATTACAGCGATTTACCAACAACAATTACAACCGTGAAAATATTTTAATTGTGAAAACGATGCGACCGCTTTATTGATAATAATATCTCGGAAAAAATTCACGTGTACGGTCAAGTTGTATCCTTCGAGTGTGTAGATGTGTGTGTATGTGCATTTTATGAGAGCTTTTGGAACAGTTTAAGAGTTCAGTCAATGCCTGACGGATTGAATGCCATTCAGTAAAATTTGCCATTAAGAACATCAAGAATGGATAACCGATATTAAATGATCAGTGCGACGCCGAACAACTTTTAAACATAGCTTCAAAGAAGCCTTCAAAGAGTAGAAATCTGTTCTGAAAGACGGTTAAGGTGATCCAATGGGGAGGCAGATATGGTCGACGATACACGTTCTCTATGGTGCTGCTTATTTCTTCCTACTTGATCCTGACTCCAAGAAGGAAGTGCAAAGAGTGATGATATTGATTTTTCTACACGAATGTTTGCATTAACTCTCTCCATTTTTACTAGTGTTTGTCCCCGCATTCATGTCTACTAAAATTGTCGGAAGACGTTCAATTTTTACGCAAAGTGAAAATTTCCATTTGGCAAAAATTCAATGCACTCTCAAATGTTGCAATTAACTTGTGCATTTCATTAATTATTAATTCTATTTTTAAAAAATAATGCAAAAAAGCAGATCAGATAATATCAAAGTTATCTGCTGGTAAAACATAGCAGCATTCGAAAATGAAATGCAGATCACCCATAAATAAGGATTGCACGAAGTGATGTTCCGAATTTGTCTTGACTTCGAAATCATCTTGGTTGAAAAGCAATTGAAACAGTGATTTAAATCTGATATCAACGTAGAAAGATCATTTTTCCAAAAGTCATTCCCAGTTCAAACAACCGGAAAAATGTGAGATAGTGAGATTGTCGACTCAGGTGGCAACAACCAGGATTCGATTCAAGTAAGTATCTTTATCCTTAGCCTTATGTACAACTGAAGTGAAACAGTACGAAGTAAACGTGAGCCCTAGGAAAAATCACATTGCGTGTGCCGTGTCTGGTCCATTACACAAGGATTGTACAATATACTCGTACATTGGTCGGGTTGGCGACTGTTGGCAAATACAGCCGCATCCGCCAGATAAATTCCCGGAATATGTTCATTTGTTGTGAATGGATCCCCTTCAGTCGTCCCATGGCATCGCTAGGTGCTCTTGTGCCTATACACCACCGACGTTTTATTCATTTCCTTCTGGTACAGAATCTCGGATACTTCGATTGTCTGTGTACTCGTCTGTGTCGCGAGTGGTAATAATTATTTCACGTCTCATTTGCATGAATAATCTCGACTGAATCCATTGTACTGTGCATTGGTACAGAGCAGCCACAAAAGCCACTACCGCACGAAGGACCCCCCACTTGACACTCATTGCTTGGGAAGCAACTGCCAGGATTCTACATGAATTTTAACGACTTTAATTCAAAGGTACTTAAAGTTCGTGAAATAACTGCCACGCAAAACAAAGAAAACGAAATATATTACCAATTCTTAGTGAACATTTAGAGCAATTCATATTTCCTCACTTTTATAAATATTTGATATGTAACTCTTTCATAAAATTCTGCTAGATTCTTTAACGTTTATCCTATTCCTTAAACTATACAACGAAAATTGTGTTTTGTCTCAAGGCTGCAAGTTTTCCAAAATTATAATATCAATTATCATTGTATATTATACAATTGCTGAAGAAAATGTAAACAATATAAATCGCGATAAAGGGTTTTAATTTCGTTACCCCATCTACGAAGATATATTATATTGTATATAAAAATAATATTAAAGCTTCGCGGTTCCTTTTGACAACGAATTTTCTTTCATCTTCAAAACATTTCGAATATTCCACAGAATACCTTTTTAAAAACTTAAGCTTTTATACGTCTCAAAATATTATTACATTTCAAAGAGAATTGAATTCATAAAGGATGTTGGAAAGGGTTTGAAATTCTTTGACATTCAAATTCAGGAATACGTCCTCTGCTGGACAAGTTCTGGATAATATTTTTATGTAATTATTATGTCTTATTGAGACGGAAGCTTAAAATATGGGCTTTCTATTATTCTACAATTATTTTCGTTGCAGCTGCAGCGTTATAAACAAAAGAACTAATTTTATGAAAGTAAATGAGGAAAAAATTAAGACTACTCTAATGGAAAACAATACTAAACTTTTCCTTACTTTCTTTAGAATCTGAATGGGAAAAGAATGTTCTTCCATTGCACTTTTGATCCTTGAATCTTAGCCTTTTTCTATTTTCTTTAAAGTTTTATGTATTTGAGTGTAACATATTATGATATAAATTAAATCAAACTAGTTAATGATCAAAAGTTCTACTCAAATAAAGCCCTTTTGCATTCCTTCGATGTCATGGTATTAATTTGTGAAATTCCAAAAAATTTCAAGCTGCGATTTTGATATCATCTTTCAAATCACAACCAATTTAAAATAATTCTAAATTCCCACTAACTTTCAACCATATCTAGTTGTATTATATTGTAACGGAATATATCGTTAAATTAGTTTTTCCAATAAACGGCAAACACTGATGTCGAAGGGCATAATCAATCCTTGTCGAAGAAGCTTTCATTCAAAAATTCATATCTGGAACATTTTCTCAAATTCTGTTTGTGTGCACCCAAATGAGGATTGGGATGCAAGGAACCCTTACAATCTCCAGGTTTCACCTTGTTTAAAATTCATAGGCTATTGCAGTGCAAATCCTCTCTTCAGGGCAGTTTTCGATCGATACGTAATTTGCCACATCTGAAAGTCCATATCAATTCGTTCTAGCAAATTACCACATCAATACCGTCATGCAGGGATCATTGTGTAAACGAACTTGAGTTAAGAGTGATGAAGTAATATTTAATTAATGTTGAATTTTGAAAATAAAATAAAAATAGAAGGCCAAATACAGGACCGTTGCCGGAAAAGCTGTCTGAGGTTTCCCGAAGTTCTTTCCCTAATTTATTCAGGCTTGAACAGAGTCCGTTTTTGCTGTACTTATCAATATCTTTATGGATATGTATTGTGGTATTACTGATAAGCATGGACTTTTGTTCCTACATGGCTACATAGATTAATTAATTAATTATTGTTGCTACGTTTATTTACAGAGTATTACACAGACTTATATCTTCATCTTGTAATCTTTTCAGGTTCAGAAACAAATTGAAATGACTTCGGAGACATATCAGGATTCATCATACGACCAGAAGGGACAAAAACGTCCCAGCAGGCCAAAGTTGCTGAAGTTAACGGATGTCTCAATGCCGCACAGGAACCGGAAAAAAACAAAGTTAAAGGTAAGAATTTAAATTTCTGGTTTTACATTAATTGGGGCAAGTAAAATTTAGAATTCATTTTCCCTGTCTTTGACACATTCGTATGAATCAAAATCCTCTTGGCAAACTCTAGACGAATTTCCGAACTGTAAATTCTGTATTCGTTCATAAGCAAAAGGACTAGCATATTGGGGTTTAGATTTCCTTTGTGCAAGGAAGCAGATTTGTGAAGAACATTTCAAGTTCAATCCAGTCTTCGAATACTTCGAATAAAAATTATCCGCATCTGATAAAAAATTAATCTGGATGAATGAGAACTGATATTCTTTGTATACCCTAGATATAGGGTAGTATGTATTAGTTTTGAGCAAACGTTTGCAACGCCAAGCAATAATGGAGACAGAAAAAAAAGAATGATATATATATTCATAATTAGGAAGTGAAAAGCGCAAAACAAACCATAAACAAAATCCACATTTTTGTATAAAAACTATTCAGGATTATATAGCAACACTAAGAAGGAGTTGACCGATTTTGCTCATCTCCGAACTTAACCTTATCATTTTAACGAAGTATCATTGTAACAAAATTCAAGTGTCCAGCTACAAGTGTTCTCGAGTTATCATCTGGACGGACAACAGACAAATAGACGGATATGCATAAAACGGTTTCTTTTCACTTCCCAATCATGAACATATAATTCTTTTCTTTCTGTCTCCATTATTTCTTGGCGTTGCAAACGTTTGCTCAAAACTAATATACCCTACATGTAGGGTATAAACATGCATTTCTAGATTTTTACATAGAATGAATATATTTCTCTACATCTAGGGTATTACCAATTGGTTCCTTACTAGTTTTAAATTGCCTTAGAACAAATTATTTAATTAATTCTTTTTTTCAAAACTACTCTCCCACTTTATCAGATGACCCAGTTTCTTTATCTGTAATTAATGTCAACCCTTCTTCAATCATTCTTGTGATTACAATAAAATACCGAAAAAGTAAAACAAAAACGCAGTGAACAAAATCAAAAACACGTTTCGCTATATCACCAAAACTCTTCACTTCACGCTGAAAAATGTTTTTAAGTAGGTATGTTCTTGATGATCACACTGGGTGCTATGGAGAGTCTATTACAGCGCAGATATGATACTCTCTATTAGTCTAACATCAAAACAAAGTGATTGGGGGCGAATGAAGAAAGAAGTGAATGATTATATTGAAATTATTATATCTGTCGACATGAAAACTTCAGCAAAGCGAAGTTGTGTAGTGAGGCTGTACTGAATATTCCAACACCCTTTCATTCAAAATCCTCTGAAATCCAGGCCATGCGTATTTATACAAAGTCTGGTTTGGCTTTTACATCATTTTTATGGTTCTCATGCGAATTTTTAAAGTCAATAGTCCATATCAACGCGGAAGAATATCCCAAATTGATGTTTCGTTGTCCTTCGAAATTCGAAATTGGGTTCCCATCGAAGAATTGGCTGTGACGGCGTTCCTTATTTATTTGCCTCCTTTTGTGGATGTGTTATTCAATAGTGATGCAGTTCATACAGTACTTGTACGCTTAAGTTAAACTTATACTTACTTCAAAATAACCAAAATAGGACAATGACGAATTGTGGTTAAAAGATGAGCAAATTAAAATCATGTCTTGAACTCAATACTCTGAGAGCTTTTCTCAGAAATTTTCAAAGGATTTTTTCTTTTTTACATTTCCAAAACATCCTGTAAACTCTTTACTCTTCACATATTAAGATTTATAATTCCTAGGAGAGTATAGGAAATCTTTGAAAGTTAGGTACATCCACATATTATTTAAAATAATATAAAGGTGTGTGTGTGATAGAAGATGAATAATAAAGTCAAAGTCGTAAGAAAAAGTATGAGCATTAATAATTTAACATAACGTACCCGGGGGTGTAAATTTCATTATGCTCTCCCGAAAAAAGTCTTGCCACTTTTGATGTACGCTAGAATTGGATTATCTCTGCGAGGCTAATTGCCTTACGAAAAAATTATTACGGATTTTTTGCAAGATTTCGTTTGTTCACACATAATTACGGAAAATCTAGCGAATCTAATTTAGTTAACAATAAAATTATTGTTTGAAAGGTTTCAAAAAGGGAAAATTTTTTTCATTATATAAATGAATTCGAGTTTGATAAAAAACTCTTTTTGTTTCCTATTTTTTTTTTTTTCGAAGCAAATAAATGTAGACAAAAATTTCACTGCGAACAGAAATAACAGCTGATCGTAGTGCCACTATTTCTTTAATCAGTAGTTAGGATGCGTTTGAAAGAATTATAAACGTCAAGTTAAGTTTAAGTCAGTCGTTGAGAGGAACAAAGAGCGAGAGCAGACATTTTTGCCATATGTACATTGGCCAGCGATCGATCGTGCCGGCGGCCCCGGAAAAAGTAAAGTTAGAAGTTTGAAAATAAAAAAAAAAAATTATTTAAAAAAACAAAAAACCCGACTGCATTAACAAGTATCAACTGAAAAGCGAAAAACAAGTTATATTTAATCTATAGAAATTTGTAAAAGCAATGTATAACACAATATGAAATGTTTATGTGTTCGATACCGCTAAGCAAATAATAAAATATAGACTATGTCTTGTATAAATATAACTTAAATGTTGGAAAGGATATTGCAGGCGGGGACCATCTAATAGTCCAAGCCTTTAAGTGAAAATATTTAAATTTTTTACTACAAATTTGTTTTGAAATTATTTATTATATGAGTCTGGCAAAATTTTTTTTGCATATTCTTGCATTTTTAACTAAAATACATGTCTCCACAAAATTTCATTGAAATCCGCCATAACTAAATTTTACCCAAAAATTCAAATAAATTCAATAGTTTTTTTTTCGAAGACGCCATTTTGAAATAACATACCCTATGTCACTCCTACAATGTATACGAATATAATAACACCTCATTTATTAAAATCCGTCGAGCCGTTTAGGCTGCAGAGCGTCTGGTAGAAATTACATACATACATATACTCGAAAAACATAACCCTTCCTCGGCAGTCGGGTAATTAGAAGGTCATCAGTATTAGACGACTATTGTACTAGTTAAGTAGGTTATCGAATAAACGAAAACAAAGAAAAAATCGAATCGTGTTTTAATACAGTGTAAATGAACTGTTTGAACGAAGTGCAAAATAGAAAAAAAAGACACTATCCTGAACGAAGACTCCCATAAAGGCATAAACGAAAGGCGGTAGGCGGAGTGCAGAAAACTAATGTTTGTTTTCCCAAGCAGTCCAGTAAAAAAAATTAATTTTGACTACATAAACCAATTTTTGAAACATAATAAGAAAGTAAACACTCACAAAAAAAATTCCTTAAGTGTTTCAAGATGGAAGTTAACAACATTTTGGACCGCCGCGCTGCCGGAGTTCATGTTTTCTTTGCCTATCAGAAGTTTCCTGCTAAAGATTTGTATGCCAACTGCACAAATGTCTAGAACTGCATCAATTTCTAGCATTGTGGGTGGAAAGTTCGCAATGTATTTTCTCCGGTTGGTGGGAATGTTTCTCAATTAGGTCAGGTGTTTCACTCAAAAGCACACAAAAGCGCAAACAAGACCTCGCTGTTAAATACCCAAGAACCGTAGAAATTTATTGAATCTTCTAAAGAGAGCTATGATGATATGATTTACATCAAAATGATTTATGTTCACTCATTTCCTTTTCTATTTTCTGCCCAGGTTAAGGAGAGATCCCAGTCGAATGTTCGGGATAGAATTTACGACGATCCGGCTTACACGGATGATGTAAGTCATTTAGCAGTGCCGCTCCGCCGTAGCAGTGGTCCGGACAAAATCGATGAAGGTTCAAACAAGAAGAAAAATTGCCATAAGGATAATCATTTTGCGAAAAGGAATGATTCTGGTCGATATCAAAATGACGAGTCTAGTAGCTCGGACAACATACCTCCGGACCCGGGGAAGCATAAAAGGGGTCAGAGTTTGGAACGAGCAAGCATAATTGAAAGGAGCCCTAAAAAGAGAGAGAAACGTGATAGATCAGCGAAACAAAAGCGGAATTTAAGCCTGGATAATACATTGTCCAACACAATGAGAAGGTCCTTAGAAAAGTCGGAAATATCCTTGAAGACGGCCAGCATCGAACGACAGAAACCCAAATCGAAGTCTATGCAGCGGCAAAATGCATCAGAAAGCTGGAGTTCATGTTTGGCGGCGACTTCGGATTCCTCGAAGGCAACTGAAAATGAGGAACATTACCAGAACAAGAAGGAGTCATCCAAAATGCAAATTGGGAAAAAGTTTCTCAAAGGAGAGATAGGAATAAAAAGTTTCAATTACTATTTGTTAAAGGAAGGCCTAAAGTCATCGAAAAAGTTCGTAGACAAACAGCGAGGCTCGCTATCCAAGAACGACTCCAAGAAGCCTCATTCAAGGAGTGAAGAGAATATTTACGAGGAAATATTTTTCATTGATAAAGCTTCTGATAATGATGATCATAGCAAATATCCTGATTGTGAACTCTGTATGCAGGAGTGCAATAAAGAAAATTGCGAATATTGTCTGGAGGAGTTGAAAAGCAGACAATACTTTGGCAGTTTGGGTAGAAGCACTGGATCACATGCGGTATCCAATTCTGTTCGTAATGACGACATCAACATACCGACAACAGCTCACATCCTTCAGTATCAATCGTACAACCCCAACAATCCGGGTGTCTACAAAATTGAGACGACTCCAGTCGCCTTCACTAGCGACTACAATCCAATTCAGCAGCTGCACCAGCCAGACAATCAGAAGCCTCTGCCGCAGCGACGATTTTCCAGGACTGGCAGCTTAGTTGACGGCAGTCGCATTAATACAAAGTCATCATCCTCCAGTGATTCCCTTCATCACAAATATGCAAGGGATCAAACTTCCCAGGAGCGGTACGATTGCAATCATCCCCTAATGTATGCTGGCCCCCAGATGCTGGGGCCCTGCGATCAGAAGATTTACAAGAGCGACTCAAAGGTTTCCATAATCAGTGAATATTCTGTTCGCAGTGAGAGCTCCAATAGGAATTTTCGGTGTGGGGAAGTTAGCGACTCCAGTTTGGGAGACTCAATGTTTTCGTATTCAACTCAAAGACGCTATTTTGGGAGTTCGGAGAGTTGTAGATTTGCATTTGAGTGCAGACGGTGCAGTTTGGATGGCGAAAAATGTAGTTTTTCCGACACTTGTCGATATGAATGCCGCAATTGTGATTGCTCCTCGAGTTACTTCTCCTCCGACTTTGACGATTACAGCAGGAAGAATAGCACTGGTATGTCGAACAACAGCCAGAAGTCCTACGAATACTACAATGACAACATTGACATCAAACAAAATAAATACGCACAGGATTTCATAAAACATGTCAGCGATGTGAAGAGGAGTATATATCAAGCCGAGCTGCAAAGAAGCAGTGCTCCTGTAATATCAGATCCCTATGGAACGGTACCACCACCAAAGCAAATGGACATGAAAAAATCGATGAATCAGCAAACACGTCAGTATCAACAAAGACACCCTCGGTCCGGTGGTAGTCCTTTCAAAATAACTCCTAGCACAGTACCATCTCTGTGTACACCGTCGATGATTGTGAAGGATGTGAACGTTAGGAGAGATAATAAAAATGCCAGTAATAGTACAAGGATACCAGCCAGTCAAGTTGTTGATAAAGAAACTTCCATAAAAATTCTATCTTCGGATGCCATCGGTGACAAAGGATTGAAATATTCCGAGGGTAAATATGCTCAAATGACGGTGTTACAGTCAAGCGATTCAGGGAAGCAAGACACAAAGGATTCTTTGGAACACAATCAAAAGAGGCAAACTGGAGCAATACCAAAATTATCATCGTCTTCAACAAATAATTCACATCAATCGCACAGGAATTCCAAAAACAATACAGATAGTGTACAAAAGATTGCAGTAACTGGATCAAGAAGTCCACGATTGAGCCCGAAACATTCCCCTGGCAAGGACGCTATCAAAATATCAACACGATCCATTAAGGGTGGACAAACCGTCACAGCGGAGGTGAAAAAATTAATCACGACAACACTTAACAAACCTAAAGAAAGCCAGCGAAATGAATCAAAGGAGGTATCTGTGTCCCAGGATCATTGCGATTCCCAAAGGAATTTTTTGAATGGCAAATGTGTAGTTGGTGGAAATGATAATAATACTAGTGCGGTGGGTCTTGATGGCAACGATAAGAATCCCCAAGCAAAGGATCAATCACGAACGAGCTCTAACACAGCAACAAAGGAGCAGCGACGGAAAAGTATTCCGAAATCAGGACGAGTTGATAAAACCAAATATCAAAAACCATCGTCGGAGTGGTTCGATGACGACGATGGCGATGATGATGTGTTCTTTGATGCCAAAACAGAAAATATGGACGCGAGTCAAGCCAAGAAGCAAAGGGTAAGTCTGATTTTGCTTTTGTTAAGCAATTTAGGAAAATATGTTAGACGAAGCGGAACAGTTTCATGAGAACCTTCCTAATCTTTTGGTTCATTATTCTTTATGATGCCTGACGATCCTTAACCCTTCTATTCTGCAAAAAATCTTCATAATCTCACTTTATTTGAAGAACTTTAAGGTAATAAATGTGTAACAGTTTTAATTTAACTAATGTGAAGGATGTGAATAATAAAGAGAACAACCAAAATAATCACAAAACTGTTTCAAATGATTTCACATGTATTCAAATAAACTTCCACAAAACTACTTTCATTTTGATTTAAAAAAACGAATATACCTAGAAATAGAAAAACAAAATTACTTAATTGCCCAAATACGTTTGGCGTCACTAAATTTCTTCAAAGTGAAAAGTTCTCAAATTACCGTTAATTTAACAAATTTAACAATTTACATGTAAACACAAGTACATCTAACTTGGATATTTTTCAATATTAGGCTATATAGGTATCCATTCAATTTTATTCTTTAACTACTAATAAAAACAAATGATTAAAGATGTCGCAATAAAAAATATCAAAAGTTCTGTACTTCACTTAGAACCAAACTAAGGAAAATCTGCAGAGGTACTATTGTCAAGTCTTCATCATCGTAGTAGTACGCAGATTTTGTTCGTTTTAAAAACCAAAACGAAAAGAACGAAAAGCTTTTCTTCGAAAACTTTAACGGTTTGGGTAAATTAAGTTCGTGGCTTCTTTGAAGAAAAAAATACCCTGTGAAATAAATGAAATTCAAAAATTCAACTATATGAACTAGAAATTATAAATATCAGGTATAAAAAATATCTGTAATGTTGTAGAGCAGTTGCAGCTTGCATCAGAACGGCAAAAAGATTGAATCAACAAATTATGCAAAATCGCCACTTTCGGTTCAAATAAAACTTGTAGCCAATTTTTAACCACCACAAAAAAATAGTCAAGCTGCAGAAAATATCCGTCATCCCATTCTGTTTTTGCAGTTAAATTCATAAATCCAATATGCAGATGATCAAGGTTAATGATCTTGAAACGGAAATGCTACCCTACTTTTGTTGCAGTATAGAATGAATTACTGTGATTCTTTTTTCATCAGTTATGTCACATGTCGATTATGTTTTTTTTTTTTGTAATTTTTCTTTTAGGTGAAAAACCCGAACAATGGGGACGTTGAAATTGAGGAAAAATCCATGACAGATAAACTGCGTCAGCACGTGAAGCAGCCGACTCAATCCGTTGCTGGCACCCAGAAGCCTGAACTCGCTGAAAATCCAACAGAAAATGCCAAACGAAACCAAAACGCCCCAACAAAAGGAAAAGCAACCACATGCGCATCAGTTGAGATAACAAAGTTCACAGCATCCGATGGAGCAATTGTCGACTCTGCGACCCTGAGTTTGGAGACGACGAAAACGCAGCAACTCTCCAAAGCTCAAGTTGGGGAGTCATCAATGAAACCGAAGCAACAAAATGTGGATTCTGCCACAAAGCACCAGAATCCACAGGCATCGGATGCTTCAAGGGGAGCAACACCAAGTCACGACAAAATTTCCCCTCTGATCCAAACAGATACTGCGGATGTGAATCCTCCGAAATCTACCACAAGTTCTGTAGACGGGGCTGAAGTGACTGTGAACTCCATCGGCGCCAAACAGCGCTCCACCGCAGCTGCCGAAACCACCGCCAGTTGTGCTGGCGCTGCTGGATTCGCCGTTGGAGAGATCAGTCGTGAATCTGATGTCGCAGGTGCAACTTTCAACAGGTACGCACGTTTAAATTTTATTCGTTTTTCGTGTCTGCCGGAAGCGTTGGTCGGGTAGCGTTTTAAGTTCATCGACTCGGCGAGCAGAGCTTTTCTTTAAATAGCCGCGTGTGAGGAGTTGGAACGTTAATTTTCTAAGTGTATGTCGTGCCGCTTTGCAAATGAAATCTCTAGTTCCCCGAAACTCGTTGCGTTTTTTAAAGGTTTCGCCCTATTGCGCCGATCAATCAATCGAATCTATCTGTAAACGTATAATATCCGTTCACTTTGCGCGCCTAATTAAACCAATTAAATTTGTTGTCCTTAAAAGAAGCGCAAAATCCATTTAAGTCTTCCTTCATTGGTGGAGTGATAAGTGAAAGTTATGCAGTGAGATATCGTTCTGTTGTTTGGAATAGGAATTTTGTCCTGATTGTATTGAAAGTGATTTCAAAATTGAAATAGTACAATCAGGTGTGCACAGTGAACAACCATTTCCCGGTACCTACCTACCTATTGCCTACGAAAAAAGTGCTCTGGATAAATCGGATTAGACTTCTGTTCTCTCGTCCTGGATTTATGTTCACCAATTCCGCTGGGAGCAAATTGCCGAAAATGTAATCGGAACATCAACAAGTAATTCCAGGTTATCTCTTGCCACTGCCAAATTTTCCTCCTGCAAAGTAAACTTAATTCCATTTCAAATGTTACAATGGAGTATTTTGGGACATTAAAACGTTTGAAATAATTATATTTAACGCCTTCTAATTTCTACACTGGACAAAAAGTAATGAGTCTTTATTTCTTAAACCTAGCGCGGTATGAATATCGATCTCTATCTTTGTTTGGTAGATTGCATTGCTATAACTGTTGTGAACAGCAGAACAAATTCTTATGACAAGTTAGAAGTTACAGCGTTTTTAAAGGTGCCTAAAGAAAATTATTTAAAAAATACAGTCTCATTAATTTTGTCCAGTGTAGTATATTGTTGTACTATAATATTACTTATCTATATTGTTAACTATAATTTATTATTTATATTGTACTACGTATAATTTTATTATAAGTCACTTAAGTTAAGGATAAAAAAGGAATACGTTAGTTGCCTGCATTTTTGAATCTGCAAGATGCAATTACTTGATTTTTTGCGTTTTTCACTATTCGCCATTGAAAAATGTCATGACGTGCATCAGACTCGACACAAAAAGTCGAGTCACTCAGAAAAAAAAGTTGAATTGCTCATAGAGAACAACACTGCAGAGAATAACTTTTTTGCAGCAATATATTTTGACAAGACACTCGACCCCACCTGAACTGCAATGCAATTCAAGCATAAACTGGATTTTAACGCTGTGAATATATTCTCTCCTAGTCTCCTGGTTTTATAAAACATCAACATGGCATAAATGGTTCATCACATCACCAACAATCAGTATGCAGACGACTAGCAATAAAAATCCTCTATTTTTCCAACGTTTACCTCGTGTCCCTAGAATTGCAGTTCATCTCATGTTCACCATCATTCTGTATTTACCTGTCCCTAAATAAATCCCATCCTTCACTTTTCCATCTTTTCGACGTTTAGATATCCTTTTGTGTTTGTCCGTTGCTTGAATGCCAGAGTTTTAGGAGTATCCTCCCGGTTGCCGTTTTTGTTATTCGCTTTAGTTTATGGGCTGAATTGTGCTCCCCCCTTTACATTAATAGACTTATTTCTGTATTTGTTCAAAAGTGTCAGAAGCAGAGTCATCTTGCCATTATTAGGGGGCGAAATTATAATATTCTGTTCAGACGGTCCCAATGGGTGGCAAAAATTATGGTTCCAGTGATAAGGATCGACTCATATGATATATATATATTGAAAATTAATGAGATATCGTTTGCCGCTGGCACGTTGAATACTTAAGGAAGAAACTTTAATAGGTACACACATCTACTACATATAATGTGTTTCTACATAGAATATGCAAGGATTCCCGGAACAGTGGTGACTCTTTGCTGCCTTCTATTTTGCATAAATTAAACTGTACAAAATTGTCCGTAAAAATGCATTCCTTGGAGTTAATGTTCAATTGCCCAAAGGGTTATTTATCGTTGTGCTAGCTATCTGCCTTGTGCAGTACTCTGCGTTTAATTCATACGAATTTTTCATGTTAATGATCGTAAAAATAATTCAACAAAAAATTTTCTTCTGGGTATTAAATTGAGAATAGGTATTACTTCACGGAAGCGCAAAACTCATTTAAAAAATTTTATTTGAAGAACGTTTTAAGCCGGAGGTACACGATACGGAAAACGTCGTATTTATAAGCGATACGCCATATTTTATATCATGTGACTCGACGATAAGCAATATGGTGTATCGCTTATAAATAACCCAAAAATTTCGGAATATTTTCGGCACATCCAAGGAATTTGCAGGGTATAAATTTCCCGAGTCACACCATACAAAACTTTATGTACACAGTTTTGAGATTACTGGCTCTTACGGGCGGCGCGGCGTCGCGGTAATCTGTGAATTGCAAAATACAGATTGCAAACTCATTTTTGCTTATCGTGTGACTCGATGTCAAAAAGTGACATCCACAAAGATATTTCCTTATAAATATGACGTTTTCCGTATCGTGTACCTCCGGCTTTAGAAATATTTCAATCAATTAAACCGTACATTTTTCCATTAATAATAATTTAATTATAATTAAATAAATAAAAGGTTTGATTTGTAGGTATTCCTGAACTCAAATTTTCTAATTAAATTAGTTTTCAAGCTATAACAAGCAAAAAATATGAAAGATTACACCTTCACAAAATTTAAAGTTATGAACTGTTCAAAGGAGATTTACCCATTTATTACCGTTATTACATCACAAGTTACAAAAAAACATGGGAAAGTAATTCAGGGTTTGCTCGTTCATATGTTCAAAAACAATTCGAGATGTAAATATTGGGTAACAAGTAACAATATTCATGAGATTAAAGAGTAATGAAATTACTGTGGGAAGAATGTAAAAAAGCTTTTTTTATGTTGCTTTCCTATAAAAAAGAGCAGGAGATGAAAATAATAGTTTTAGATCAGCGTCCCAGAGGAGTTACTCTACCCAGCCACAGACTCGATAATTATATCAAACTTAATTATTGTGCTCTAGCTTACTTAACTATGAATTTTTTTTGTTAAATAGGTGTGTCTCAATTCTTTTTTCGCTTTTTGTCGTTTTGTAATCCTGCAAAAGCTTTTAAACAAATGGAAAGTTTGTATAATAATGTCGGAGGCTGGTCGTTGAGATAAAATAAAAAATATCAAAGTATATACAGTAACATGTATTCATAAAAAAAAGAGAAAAGGGGAGGTATGTAATCAATATACCTGAAGAGAAAACTCATTTTGCATACTGAAGTGCAGTGAAGTTCATTTAACAGTGGAAAACATTATTTAAGCATCACAAATGTAATTACCTTGAATTAGATTTGGGGAGCGCACCTCAGCACGTCACTTATGTTAATAATTTTGTTTTAATAGCTGCTCATTCGTTGCGTCAGGATTCGTGAACCATCATCAACGTCCTATAAGTAGGATGCTACCACAATTTGATGGAAAGTTGGAACCTCACTACTCACTAGATTTCAGGGAATCAAATCTGGGCATTTTCAGTCTCATTACTTGCATTCGAGTTGGTATACAAAAGAAGGAAGACGGGTACCCAAGTGGAGTGCACATTACGATTTTCATCATGGGGCAAGCAACTGCAACTGAAAGGGTTAACGATACAAAGCCGACAATGTTAAACTAGTAAGCTGGAGAACGAGTTTGAATTGAGCAGTAATTTTGTAAGATCTTTCAACAAAACGATGTTTTAAAATTTGCAAATCAGTAAAAATGCAATAACAGAAAATTATATTGTATTTTTCTGGAACTTACAATGGTTTCACTGCTTTTGAATGACATTATTTGAAGGAAATTCGTCTTGTAAATCGTTTAAAAATATTTCAAGATACTTTTTATTCCTCCTTTAAGTAGATATTTCTATGTTGTGAATTTATACCTATATAAACCAGACAAAACTGTGCAACGTAGCTATGAAATTGATTCTTTTTTCAATAGTATGTTTATAGCGAAAAACACACACTCAATAGCATATGCGATAAACATATTAAATTCCCATTGCTTGACAATCTACGTTGAACTTTATTTCTCTTGTGCGTATGTCCTTGGATTGTATGGGAGAGTAAACATGAAAGCGTTTACACTTGGCAGAAATGACAAAAGGCTGAATAACAAGAGAAATGCCTTCAGCACGCAATAAACAGACAAACATGTGGACATTTCAGGAAAACACCATAAACTACTACTCTTCCATCCCCTTCTTCCTACTCAACCGATTCTATCTGAGACAACTGTAAAGGACATCAAAGGGGTGTAAAACCTTCTGACAGCCAACAAGATTTTGCCCTTTAAACTTCCATGGCAACATCCTGAAAGGATTCTATCGAGAGTATACTAGAGTTTCACATTTGTTAGAAATAATTAATCAACCGTAAGCGTAACATCTATTTAATACAAAAATTATTTTGCTTGAATATGTTGCACAACGAAATGTTTTCAATTCTAATAAATAGGGTCAGTTTTGATTCGACAAATGTGAAATCGTGGGAAAACTAAATACGTACAGATGGAATGCAGAATAAATATTCCAGAAAACCTCAAGTACTGAAAAACAAATTACAAATTGGTGTATAAAATGTCACAGCAAGTGAACTTGTAATACTGGTTATGGACTCTGTAACACGATCATTTAATTGCAAGTTTACATTATTTGTGGAACTTAGCGAAATTCGCCTCTATTTAACAGCAGAAATCAACGGCTTTTTCACGAGTGCAACCAACTGCCTTTTTAGTTGACCGCACATACATACACCTCCACTTGCGCAATCTGTTCCTCCTGATCCAGCTCATGGCAATTTAGAGAGCTGAGCAAATCCTTAAAAGGAAACTTGGTTGTTGCGAAATCCCAATGTAAAATCGACAACTGTGAACCTTGATATTTTTCTCGTTGTTGAACTTATCTAAAAATTTATATTTAAACCTTGAGCACATCTTCCCAATTCCAAATAGTTAAATCGAAGGATATTAAAATATGATAAAAATGCTGCACGTTATGTATATTATACGGATTTTACCTTGCGTTTATAATTGCAACTGGCGGAGTTTTTATACACTTTTGTTTTATTATACTATTATACACCTTTGTAATCGGTTCGGAAAACATTCTTTTTAACAACCTCTGAAATTTTTAATTCATCTATATTAACTTCTTAAAAACTTAAGGAAAACCTTTCGACGACTAATTAACACACTTCCTGTCATCCAATCAAATCAAGCTAAAACTTTACAGATCGGTTCGTTGTCAATGACAATGCATTTTAACAAATTTTTATTTTGCACTGCGCATAAAAAAATTATCATAAAATCAAGTCATCTTTCCGCTTTTTTTTAATTAATTTTAATTGTCGCCATTTTGAAAATACGTACTATGTAGATGAATTATAGTAAAAAACACTGTTTTCACGGTTTTTTTTTTTTTTTTTAAGTTTCAAGATGCGTAGAGTCCAAAAATGCAATGACTGTCCGTCGCGCCGTCCGCCGTGTCAGCAATATCTGCCTTAATATTCGCTCGAAAAAAATTGTTCTTTCGCAGATAAGCTACATTTGGGCCCTACTTATGTCCCGAAGCTCAGCAGCTTGATCGGAATACTCCCTGGGGTTTTAAGGGTGAAAAAGGGGTGTAAAATTAGTCATTTTTAACTTGGGCATGTGGGGTATCTTTTTTAATGTTTTTAAGGGTGAGGAGATCAAATATGAAGTCGATTTTGAAGAAAGAGTGAAGAATTAAAAAGAACATATTAAACAAATTACTAAAATTTTTTTTTAAAAAAGTGCACAATTTTTATTTAAAAAATGAAAAACTTTTTTTTATGAAAATTTAAGATAAAAAGAAGAAAAAAAGTAATGAAAAAAATTAAAGGAACCGGGATCACTAGTCCAATAATTGTGCCGTTTATTTATTGATTCTCTGCGTCCCGCCCAATTTGGGCACTAATGTTTAGGATTTGTGGGTCGCTTCACTCAAGTCTCCAATTTTGAATAAGAAACTTATATGTGTAAAGACTTTGCAGCGTTTTTCATCTTTCTTGCCTAAAAGAGCACGATTTTTTCCAAAAGATCTCTCTACAAGAAAACTTAATTGATGTCACGTTTTTCAAGACATGTAAAAATACATATTTCCACTCTTCAAATCAACATTTAAATACTCCTCCCCTCGACACAAGATAAACAAAAATAAATTTTGTAGTGACCCACAAATTACTATATTTTCCTAATTTGAATTCCTTTTTTTGATATCTTTTCTGTGGATCGTCCTCTTTTGATTTACACATTCGGAAAACACCGTACAGCCGCTGATCTTTTCCATTTAAAATGTTCCGTGTTCAGTAATATTATCCCAAGAAATGTTTTCTTTGAATTTTCTTATGATTTAAATAAAAACATCGCTTTGAGCATAATCAGTTGATGTAAAATAAGTTTTTTCTTTTTAAATTAAACTTTAAATTTTATTCTATCCACGTGTTTTTAGACATTTTAAAAATTCAAAAACTTTAATTTTGTTGTCGAAAAACAGGAATATTAATTCTGTCTTAAACTTTCAAAATCTAATTATAAAATGCTTCCTTTTTCTTTGTGAAGGGTAGGAAAAAAAGTTATGTCCTTAATCAAGGTTTATAAAGTTAAGAGAATATAATTAAAACAGCAAATAGAAAAGTATTTCGAATGGAAACTGATTCATTGGATTTAAAAAGCAACATTCCTAACTACTTTAAATGAATCACAACAAGTTGTTATTTTTTTAAAAAAAACATTCCATATCGGGATACTATTGGCACCCACGGGGGGGGGGGGGTTATAGCTCTCGCTCCAGGAAAAATAAAAAGATATATAATCGTATAGTTAGGTGTTTTTTTCAAAATTGATTTAAAAGTGGTTTTTATTCATTTTACACGTTCATTCTTTTTATTCCTTTTTAGCAAGTAAATCAATAAATTTTCCGCATTCCCTAGAAAAAAACCGTTCTAGCATAGGAACCATGTAAGTTCATAGTACAGGCAAAGAATATCAATAAAGAAGTGAAACTCTGACCACAGCAATGTTTGTGCAGGAATACGGTGTGAGTATGATTGCGAATATTAATGTGTGAAAGAAATGCAGTGTGGTTCAAGTTTGGCGAGAATTTAAAAAAAAATCTCTTTCGGCAGGCCTGCAGGATGAGGTGGATTTCGAAGTGTTTTGATTGCACTTATTAGGGTAATTTATTTCAAAATCGAGAAACTAGTTATGGATTTATAAACTACTCATCAAGAGCTTTTCAACGATACCCCGTAAGACGTGATTTAGCAAAATCCGAATTTCCACGACCAACCCCATTCGTACCCCACCAATCCCTAATTCGGTGGTGCCACCGTTAATCTCATAGAGAATACTCTAATTTATTCAAATAAAGTTTCTCTCTAAACTTCATAGGGGCCGAGATACAATTTTTTTTAAATTTCAACCCTCTTGGGGCGATCTTGCTCATTAACGACCTTAACTGAGCTATTAACCCCAGAAATAATATTATAAAATGTGGTTCTAATAACTTCAAAAATAAGGCTGCTGGCGCGTGTAAATATATTATATACATATTATATATACCTATATAAACTTTCGAACGGCGGCGGCGGCGGGTGGATTCGTACTCAGGGAGGCATGAAACGAAAAACTATGAAAGAATTTTTCGAAAGTCGTGAAATGGTATACACCTCAATAGGTAGATTTTTCTTCCAAATCTACCTAATATTGAAAATTAGTAACGAAGTATAATTGGTGCAGTCCAATTATGAAACACCCTAGATTAAGATGTAAGACAATACATTTTTAAATTTTTTATACAGAAGCACCGTTTGTTAGGAAATAGCGTAAAATCGTGCAAAAACCGTTTTCCAATTGTAATAAATTAAATTAAGTTATAATTGTGTTATTATTCAAAACGCATCTAAAAATATAAGGTTTTTGGTACTTATCTGTAAAATGTCATGATCGTATAAAAAATTTTCGTGCATATACCTAATTAATTATAATACGCATTTACAACAATATTTACCCAAACAAAGTTAATATGTAAATATTCAGTAAACAAAATCAACATGTTTGTATAAAAACGATTCAGACTTATATGGCAACACTAAGAATGAGTTACCCGATTTTTCTCATTTAACTTAAACTTACAATTTTAACGAAGTATTACTATGCTAAATTTCAAGTCTCTAGCTGCAAGCGTTCTCGAGTTATCATTTGGACATACAACAGAGAGACAGACATGCATATAACGGTTTCTTTACATTCCCCCATCAGGAATGTATAGTCGCTATATTATTTATTATATAAAAAATAGCTTCCTTTCTTATCGAGCTAGTATACGACATACGTCAGGAATTTTGTCCACTTTTATCCAACTTTGACCAAATGTATTTTACATAGAAGTCATATTGCAGCTCGGTTACTGTAGCCGCAGTAGTCTCATATTTCTCATTTAAGTGAATTTCCTTTAAAATGCCGCGGTAGAAAAAATTTGGACTATCCCCGGTACCTACTTAAAAAAAAACGCCGTCCCCCCGCTTGGGGTTTGCCCCACCCTAGAAATTATCATATGGGCGCTCATGCGGAATATAGTCAGTAGCCTTCCAGCATCTTTGGTCTAATAGTTTTGATTCTTGTACCCAACTGCAGGTACATTCAGCAACTGAAGTGTTTCTAACTTGCCACTCTGCGTTCACTTTCAATCTAGTTCCATTTTGATTCTTATTAAATTCGAATCACTGGTGTTTTAAAATGATTTTTATCACTGTTTTAATTTTAATTCGCTTCTGTTTTCCATGCCATCGTCCACAGCCGCGTGTTCATTGCAATGCCAGTCATTTGCTAATTAGTTCCTCTATCGCTCTACAACTGCACACAAGAATGTGAGACATGCAAGGTCATGCATTTTTTGTTTTGTTTTCTAAATCAGACGTGGTTACCTTACCTTTCCGGTTTTGCAGGCTGAAACCCCTTAAAACCTACTGGAAACACCTCGGGAAAAACTCCTTGTAAAATTTTGACCTGACCCATTCTATTTCAACCCACTTGTAAAATAATCTAAAGAAATCTCGTATAGAAACGTCTACTTATTGGCGACCCTCAACTAAAATTAGGATTATACAGATTTTCTATGTTAAGTGCTAACTGCTTTGTGCCGTAAAAAAAACAACCCGTAAACACAACGTTTTTTCCTTAATTCATCTACATACATATTTGCGAAAGTGTGACAATTAAAATTCAAAAGAAAAGATGACTTGATTTTATGATATATTTTTTATGCGCAGTGTAGAACGCTGTCATTTTTGCATTATTATTAAAGGTTTTTTCCGTTCCTTCCGTGATAACGAGATAAAATTCTGTTAGACTGCATTGTCACCGACAATGAGCCTATCTGTATAGTTTTAGTTCGATTGGATGACGGGAAGTGTGTTAATTAGCCGTCGAAAGGTTTTCCTTAAAACGTCACAAATACAGAAATCCACAAACAAGCAAGTTTTCGCGAAGTTAATATAGATGAATTAAAAATTGTTTTAATTCACAAATTTCAGTAAAAAAAAACACATCAAAGAATCTTTTTGAAATCGCTACAAATTCAAGCTTCAAAATAAAAAGAAATAATCGAAAAATGTCCTACCGTTTTCTTTTAATAGCGATTTCAAAAAGATTCCTTAAGATGGCCCACCCTTTATTTCTCAAACGGAAACATAACAGTGATGAATTTAATTAATTATTTACAATCATTTCGCACTTGCTAGCAAAAACTTTGAATTTCTCTGCATCCTGGAAAAATTTTCGTCCAAATGATTACTTAACAGAAAAAAATCAGTAAATAGTTCTGCAAATTTGAGAGAAAATTTAATTAATTCGCGGTCAAGGACTTGATTTTCCTGAAAGTAGGTATAAATTCACGTTAAATAAATTATTTCAAAAAAATTGAAAAATATTTTACCTATAATGGTTACAATTTCAACCTATACAAAACTTTGGAATTTTTAGAAGAATCAAAATAGTAGGTACCAAATAAGAGTACAACACCTAATTAACCTAAATAAAATAACAAAATCGAATCGCAAAGCAAATTAAATTTTTATAATTAATATCGGCACAAAATCAAAACTCTAGCAATATTCAATTACAGTTAATCTTTAGTAAAAATGTTACAAATAAAGAAAAAAATATGTATCGATAAATAAAGAAATTGTTTAATTCTTTACTAAAAAGTATTATAGAAGAGATGAAAAACTTCTATGAGAAGATAAGTTACAACAGAGACAGCCAACCTCCATTTTAGGCATTCGGCAATCTCTAGGGAATTACAGAAAGTAACTTTTCGAATTATAAGTTTTGATGTTCTGTGAAATACATTTTAACTCGGAAAAACTGTTCAACCAATTTTTACGTACATATATGTAGGCAGTAGGACATAGGTACAAATAAAAGTTATGGCTAAAAAACTATTTGGCTGAGTGCTGATGGCAGTTATGGCGTGATTGAAATATCACAGTGGCTGTTATTATAACAAACAAATTTTATCTGCCGCATCGCATCGTGTGGTTCATGTTAATTATGTCGTAAAAAGTTTGTTCAGTTTGTTTATCTCTGCAGCACAATCTTAGCTCGTAATTATATTACCAGTTAATTAACAGTTAATAGCTCATTTATATTTGCCAGATATTGCTGATAGATGCTTTAAAATTTGAAGATGACTTCGCTATAATTAACTTGTTTCAACGAGGAAGAATGCGGCGTAAACCACTAATCTTTAAGCTAATTTTCAGTATTTCATTATAAATCTAATTAACATTTCCACTGCCCAATTTTTGCAGAATTATTTGACAAATCCTAAAACGAGATATACATACATACGTCTTTTATTTTTGGTTTTATAATTACAGAAAGCTGTACGTAACAAAAATTGTCAAAATTTCAGGGTAATAATTTTTTTTACGTGGTCACTAAATATATTTTTTGTTAAATAAGTAACAATTTTAAATAGAATCAAACTATATTGACGAGCAATCGCAGAAAATAACAAAAATTTTGAGTTCACAAGTTGTTGTATATTATTGAGAATTGTCATAACAATGTGAAATAATTTTGTTAAAATGTTTCAGTAAACACATATTGTCAACGTTCGTTTCAGGTGGGACAATTTTAGCTCATTCATGACACTCAGATTCTTTGGCTTAAAGCGCTTGAAGCAGGTTAACCCACGTGCGTCGTGACAACGGTTCTGTCTAGGTCTTTTCGAACTGTTACTGCCTCTGACGTCGCGTCGTCGGTCTTGGCGTGTGGGTGGGAATCTTGGTTATCCGGAATCCCAAATCAATTCCAATCAGATCACTTTCGATACTGCTTCAAATTTAGATAAACTGCCGTCAGAAGATACACACGGAAAACACGGGTGTGCCGTGTATGGATAAATATTTCAAAAATGTCGTCATACCTTGATTTATTGTTACACGAAGAAACGAAATTTGGGACCTCCAAAAATGCTTAGTGGGAAACTTAAGTGAGATGAACTTCTTAACACGTTTTCGAAATTCCTGGCCATGTTTTATAATTAATTAACTAAGCTTTATATAAATTAATATTAGTGGTTAATAGTTCCGATCTATTACAATATTTTACATTCAAATTTGGCAGAAGAGAACAGAATTTACGTAGGCACCAAAAGGTGATCTCGACTTCGTACTACATTTGTGGTTCTCTTCACATCAAAGACTTCTGCTAAAGTAAAATGCAAATTAACACAGATTTTACAATAAGAAAATAAAACAATAAATACAAACTTAATTGAATTTTATCAACCTTAATTGCCTTCCAAAAAAAATTTGCGATTTCAAACAATAATCAAAACACCTTCGAATCGAAAATCGAAAATGTAGAGAGAAAATAGGTATTTCACCATTACCTAAAATCAATGTAAAACAAAAAAGTAACTTTTGAACTTCATTCAAAAGAAAAACTAGTAAGGAAGCAATTAGTCACACTGATTATGAGATAACCTACGAGTAGATGTAGAAAACTATACTCATTCTATGCAAAAATCTAGACAAGCATTTTCTTATGTAACTAAGTCTAGTAGTTGTCACGCATGGCCCAAATTGAACAACCCCAAGGGAGATGGTTATCCCCCCGCCCCACAAAACTAAAAACGTAAAAAAAATTATCCCGCTGGAAAGATCCCCATTCATTCATTCTAATCTAAATCAAAAAACCCCATGTACTTCCATCCACGTTTACCACCCTAAAACTTTTAATATCGTGTAAAAAAGACCATGTAAAAAACATTTCTCCCAAATAATTAATTATAATCCGTATTTATGACAATATTTAACGAAACAATTGAAAATTTAAACATTCAGTAAACAAAATCAGCATGTTTGTATAAAAACGTTTCAGCCTTATATGGCAACACTAAGAAGGAGTTGCCCGATTTCACTCATCTTCTCTTTTTTCTGTCAAGATTATTTCTTGGCGTTACAAACGTTCGCGCAAAACTAATATACCCTACATCTAGAGTATAATAATTACTTCTTTTTATATGCCCATAATTCAAAAAAAACTTGAGTAGTAAGGACAACATTTGGCAAGACTTTAAAGGACTACTACGACTTTTTTTTTTTGGATGTAACCCTGACAACCCCTTCTGTAAAGTGCAGTCTAAAATTAAAACACAAGTGCCTTAATTTTAAGGAAAATATCACTTTTATTCCCAACCACGTAATCAAAATTATTTCATGGTCCAACTTCAACTGACTGTCCTGAAAAAAAACAGTACTACGGTATTTCGGCAAGTTCCGTAAAAAGTTGGCGCATTTAGTCCTGATTCCAAAATGGTATGACACTTCATATAATATTTCTTAAATAAAACTAAGGATTTTTTTTTTCGTAAAAGAACCCCATTTTATACTAATTATTTTGATCACATTTTGTTAAAATGGTTCTGCTGCTCGCTAAGCTTAGTGTCAAATAAGCAAAGTCTCAGTCAACTTGCACATTGAAGTTCTGAACTTAGAGAAAGCTTAGCGAGCAGCAGAACCATTTTAACAAAATGTGATCAAAATAATTAGTATAAAATGGGGTTCTTTTACGAAAAAAAAAATCCTTAGTTTTATTTAAGAAATATTATATGAAGTGTCATACCATTTTGGAATCAGGACTAAATGCGCCAACTTTTTACGGAACTTGATTAAAATTGGAAGGTCAAGTTCGAAGATGAGCAAAATCGGGCAACTCCTTCTTAGTGTTGCAATATAAGCATGAGTCATTTTTATACAAAAATGTTGATATAAGAATGAGTATATTTTTCTACATCTAGGGTATCACGTAATTGGTGTGACCAATTGCTTCCTTACTAGTTAACATTCTACCATAAAATAGACATCTCGATAGCATTGACGCGTAGTTACCCGGAGACACTACACCTTAGTGTTATTTTCGTGCTGGGGATTACTTCCACATTAGTTGAACTCAAAAGCATCCGGATCCGAACAAAGGCGAGCCTTTGGAGCAAATCAATAATAATCGTGCTTAGGCCTTATGCTGTGCTACATTCCCAGCCCACAGAAAGTGTGTCATCAATTTAAGATGTATACTTTTTTGAAGTGCAATACTGTGCTGTCTTTGCCATTAGGTTGCACAACGCTTTTTAGTGACTTCATTGTTTTACATATCAGCATTATAACAGGAACCTCAAGAGCGTTCGTGTCGTTAAAAGAGGCGCAGACATGATAGAGCATTTTACGTGTTACTACAAAATGTATGTCATGAGACTTAAATGCCTCAACATCTGTAAGGATGAGGACAATATCGTGCTAACAGCTAAATCATAAAAAGATCAGTACTGTAGAAAGAACTAAACGTGTCCATTTGCAAGGTTCTGATGTTCCTTCCTTTCCCCTACATGAGGGGAAGTATTGTCCCTTAAATGAATTTTTATCTTTGACATTCTTCAGGCAGTACCAAGTTCTAATTAAAAGTCACCCGTTTTTTTAAGTTGAAAATTCATTAGGGAAATAATGTTTTTAGCAGAAATACAAAATCAAATATATTTTTGTAATTTTAAATATAGTTTTATGTCCAGTTACGCTTCTATAATACGAAGAATATCTAACAGACAAATAACAACAGCATTCCAATTTAAAATGGAGTCACATTTACAATATATAAAAGGAGCAGAAATTTGCTAGGTTCCCACTCCTTCAATCGTGAGATAGTTTTGTCCTTTATGTAAACCTTCAAACAATTAAAAACTCCAATTATATTACATTTCAAGTAAACGACAGCATTTTAAAAGAGCAACCCTATATTTTTCTAATTTCAAGAATTTTCTCGGTCTTGTATATCCATTATCCTTATTCCAAAATTACCTTCCTTCTTATTAATTGTTATAATTTTTCGTGCTCCTTATTTCAAGGAACACAGTAATGAGGTTGAATTATTTCCAGCAAACAAACAAATAAATTCGAATAACCACGAAAATGCAAGAAAAAACTTTTACGAATTAAATTAAGGATAATGGAAACCAAATAAACTTAAGTCTAATCGAGCAAGACGAAACAAATGAATGTATTTATTTGTTCTGCTTTGTTTGTAATCCCAAAGAGTCCTTAGTTCACACAAATTAAAAAAATTCTCAGTTAATACACCATACATTAAGTTAAGCGCACAATCCCGTGAGAATGGAATGTGAGAAGGATGCTGGAAATGAGAATTCATGAGGGAGCTTTTCATTCATTTCCTTAGGTTACGAAGAGGTTATTATCAAAGTAGGAAAAAGTGTGAACACCAATTTCTCTGGGCAAGTTTTACCAATAATTTAGACACTAACAATTTTCTCCTCCCGTTTATTTACTTCATGCTCAACCTCTACATAAATGGTTCCAGAAGTATATATTCGACTGATTTGTAATGGATTCATTTAAGAAATTTTATTCATATTTTTTTGTGCAATGGAGTCTGTGAGTTGTGACTTGACAGGGAAATGCCTATTAACTATCGGCCGTTGATAAAAAAAAACCCTGCTCTGATCTGTGACGTCAAGTGAATCTTTTGAAGGTTTTTCAAAAAAGCTTTCAATAGCTTTTTTAAGGAATCAGTGCAAGTAGTGAAGATATTTGAAACTTTTGTGTTTAATTCAATTTTGATCATTGTAATAAATAATAATAGCGGCATTTTCTTTATCTGTACTGGATGAATATCAATATTAGTCTCTTGACATGAAGTTACAACAACAACCCACTATCCACACTTTTATCCGAATTAGTATCTCAGTATCACCCTTTTATCTCGATTACCATGAACCTTATAGGGTAGTGGTCAATGGTGCCGATTATAAGACCATTCCCTACTATAAGTCCCCGACCTGACGCTCGTATGAAGCGGCGCGGCGCTGTCAGGCGGTTATCCGGTAAAACAGCAGTCTATGACGTCGTCAACCTTCTGTTCGTCAGAAGAGTATTTCCGCTTGTTCAGTAAAGCACAATAACTTTGGTTGTGTTTTTATAGTCTCTTGATATTAGATGGGTAGCTATTGAATGTGGTTAAAGCGTCCTGAGGTTTTAGTTTGCCTAAATGTAAATCTAACCTCAAAATTAGATATCGTTTTTGTTCCCATGGCGGGCCTTAATATGAGACCCCATAGTATGCCTGATATTGTATTGTTGACTAATATGAAACCCCACGATATAGTTCACTTAATTCTTATTTAATATAGGCGCGCAAATAACATTTGACTGAAAATAGTGTTTAAGGTTTTTACTTTTACAACATAATCATGAATTTATGAACACTTTTTTAATAATAAAAGGAAAACTTTCATAAAAATATTAAACATTACCTACATATAATTGGACATTATGTTATATATTTTAAATGTTCCAGGAAGGTAAATATATCATATGAAATAATATCTATTGTGTTTTAAATACATCATTCAGTGCTCTTGTAATATACGAAAAACAAAAAAGGTATCATATTCGGCAACACTACCCTATGACAACAGAAAAAATCGAGAATTGGCAATTGAATAAAAAATTGAATTGTGCAACGACTAAACAAGAAAATCTAGGGCCTAGAGTATACCTAAAAACACTTTTTGCGATTATCTTTTGCATAGGAAGCTGGAAGCTGTTCCTTTCCTTATTTTTCAGGCTATGTCAAGATTTTTGTTTTGATCGAATTGAAATTTTAACTTAACTTTAACAAAACCTTAAAACGAAAAAAATTGACAAAAACGGCAGAATGTGTTTTGTCCCTCATGGAAAAGTGTCATCTGGAGTTATGCTCCACAGGGCAATCAGTTCTCCTAAACATTCATTCGCGCTATAATCATAAAAAAGCCCCACCCAGCACCACCTTCTCCTGAGGCTGATTTAAGGTGAATTAAAGGTACTCTTCTCTTCTACCGTTCGTGGAAAATTTTGGCTTTAGATGTAGAGTATAATAGTAATTGGTTCTAGCAGGACCTAAAATTTTCAGAATGGTTCAACAAAATTTGTGAACACATTTTCATGTTTGACTTGAGTAAGTTCTAGAATTCTTCATGAATTATTCGTGGATTTGGTTTAATATTCTCTGAATAATACACCTTTGTAATCGGTTTGGAAAAATTTTATGAACACACCCTCAAATTTTTTTCTTTTACGTTTCAAGATGCGTACAGTTTAAAAATGCAATGTCCGCAGTAGAACGGTAATCTTCGTTAATCCTTTTAGAAACAAAAAGTGTAAACTGTCAGGCTGATTGAAAAAAGCCTTCGACTTAGCACACAGTTCTACTTTACGCGAATCTTCCATTCCTGCTCTTTTCGTCGTACGAGCTTATCGTTCGCCTAAGTTCATCATTCACGGATTATGGAAAGTCTCTGTTGGTGATGCACGCCAGCGCCACGACAACTCCCTTTTGTCACAAAAGGAATATGGAATAAAATGAGAAAGAAGGCAATTTCCATCGTTATCTGGAGTTTTAGAGAACACGCAGCGAAGTATCTACGTTCTGAAATGTCGCAGTATTAAGAGCGATCAGCGGTGTTTTGGCGTACACCTTTCAAAATATCTAAATAAACAACACCGTTTCTTTGACTGTTTTCATTACATAATTCTTTTGTTTTTATAGTACATGTTCAATCGTTCATAAGTAAGGCATTATGATCGTATTATTATTTTCTTGAAAGTCGTGTTCCAAATTGGGAATAATTTTCTCAAGGAACAGATACGCATCCTACCAGCTGCCAAACCAATCAGCTGCGTCAACTCTTATTTCTGTTGGTATTTATTTCTAGTTTCTTTGTAACATTTTACATCATAGGTTTTTCTTTTTCATGTTTCAGATGAAAACGGGTCTTTAAATTTTACATTCGAAACTCAGTGTTCACACTTTATACCCGAAATTTTAATACTAAAAAGGTAGTTGAAAAGAAAGACGTCAAGCGAAAATAATCAATTTTGCGAATAACAATTTCTATGCTTTAGCTCCTTTATCCGGAGAACGAGGGTAAAAGATCCGACATTTTCGAAACTTAAAATAAAAAGGGTTATAAAAAATTGGACCAATTTCTGTGTTACGTATAAGCTCGGAACTTTGATAAACCTTCTTATGTGCTGATTTTGCAAGAACCCTAATTTGAAAGAAAGACTAAATTTGTAATATTGTTGGAAAATCACGAAGTGGAATTCTGCAAAATGTAAATACTTTTCAAATTTATTCCATATTAATAAAATTGTTCTGCGAAATTGCAACACAAATATTAACTGAAAAAATGAATAACAATACCATGTGCAACAATTACAACCATCTAATGCAGGGTTGGCACAAATTAGTTTTGGTGTCATGCGAAATAGTTCATCAGCAAGTGCCAATATTGGCCATAAAATGTGGTCCGTGGGCGTCCAGCGTGCACGAGCGACGCTAAATCTTCAAGTAGTAGTTGTATTTAATGGCCTAATCCGTGGATTTTGTAGTCTAAACTTACTGCGATAGAAAAGGTCAGTTTGGTGTTCACGTCGAGTTGTAGGTCAGCGTTGGCTGCCATCGTGGTATGGTAATTCTGAATTGTAAACAACCTCGTGAGAGAGGTTTTTCGTGGGTGGTGATATCCCCTTACCTCAACATTTAGTACATTTTGTGATTTAACCAAACTGAAGCGGTAATATATCGCAAAGCCTCGTACCAGCAAAGTTTTTTACTAATTATATTATTACAGTGATGTATTTTCCATTCCATTCGAATCCGGTGAGTTAAAAGGAATTTATCAAAATATCGAACCAATAGTAATTGTAGTTGGTTTTGTCACTAGCTTTGAGTAATGATAGGAAGTCTTAGTTTGTCCAATGTAAATTGTCATAAATATTTAAATTGAAACCAAAAGGGCGGAAAGAGATAAGTTTAGATTAGTAAATCAAGCATGTATTTCAACAAATCAATCGTGCTCTGCTAATGCTCTGGGACACCATTAGAATGAATATATTTGGCAAATTCCTGAGATTAATTTCAATCAAACCATTTCTAAATGAAAACTGAATTTAGTTGAATTAGTGGGTATGAAATAATCTCCATCACAACTAATTAATTTAATCAACTAATTAGTTGGGCCGGTATACCACCCAGGGTTTGTAGTCTAAGTCGGACATGCGTTTCCATTATTCGCTTAATTTCACACGAATTGAATAGATGTAGGATGGAGGCACAGGTCTGTCATAAGCAACAGGACCCTACAATAAAATGAGGACACAACAGACTGAATGAGTTAACACACATCAGGGAATGAGAGAGTTTCATTGAGCCAATTGTTTCCGTCGTAACTATGTATGTGGAACAAAAATAGGTGTAATATCTATAATCCAATTAGCAAATATTGTGATTCATAGGTGAAAATATTGGATCCATATACGGAAATAAATATTTAACTACACAAATAAATCGTAATTCGTGGAAATTGAAATGAAAATACCGCATTCAGTTTTCAAATCGATTTTTTAAAGAAAGGTACCATCATCCGAATGCTTCAAGCATTTGGTGATTGTGATGGTGAGTGTAGATATGTTGCATAGATGTTTGAAAATAAAGCGATTATATCCACATGGAATCTGGCAGATGGTTGTAACCCTTTCGCTGCAGTTGACGGTACTAAAATAAAGCAACAAATATCTTGAGCAAAATGCAAATTTCATTCAAGGACTAATAATCGTAAGATTGCCGGAAACTGCGATCTGCCATCAAGAAATTTTAGTTGTAATCGATGAGAATTATGGGTGCACACTGCACGCTACATGTAAAGCGTGTTTTCCTTTCCTACAACGCTTCTATGTAGTATGTAAGACAATGTATATAGACTATAGAGTAACTTCAAATATCCAAAATTCTGCTATGGTAATGTCTGGTTTGCTCATTAAATCTACTCGTACTAGTATATTAGATTCTGTCATTTGCACTGGCTGTTAAGAAAGAATCACTCGCTCCAGTTAACTGTTTTTGACGAGTATATTCGTCATAGAAAAAGTACATTCGGCATGAGGAATAAGTCGAAATAAAAGGAACAAATAAAAGATTATAAATAATAATTACCCACCAAAAACATTTTCATGTAAAGTAACGCCAAGACACATATTGCTTGCACTGTAAAAATTTTATCAGATCTTATGGAGAGCCAAGCTACTAACTCTACATGCCCTAACCTAACTTGTCCTAACACTCTCTAACTCTCATTATAGCGTATAGCGTTCTGCGTGAATCATAGTCTTAAGTTCTCGACCTTAGTCAAAATGTGTGGCTTGACCGTTTCGTCTCAATGACCTATTGGCACAAAATTAAATCCTAGTTAGTGAATTACTTACGGCCAAGGCCCACATGTGGACTAAGGTGTAGGGTTTGTCGAGAACTTAAGACTATGATTTATGCAGAACGCTATACGCTATAATGATGAGAGTTAGAGAGTGTTAGGTTAGTGCGTGTACTGTATAGTTACGAGCTTGCCTCTCCATAAGACAGAGAGTAGTGGAAATACTCGAGAGGCAACTCCATATAACGACGAACCGAAATCAGTCTCCATACATTTCATTTTAAAGCAGGGATCGGCATGCAACCACAGTCTCAAAATGTGATTGTGTGAAAGCTTTTCAAAGCTCTCTCACGGTTTTTCCACAGTGCAAGAAAGTTTACAACTTTGCTGTCAAGGTAAAATTGAGCCACATGCAAAATGACTTCAAATTTACAGTGTACCTGAAAGCAAAGCGCGAACAAACATAGTCCTGCTTGCATGACGGCCAGTGGCCGAATGATGCGCTCTCGACTTGCGAGCAGCTCGTGTACATATTCAAAGCTCTAAAAGCTGGAGTGCCCGCGGGCATTGGCCTGCCCATCACTGTTTTAAATTGGCTGGCAGAAGAGCTTTCGCATCGGGCCGTAAATTTTTTGCTGGCAGCCGATAAAAAGCTATGCGGCCCCATACGGAAGCTCTTTGCACAAGTAAATTGAGAAAGAGCTTTCGCAGCAGAGCGATTCGGAAGTTCGCACCGATTGCAAGTCAGATTGTTTGCGACTTTTGATTTAGGTGGCAAAATTGAACCGCCCTGTTCAGTGTTCGCCAAGCTCACTTTTGTTGTTCCACTTCAGCAAATGTGTCTCTGCTGCTATCTAATTTTCCACAGCACCGACGCACACATCGGCAATCCAACCGTGTACATACAGTACTTTCGGTTCTTATTGAATAGATACTCTTTGGCATAGGCCTGTCCATCCCTGTTTTAAAGTGCGCGCTGATAAAAGCTTGGCGGTCTGATGTAAGCTCTTTTCGTCTGAATACGCTTTTGCGAGCTGAAAACACACTCTGCCTGCGCACTGCTCTCTAGTTTCAGAGACACACAAAAAATATTGATTTGCTCCTGGCATTGTATAATGTATTGGAGCTGTTGTGGATTTGTTTCCATGACGATTTCAATAGCATTTTGCGCATGTGAGCAAAATGATTTTCTGGGAAAGGTGAAGTAGAGGACGAACTAGATATTTCGTTCCTCCTTTTGGGTAAATTTCATTCAATATTATTCTATATAATTAATAATTATTATGATTTAGGAATAAGAATAATTTGCACTTATAGAAGTATTAATTTTTATTGATAATAATTAGTTCTATTGTCCCTCTTTTTGCATTTTAGCTGCATTTAGTGCCTCTGTTTAAGCAACTATTTGATTGAATTAATTGCTACTTCTGTATGGTTTGCTCTTTTTGCTACTTATGTGAAATTGTTGGGGAGGGTGAAGGAGATAAAAGGATACCAGACTGGTATAAATTCCATTTATCACTGAATTTTACGATTTCTGAATGCTGGCAAGGAAATTGCATTTTTATGAAATTATTGTTCGCTAATTTTTGTACTTTTAGTACATTTTGCCACCTGATGTGTTTCGATGTCTTTAATTTTTTATTAACAGAAAGTACTCGTACATAAAAAAACAGATTACCGTGGTTTCTTAGCAATCGCCCCCGTTTAGTAGATAATAGGACTTGGAAATTAAGAATTTTAGCTCAAGCTTTGATTTTTGAAAAAATCGCTGCTTTCGCATAGTTTTGCCTCGACCTGATATTTCCAAAAATCTTGTTTTCAGGAAATATTTTACATAGGAAGCTCAAACTGGAATCATTTCCTTCAGTCTTTAAGCCCTCTTATTTTGATATACAACAATTGATATGCGTACAAACAGACATTTCGAACCATCAGATTGGAGCAAAGATCAGATATAGAATATCTCTTGAATTTAGCTAATCATCATTAATAGCCTACCCTACTAACAAACTACAAATATTTTATAAAAACATGCCTTCTAAATCTATAATATATAGTTAATTTCATGCCTAATAACTACGGCATTAGTAGAGACAAAACCACAATTTCGAATCATCAGATTTGAACAAAGATCAGATATAGAATATCTCTTGAATTTAGCTAATCATCATATGATCCGAATTAAGTAGTCTATTCACCTACCTTTCTAACAAACTACAAATCTTATAGTAAACCACTTGAGGGGTTGAGGAAAAATTCGAAGAATTGAAAATTTGTTGATTTTGCTTTGTGGGTGTGGGATGTCGGATAATACGGTATGTCGAACAAGTGAAGGTTGGATAAACAAGACTCTATTTTACATAATTTGGAATTAGATAAAGCGTTGATATCCAATTACACTAATATTAAATATTAATGTAAAATTATAAAACCTAAAAACAAAAATGAATTTCTAAATTCTCTATAAATTTTCAGAGAACAATCCAACAAACATCTTCAAAACGAATACAAGGAAGAAACAATATGCTTAAACAAAGATCAAACGAAATTAAATACCATCCAAAACACAAACAACGAGAATATCAAAACTAAAATCTACGAAAGAATTCCCATAAAGATCGATTTTCCTGATCTTCCATTGCCAGAACTTCCTCCAAAACGGCGTCGGAATAAGGAGCGTTTTTCTGCTGGAAAATTCGCTGAACATTTTAAAAAAGACCAAAAAGAAAATGTGATTTCAAATGAACGCCAACGAAATAATATTCCAAAATTTTCGACAAAAAGACGCGACAGTTTAGATAGTTCATTGAAAACAGGAAACGATACCAGAAAAATGCATTATCACAATCAAGGACACATCACGTCAGCCACGAGTTCCAATTCAATGAAGCCGACATATTTATTTGGCGAAAATCGCCTGTTGAATCCTAAAAAGCATATGAGTACTGATGAAATATTTTTAAACAAATCTGGGTGGGTGCAAGTGAACAGTAAAAGGGTAAACGATGAAAATTCAGTAAATGTTCATAACCGAAGAGAAAATCAAATGCGAATGGAAAATCAGAATGGTAATCTTAAGAACTCTATAAGAGTTATTCGGATTGGCAATACAAATAAGGATAAGCCAATTTACGCAGTGCCAAAAGTAGGTAGCAAAATAGAAGAACTAATCTCCCGTAATGAGGCACGACGAAGCAGTACAGCCAGGACGTATATGAAGCCGGGATATAAAATCATTGATCCGCAGATAGCGTCCATTTTGAATGAACGGCCTGGATTTTTACCAGTAAAGACCTTTCCGGACAGTGAATCTCCACCCCCTATCACTCCGATACTTTCCCCACCTCCGGCATTCCAGGATAAAACGAAATGTAAAAATCCAAAAGAGGACTCAAGGGGGCAATCAGCACTACTGAAACTGGACCAGAAAATCAATAAAGGAATGGTGTTCTCCAGAAGTTTCGAATACGACACAAGAAAACCAGCAGACTACGCTGAAACATTTTCAAAAAGTTTCGACAGCAATTTGTCGGATGACAAAATCTTGCGAAGAGATAGATCACCAAACTTCAGCACTTTGACAGGATGTTCGCCAAATTATCTCACAAAGAGAGAATCATCCTCTGGACGAAGCAGAGATAGTTCACCGAAGTATCAACAGGTTGGGACGTCGTACAAGAATGCACCAAAACAAGATACGCCTGTATACAGTAATCCCAAGAAACTGGATAAAGTGAATAGAACAAGTCTAGATCGGATTGGGCGCTCGAGAAGAGCACAATTTTCAAGAGTTAATCCAACATCAAGGTTTAGAAGTTTCGATACGAATATAAATCAACGCCTTAATTCATGTGATAGTGGAGCAAGATCGGGTAAGTTTTTTAAAAATTATGTTTCCAACAAAACTTGTAATCAAATCCTATTGGTGCATTAAAGAAAATATAAATGTATATATTTGTAATAGATCTGTCTAATGACGAACTCGACAATGAAGAGGATAACCCTTCCGAATATCTAACTGCCAGTTATCAACAGCAGTCGTCATCCTACCGGCAACAGAAACAAAGATCTCTTACACCAGACAGACACAATTCTCTCGGTAGTCAAAAGAATTTAAGGAAACAGAGATCTTTGACACCAGAGAGCAGGTCTCTTACACCAGAAGATCGCAAGAAGAAAGGATCGCAACTTTCACTTAGTTCTAGACAAAATTCGAGTTCTCGTAGTAATACTTTAGAACGAAAACCAAAATTTGAAGATAAATCTCGAAGTCCGTCAAGAAGCTCATCCAGTTCTAGCTATAGTGGAAGGGAGCATGATCTTGCACCTCAGCATCGTCGATCAACTGTACGAAATGCAAAAACACCAGATGACCACAGAATACGACGATCAAGGTACTTCTATTCCTTCATAATTTACATTACAATTGCGAGATTTTTATTTTCAGATCTTTACAATTATCGGAAAGATCACCTAATCACACTGTACCAACTCACAGAATGGTAGCCTCTTCCGGGCAGCCCACTAATCAGCAGTCATATCACCAACCTGTTCGGAACTTTCCTCCTGCCATTCGCCCAGATCAAATAGTATCCGATCAAATTCCGAACAACAGGAGCTCACGATCGGACATCGACAAGAGTCGATCATTTGATTTAGACTACTCCAATTACAGTAACCAAACAGTGCCAGCTCGGCTTGACTTCGATAAGAGTCGGTCATTCGACGAAGATTACAGAGATCAAAACAACAAAATGAGATATGTGCCAGAAGTGGGAATAGTTCGGGAGGATCGAAACGCCTTAAAGCCAAATTTGCAGCGCACACCAACATTAGCACGACAAACAAGTCCTCAGAACTATGGAACACGACTGTGTGATCATGAACTGACGTACGACATGCTGAGACGAACTCTAGATCGATCACCAATTATGGACTTCAGTCGAGACTACGATGTTCCGAAGCCAGTGAAAGGTCGAGATTCGGTGAATGTTAACAGCACAGATTTGAATTTTCTTACCGAACGAATTTACGATCATGGAATGAAAATGCGAAACCCTGCAAAAACTGAAGGCAGTTACTCAGTTGATAGATTAAAGTCTAGAGATAGCTTAACACCAGAATCAGAAATTCAATCAATGAGAGATACTCTCTCTGACGAACGGCTGCGAGTAGGTGTGGTAGATTTCATTTACCGACAGCCAATAAAAGGACAGCAACAGCAGCTGCACCGACATTCTCAGTTGGAGCAGCAACCAAGATCAACTGTTGATCGAAACCACCAATCCCTAGCAGGATCTTCGACCGCGTCACGTGGAAGGTATTGAAACGAAATGAAATTCTAGTACTACAAGCCATATAGATCCGCTAGACTAGAATAGAAAATGTTCACTCTCTAACCTAGCCTCTCTCACTAAGAGCCAAAAACTCAATAGAATCGTACTGTGCAAATAGAACCTAAACCAAAAACTAACATCACCATCCAACTCCATATTTCTAATTTCTACCATTTAGTTCTCTAATTAGTTATATCCATTATCCATACTCGTGTATTGTTTCGAGTCCTTGTTTATTTTCTACTTTCAGTTGCACAGCTAGTTCCTGTGATTTTTGGCCACATTGTGGCATCACAAATCTCAAATCAATTATGAACACAAGTGTTGAGCACGCAAGTAGTAGTGCTGCTATTAGCAACAATCCTGACATGTTAAAGGCCGCTAGTGATGAGGACGATGAGGGTTACGTGATCGTGGTAAATGTCGAAACAGATAAGGACAGTGGTGCTAGTATGCCAATGAATACGGGTAGTCGGGTCGAATTGCGTACCAAATATAATCGGAAAAGTTTCAGTTTAATCGATGTTCCGCGTTATGCCAGTGCCGAAACTGCAATCCGCATTAAATCGAAACCACCGATTTACATGAACACCATTGGAAGAAAACTCGCCACTTCAACAGCATCTTCAGTTGATTTCCTTGGAGAACGTGAAATGCCAATCACACGCGAGAGAAATCTTTCAACCTCTCCAACAACATCGGGAAATTCACCAGGTAGCGGGAAACTTACCGATAAACAGAGTAGACAAGGAGCAGGATCCAGTGGCGGCGAAAAAAATTCCAGGTGAGTACAGTCATTGCAAGAAACCGCTCTCCTTCCTTATGCACAACTGATTCCCATACGTATACCAACAACGCTCTTACACAATTTCTTAATACAGTGTTGCTAACACGTCCCTGGAGACTAAAGAATGGAGTTTCCTATGCTGAGAAAGCCTTATCTATAATATAGTTTGGACTAATTTCTACTTAACAAGTACATCAGTACAATCTGAATCGGAGGTAACTTTTTGTAAGTCGGCGGAAAACTGTTATAACCGGTTCTTGTCGTATTTTTCAATGTTGTTTCAAAATTGAAGTTTAAAAGCATGTCCACCTGTTTTGCAAATCGCTGTTGAAGTCATCTCAGTTGGAAGGTCTGATTATAGAATGCACCAATCTTGTTCAAAAGATGGATTGGATCATTAATCTCTGTGCACATTTTAGTTACATTGTTATAATTTATTAATTGATTTCGTTCATGTTATTGATGTAAATATTTTCAATGTTTTGTTTGGTGTGTGGATAAATTAATGCACAAATGTTTTGTGGAATGGAACTATGTTACTTATTCACCTTTCAACATTCTTTTAAAGAAAGAGTAGATATTTTCGGAAGATATGTGGGTTGAATATTAATTTGGGAATTGCAGATTGGAAGACGTCAAACAATAATTTCATACCTAATCAGTAAGAAGAACTAAAGTATAAAGAGACAGAATATATCACTTTACTTTATTTTAGTATTTTGGAAATACATACTATTTACTTAACAAAAAAGGGCGTAGTGCATTAGTAATAAACAGAATAGAATGGACATATTAGACCGTATTTATAAAAATCAAGCATTTGCTTTGAAGTGAAAGGAAGAAGTAAAAGGCAGCACTAGAAAGTCAGAGGTAGAAGTAAAGGTTCTACTTCAAATCGTATTTATAATCTTTACCTTTTCCTTGCTAGGAAATACTTCACATAGAAGAAGTAAAGTGTGCAAAGAATTTACGATTCGGATTCCACACGTGTTACAAAAATATCCGAAATTGCAATTCATATTTGAAGTTCCGCATATGTATGAACCAGGCGCATCCACCTATTAACCAAAGGAAGAATTGCTATAAAGTGTTTCCGAAAAGCTATATCCCCCAAAAGACTTCGTAACTCACTCACCTTCATTTCCATGAAATATTTAAGGGGGTAATCTACTCATCTGGCAAAAAAATCGATTTTGGTATTTTTACATATTCGTTTATTATGATGTGTTAGTAATATTCTCTAAAAGTTTCATAAGAATCGGTCGACAAATAACAAAGTAATAGCGCAAAATTAACCATACAGGCTGGATTGTTAGTGAATAAAGTGAGATTCTCAAAAACAAGTTGGTGTGGACTAGATACATTTTTTTAGAAGCAAATCCTTCAATTTTGAAGCGAATGCTTCATTTTATAAATAAGAACTAGTAAGGAACTAATAGGTCACACCAATTACGTGATACCCTAGATGAAGGAAAATATACTCATCCTATGTAAAAATCTAAACATCCATTTTATTATGTAACTAAGGCTAGTTGTCCGCGACTGCTTAATTTAATGTACTCAGCAAGATCTTTAATTTGATATCACACATGGCCCAAAGTGAAGAACCCCAAAGCAGATGTTTACTATCCCACCCCCACAACCACCAAAAACGTAAAACAATTTACCGCAACGGAAGGATTCATATTCACTCATTCTAATCAAAAAACTCCATGTAAATCAATCCACTTTTACTACTCTAATTTCTATAATTTTAATATCGTGAAAAAAAGGCCGTACAAAAAAAATTTCTGACAAATAATTAATTATATAATTCGTATTTATAACAATATTTAACGAAAAAAATTTAAAATGTACGTAAACATTCAGTCAACATAATCAACATTTTTCTATAACTATAGTAAGGAAGCAATTGGTCACACCTATTACGTGATACCCTAGATGTAGAAAACTATACTCATTCTATGTAAAAATCTAGACATGCATTTTCTTATGTCATTAAGGCTAGTAAGTTGTCCGCGGCTGCTTAATTTAAGAGTACTCAGCATGAGCTTTAATTTGATATCACATACTCCCCAAATAGGACAACTCCAAGGGAGATGGTTCCACCCCCACCCCCACAATCCCAAAAAAGATTAAAAAAATTGACCCCACCGGAAAGATCCTAATTAATTCATTCATTCTAAATCAAAAAACTCTATGTAAATCCCATTTCGTTTACCATCTTAAAACTGCCGACGTTTTCTTCCATTTCTATAATTTTAATATCGTGTAAAAAAAGACCGTACAAAAAAAATTTCTGACAAATAATTCATTATAATCCGTATTTATAACAATAATTAACGAAAAAAATTCATAATGTAAACATTCAGTCAACAAAATCAACATTTTTGTATAAAAACGACTCAGGCTTATATGGCAACACTAAGAAGGAGCAGCCCGATTTTGCTCATCTTCGAACTTGACCTTGCAATTTTAACCGAATATTATTGTACCAAACTACAAGTCTCTAGCTATAAGCGTTCTTGAGTTATCGTCTGGACAGAGACGGACAAACAGACAGACATCCATACAACGGTTTCTTTTCACTTCCCAATCATGACCAATCATGAATATATAGTTCTTTCTTTTCTGTGACGATTATTTCTTGGCGTTGCAAACGTTCGCTCAAAACTAATATACCCTACATCTAGGGTATAAAAATGTATAACATTGTACTTTGAAACAAAACCTCTCACTTCGAAGCAAAACCTTTTCCTTTACTTTTTTTATAAATATAACTTGAAGTTGAAGCATATCCTTCATTTTCTACAAGTAAAAGGTAATACTTCTTTTTATAAATACGGCCTATTGATTATTGAACTCAAAGCTTGATTTGAAGCTTATTCTTTCCTTGTCAATATTAGGACTTATCCATGAAATTTCTAACGATATTTTTCCAGCAATTGAATCTAGCTCGCTCTTAAATCACTTTTAGTAAATTTTAGATAAACATAAAATGTGCAGAAAATACTGAAATATGTAATTCTGTTACTTCCCCTTTTTTGTCCTGCTCAATATGCATTGTTTTCAATACGTGCGCCTAATGTTGAATTGTTGTACTTGTACAATTCCAGGAAACGCACCCCATTTTCGTTGTCATATTGAATCCCAAAACATTGAGTATATTAATATTATTTCCAAGAATGTCTCATCTCCAAGGATTCTTCTCTTTTTTTCTATATTTTTATTTCTAAATGAATTCTGGGGGATTAAAAATTTTTAAAATTGTTCTAAAATGTGTTCTTTTTCAGATCAGCGGACATGCGACGAAAAATAGGCATTCCCAGCAAAACTCGTCCCTTGACGAAGCAGCGAAGTCTTTCGTTGCCGAATGTCTTCTTACAAAAGCAGTAAGTAAATTATAATTAATAAGTAGGTATATTATATTGATACTTTAAATTTGAGAAAATAATGAGTTAGTTATTAATACAAAATGTATTTTCAAATATCATTGAATTGTATTCAAAAGAAATTCAATATTTTTCGACGACAAATTGGTGTCAACCGCTACATAACTGTATTGTTTTTAGGAGATCGGTAACATGCTATGACTTTCGAAAAATTCTTTCATAGTTTTTCGTTTCATGTCTTCCTGAGTACGAAACCACCCCCGGCTCCGTTCGAAAGTTTATATATATATACATATATTTATTTACTCGCTAGAGGCCGTATTTTTGAAGATATTAGAATCAAATTTTATTATGTTATTTCTGGTTTTAATAGCTGGGTTAAGTTCTTTAATGAGCAAAATGTTTGGGGGAGGGGGTTGAAATTTTTAAAAAATTATATCTCGGCCCCTATGAAGTTTAGAGAGAAACTTTATTTGCATAAATTAGAGTATGTACTCTCTATGAGGTTAACGGTGACACTACCGAATTAGGGGTTAGTGGGGTACGAATGGGGCTGTGAATGAAAATTCGAATTTTTCTAAACCACATCTTGTGGGGTATAGTAAGCTTTTAATGAGTAGTTTATAAATCCATCACTAGTTTCTCGATTTTGAAATAAATTACCCCAATAAATGCAATCAAAACACTTCGAAATCTACCTCAGTCTGAAAGGGATTTTTTGGTTATTTATTTTGAATCTTCAAACGTTTTGAATCTTGTTTGATTCTTCTTCAGTGACTTTTGGGAATAAATTTTTTAAAAAAAATTATAAACATTTTACAAAAATTTTCTATACATTAATACTTACAATTCAAAAAATAATATAATATAATATAATTCAAAATAAATAACCAAAAAAGACTGTATAGGCTTTTATTTTAAACAAGATATTAATTAAAAATAGTGAAAGGATGATTTGATTTTATTATAACTTTTTTTATGCACAGTAGAGAACGCTGTCATTTCTGCATTATTATTAAAGATTTTCTCCGTTCCATCTGTCATAACGGGATAAAAATTTGACAAAATGCATTGTCATCGACAACGAGCTATTTGTAAAGTTTTAGCTCGATTGGATGACCGGAATATGAAAGATTTTAGATTTGATACACAACCACCTTATTCCCTTATTATTTAATTTTTTTATTTATATGATTTACATTATACATAAATGAATATTGCGATGCAAACACAAACAGTATATATAATAACGATTTCTGAATTTCATTTGATAATTTCTGATATTTTCTTAAATACAAATAATATCTGATTAATCTGAATCAGTGAGGGAGTGAGATTTTTCGGTCTCCAAAATCAGTGTGTCCTCACTCCCAAAAATCTGATGAAAAAGTGACGACACACTTATTTTCGAGAAATAGTAAAATTGAAATGGAAATTTGAGTACCAAGTCGTCAGTTTCACTCAAACAATGCACTACCTAAAAATTAGTACTGCACCACATCGACATGTGTCGATTTGTTCAAACTCTCCCAGCACTGGCAGGAACGCGGAATCTGCGGAATCTGCGGAATTTAAAGAATTCAAACTTTGCAGGTATTTTATAATATTTGAACTTGGCAGCAATAATATATATGATGCCTGGAATTTATGTAGAGACTTGTGATGAAAATATAACTAGAAAACAATTTTTGTTCCAATTATCAATGAATACCCGTGGTAGGCAGGCAACTTCTGGGGCATATTCGCTACGCAGTAATGCAAAGAACATCAGATACACACTTTTGGTCAACTCAATCCTATTATTTTGTAAATTTAATGATGAATTATTGTATGTAATTTGATTTAGATTGTATTCAGCACATCCACAGTGTGGAACTTATGGAATCATTTGTAGTACTAGCTCAAAAAAACCTAAATTGAGGTTATGTTGTAAATTATTTAATTGTTAGAATAGAATATCAATATACATTTATTATATATTGTAATAATTATTTATATATTATATTTACTCCATGACTTTTATATATATGACAGCGGTTCGCATCGTTTTCGTCCGGTTTCTCTGCAGCACTCACAAACTTTACTTATTTTACTTTATTGCTGCTTTTTCCATTGAGCTAGAGTAACAGTGCCACTGGCGGCGCTTGGCCGAAGCTTATTCGCTTACTTTTGCAGTACTAGTTTCGTTTAGCAAATCATCGCCCGCTGGGAAGGGTGGGGGGAGGAAGGAGGGGAAATCGGAACCGTTGTGACAATGACATCTGACAATTAATTGTCAACAGACGCTCGAAAAGAAGGGAGCGGTGGAGCTTCTCGGAAACTCTCGATTATTAATTAAAAAAGAAGTATTATGTGTGCAGCAGTGTGTTCTATTTGCGTTGCTCATCTCATGTAAACTGTATTTACAACTTTGGCTGAGCCGCACATCGTATTCGATTAAATTAATGGTTTCGTTCGTGAAAATGTGCCGAGATATTTCATGCTATCAAATATGGCTGAAGTTTTAAATTTGACCGAGAAACGGTTGTCGATGGTTAACAGCTTTCAATTTGCGAGTAGACGAAAACAGTTGACCGGTAACGAATCGACGAAGTATTTCGGTAGTGATAAATCATCTGATGAAATTGAACGTGATGCCAATATGGATATAAACAGAGTATCAGAAATGCACAGTGACAATGAAATGAGCCAAACACAGTGGTATTTAAATTGTAACGAGGATCTTGATTGTGATAAGAACATTTCTCCGGAGACAGCAACTTCCACCCCCGTTGTAACACGGCACAGCTGGCATTTGCCCGATACAGATAAAACGTAAGTTTATTTTCGGTTCTGTGTAAACGTCAGTTCTTTTGAGAATTTTGGGATTGGATATTCATGTGCATGTCATCATGAGCCCGAAATATGAACCCAAAACACAGTTGAGCCTAAGAAAATCGCACATGACTTACTACCGGGAACCAACAACAAAGGGTGAAGCAGAAGGGAATCGAAGCAAAGACGACGTACTTTAGAACCTTTCTTTTAGCAACCTCAAACGGTATTTTTACACGGATATTCCAGGACCAGCAAACAGCATGAACTTAAGTTTCGGGATGTTGTCTTTGGTCTCAAATCTAGACTTCGACTGTCTTTTAGCAAAAAACACTAACAAAAGCATTTATCGCTGTCAGAACTTTTTTTATCAAATTAGGTACAATAAACTTCTTTTTTGTTGTGTTTAAAATGCATGTTATATTTTTAACACACGTCATTAGCTGCTTTCAATTACTAGCTGTAGATTAGTAGAATTAACTAAATCTAGAAGCAAGAAAAACGTTTGCTTGGGCGAGAGTATTTTGTTCACGAATAGTAAAAACAAAAGGTTATAATATGTATCAACAATAAAATCTCGTTTATTTTCCACCCACCACTTAGCATTTCCCATGATATCCGGATCCACATTGAAATAGAAATTTCGATTTTGTTGTTCTCTCATCGCATTTCCACGGAAACTGGATTTTTGGCGGCTGACGCTTAAAAATGCAATTATTGGTCAGATTTTTCTTGTCATACCCTTATTTTATTCCACATTCCCCGTACATAAAGTAATTACAATGAAAACCTAACATTTATCTTACAGCGAAATTAATATCTCTTCAAATGCTTTCATCCCTTCCTTCGTACGTGAAAATCTCGGCAACAGCGCTTTTAAACTCCTCATAAATCAAATCTCATTCCGCCGAAAGATTTTGTTATTTAAAAATGACACGCCTCAAATCCCTTCTGTTTTGTACAGTGCGACGCTCACGACCTTCCCCCCGGCACGGCATTTAATATATATAAATCGCCGTCGTTTTTTTTCCTTTATTAAATATGCCACCTCGGTCCACTCAGGGGGATGTTGAACCAGTATCCACCCACTGCACTCAATTGCATCTCACCAGTCGAGTGCAAATCGTGCTAAAATTCCGACGTCAGCACAATTGCGACACAGAAGAACACAGCCACGGGTATGGTATCTTATCTCTACCGGCTCCAAATTAAATCCAATCAACTCGTTTGTTTCAGTCGAAGTTAAACACTTAATTTAAAGTTCCCAATTGAACTTGACCTCGCAGCATCAAATACAACCAGTTGGGGTGTTAATTTCGTTGACTTTTGTAATGGTAGGCGAAAGAAAGCACCACAGGTCAAAAGCACAGAAGTAACGGATGACGGTCATACAGACAAGCATACGCCCACTGCATTCCAATTTGCATTTCATATTCGAGGGCGCTTTGCGATTAAGAGCTCTTTGTAGGTAACCCCTTTTTCTAAAGACATCGCCGGCGTCAAGAATTCGGGCATATGCACTTTTATAACGAACATCTGACGCAATCACTTCAAATCTTAATTAAACAGCTTCAGCAGAGCCTCAACACATTTCTCGCAGTCGTTGAGGGCGCAGGGATGAATTCACGCATTGGAAGGTTTCTTGTCACTCACTCTTTTTTTAAAAAAAAAAGAAAAAGGGGAGTGAAGAGACAAAAGTCAGATGCAGCGCACTTAAGTGACATGCTCCAATAAAGACGAGGTGGTTTATCTGAAGATCACGTTCTTCCTAGTGCTTTAATACAATCTATGTTCAAATCCAGTCGTTGTTTTCCCCCATGTAACCCTCTTATCAAGGCACCGCTTCCTGGAAGGGTTTTCCTTTCCACCAGCTGGACGGATTTAATCAAATATTTACGTTCACCATCTACACTTTGTTTATGAATAATTTTCATCATATCCCACCACAGACACTATACACCCTGGTCCCTGATTTTTTTTCTAATTTCGATATTTTTATAGATAAAGCAAGCAAAAATACAACTTTTTGGTCTCTTGAATTTTTAACGTATCTTGCTTCGTTTTCGCGATAAAAAACAAAAACCATTTTATTGCATGTTCCTTTACCATACAAAACACTTTAAGAAAATTTTGAACTGAATTTTAAAAAACCGATGTTTTTAAAAAAAAGTTTAACACCCTTTATCTAGGAAACAATGCATTTCCGGACCTATGTTTATGAATTTTTTCATAAATTGAATTGAAAAATCACCCTCTTAAATATTGCCACGTCTTGTTTAAACAAATATAAAAAATCCAAGTCGTAAAAACAGTTTTTTTTTACTATAATTCGTCTACATTTTCATATTCTAAGGTCTACATAGTAGGAATTTTCGAAATGGTGACAATTAAAATTTAAAATTAATTAAAAAAAAGAAAAGAAAGATAGCTTAATTTTATGATAACTTTTTTTATGCACAGTGGAGAACCATAAAAAATTAATGCAGGTAGTTGGATGAAGGTTGTGTCAGGGCACTTCTGTGAAGTCATGTCTTGGAGGCCGACTTGTCGCAGTTAGTTTTCCTCATTATGGTGCGACATTATTTTTGTAGGCGTTCCAGTTTTCCTGAAAGTAGACCAACCACACCAGTCATACAATTAATTTAATCTTGCGTAACAAACACACAGTTCAGAGTATTCAATTATTACATAAAAAGCATTTGGTGAAATTTTGATGCTTCAAAAGTGATTGCGCAATACCTATTAACTTTTTTTAGAAAAATGTTATTTATACCGCTTGCGGTTTTCATTTGAATTGAAATTTTGGTTGTGCACTTAATACTTTTCATTCCACAATAAAAATATACATACTGTGTGCAACTGTACCCTTTCAGGGTGCTTACAAAAATTATTGTCTTTCTGATGTGATCGACTGTGAATCTTGGATAACGAAATTTCACAGTTTCAAGTCAGATCGAGCCGATCTTTAACCCTTTTCGAGAAAAATGACAATAAAGTTATTCGTTAAAGATGAAATATTTATGGTCCACTCTTGTTGACATAACTGACACTTTTTACTGCAGGAATGCATTGTGAAGAATCCAGAAGTCTTTTGTAGATAAGCCACGTTTATGCTGCCGCAAGTAAAAATAATCAAAAACAGTCCACATTAGAACAGAAACATGATGGCTTATCTACGTGAGAATTTTCCAAATATTCGCGCCAAAGCACGCTTGGAGTCGTTGGCCCATCATCATCAGTATCAATTTTCATGCAATTTCTTAGAAGCACGGGTTGTTGAGGCATCTAAATTCTAAACGGGTTCCCTACCGTAGTCCAAATAATCTAGAGATCGGTGCGGTAGGGACGAAGAGCACCTGAAGTGAATTTGATTTGCCGGAAAATCTCATCGCCGCGCCGCATACAAAGTAGCCGAGGGCAGGAAAGTCGGTCGCGCATTGCAATTCCCGATATCAGGTGTCGGCGACGCACGGTCGGTATCGTCTCTTCCTACACAGTTTTCTTTAATAAATATAATTAATAAATACCTGTTGTCAACCTGGAACCTGGAGACAAAAATATTTCATTATATTTCGGTAATTCATATTTCACATTCGTAGATGCTCGAGATGTCAGTGAACTTGCGTCTTGCCATCAAACTAAAATTGATTTTGCCGTTGAATTTAAACAAAACCACTCATTCTAACAGTAATTGTAATTGATAAGGGAAAAACAATAAGAGGAAACCGCCAAGAAATTGTAATATATAACTTCATTCAAATTGCGAATGTGTTGCAACTTTCAAGAAAGTTTATTGAAGTGTTGGTCGCAACTGGGAAAATCGCTAAGTTTGACTTTGATGAATTGCTTGAGATCGGAAGATTTGAATATTTCTTTATTCCATTCGGAAAATGAAAAGATACACTGTAAGCAAGGATATCATTGTGTTTGGATAACGCACGAAGGGAAACAACCGAACACTAATTAAAATCCAATTCAATTTGAATTTTACAGCTTCCGACAATGCAACATTTTCACCATGTTAACATTAAGAGGAGAAAATTAACTTTGCCTCTGTTCTCTGTCTCTGTGGCGCAATTATAACAAAACTTTTTGATTTCATACTGATGTTTCTCAAAATATTTGGTATTCATTGCCGCTCTGAATAATCTTCCTTGTCCGAAATGAAATTACTGCCAACGAGCGATCTTCACTCATGCGCATAAATCACTTGCTGGAAAGTTTATTTTTTTTAATATGCACCAGATTGTACCTAGTATTTTCTTGTGCAATTTCTTCACACGCATTGCTTAATAAATTATTGTAAACTGTTTTTGTTTTTATAAAACTGGAGGCTTCAAGATCAATCTGCAAAGGTTCACTGAATTTTACTATGTATCGCGATCGCAGTGAAGTAATAAACAATTAAATTATTTCGTCAAGAAAATTCGAAAAAATCCACCCTTAAGTCAAAATTATCATTTGGATTTGATTATTTAGTCTGTGTGATCTATTCAAATCCAAGAAAAACATACAAATTAACAACATTAACCATCAAGAATGTGAATATATCTCAGAAAAAATTATACTTTATTCATGGTGTTTGTGTTCTTTGGAGCAATGCTCTAAAATCTAAGTCATATCTGTACAGTGTACACTGTACACAGTACTTGGTAAAAGTAACATAACAATTTGAAACGCGCCGAGTTTGGCTGCCTGGTAATTCGAACTCCAATTATTTAATCTCCTCCGAAGGGTGGGGGTCAGAGAAAACGACTCCACAAAACCCTTAACAAGACTGGAATGAGACGGTGACAAATCCCACTTCAACAGTCAATACAGGAGAGGAGGTGGGCCGTGGGGAACGAAGTAACTTATTTGCTTTCGCTTTCAGTCGAAGACGGAACTGGGGACGAACCAAAATTTCTTTTCGGGGAGGACTATTGAACATATGAGAACAGAACACCATTTCGAATGGAATAATGAAAAACCCCGGATCAATTTCAACTTTTTGAGCAATTATATTCGCCATTATGCTAAACCTTTTTTACCTAGCAGTTTCTTTTTTGTGGAGGAGGCGTGAATCCATACGACAGCCATAAAAGCTGTGGATATTTGCACAAATTCAATGCTGTGAGTATGGAATCCTGCATAAAAAAGTCCAAATCGTGACTACTTCATTTGGTTCTATCGTATGAAGCCATGCCATAAGTGCACCGAGCAGTCGCTCAAGGAAGGATCCCTCGTTTTAAATGATTAAGGAATTGTTTTTACCCTACTTCTAATGCAAAAAAAAACCTTAAGAAGCAAACTACATACATATATTCATGTTGTAATATTGTGCTTAAACTCACCCGATTCTAAACCGTATTTATTAAATATTAATTCCAGAAAAGTATGGAAAATTTAATTATCGTAGGCCAAATGAATTTTTCTTCAAAAGTTCTCATAAAATTATAATTTTTTCAATAGAACCTACTTCTGTGTCATTGTGCTCCGTTTTTAAACTGGGTCAATTATTCAACAGGAGATGAACACAGTTGGATCGATGTTCATCATACTTTTTCTTAATCCACTTAGATAGATGGATTTCTAAAGCGTTTTTGAATTTCTTAAATAAAACCAGCAGTTTTGGGAATATTTGTAGTATTTGCTGCAAATTTATCTTGATGTAGAGAGTTACGCAGTGATCACAGGATCTTCCTGATGGATGAAATTTAAAAACAAAACATCAACTTCAAAGGACAATCGGCAAATTGGTCTAGGAACCAATAAGGATGAGACATATATCATTAGATAGGTATTAAAATGTACAATGTACATCAATAACTAATATATGGGCTCAGTTCGATTCGCTGTGTGAAAAAAGTTACGGCTATTTTAACTTTTAAGTGCTGAATTTCTCTTATGATTGTCTGTTATAGGCGGCTCGCTACCGATAATTGTGGAAAATTAATAAAAAAATCTAAACCATACCGTTTACAAGATATCCTTCGTAAAAGATGGGTTCACTCATAATCACAAAATCCTTCAGAAAGCCGATTATTAATCACTGTACATCACGGGTTATAATATTTTTATTATTTTTCCCGTGATCAGCGTCCCCAAATCCTTCGAAAATCATCAACAAAGTGAATTCCGCAGTTCGCTCAAATCTAATGTACCCTACATCTACGATATAAAAAGGTGAAGACGAATTCAACAGATTCATTTGCGAGCTCATCTAAGTAACCTCTTGCTCTTGGAAGTACTTCAAATAAACAAAGATGTAACCAAAAGAGGTTCTGCTTAAAGGCATATTTTCATTTGGTTTTCTTGTTCATTCAATGCTGCAATTCTTGGATTGGAATGCCTATTTGCAATATATTTGTTTACAAAAGACATAAACTGAGCTGCAACTGAGTTCTTCGTTTTTATAAACAGTCCAAAATATAAACAATAAAAAAACAGAGGACTTTTGTCTTTAAAACAAATAAACATTGACAACTCAATTATTTCCAGATTCATCCACAGAAATTATTGAGGAAATTGCTTAACTAGAAAAGTGTCGTGAAGCAAAGTGGTGAATGGTGATTCACGTGTATCCACTTAATTTTTCAGAGTACATTGAAAGGGTTCCGAAGACAAAACAAGCAGATATGTAACAGACGATGATAATTAATTGAATTCCACGGAATTCACGGTCACGACTACTGACATTTTAGTACACGTCAATTTTCGTACTCAATTTGAAATTCATAAATTTATCGGAAGACTGACATCGAATATTACCTTTTCAACAATAACCGCGATAAACCAGAAAGTATAAAATTGAATTACGGTAATATTTGAAACGCCTTTTAAGTAATGACCGTTTTCTTCGGATGCGCATGCAAGAACTTATGATTATTTGTTGGTGTTCTAGTGCTACTAATCGGCATCATTATTTCTCTATTTTACTCACTACTTACTTGCCTCCGTGGAATGTACGTATAGCGGAAAATATAAGTTTCGCACGGTTGGGTTTATTTATTAAATATGCATGTGCTAACGGACTGCATTTGCACGGCAGTTATCCAATGTTCTATTTTCTGAGCAATGCAACTGGGTCTACCTTCAACATTTACCATACGTTACATACATATATTCTTTTATTTCTTGATACAAACTTTATTGCTCGTGTCTCGCATTTCAGTTTTCAATTTACAATAAAATTGGAAATTGAGATAGCACCATTTTTAATCAACGCTTTCTGAAAGAGGTTGAAAAGATTACAAGAACCAAAAACAAAAACCCATTTTCGAATTCCGTTGATGACGTTTTACGCTAAAATTTACGGAATGCATTTCCGCATTTACACAACGTGCGAATAAAAACTAAAAAGTAAAAAATGAGTACCTACAGTTTGAAATACTACACCCACCAATAATCTCTGCTCAAGGATTGTTATCCGGTCTGGAAACTGGGGTCTCATAAATCACGGATTTAACGTTGAAACGTTGCCCAGAGAAGCATAAACTCTTTCGGTTTAGTTGGACTTTTAGAGAGCCACCCGCTTCCCAAAGAAACGAGAACCATCGATAAAAAGGAAGAAACCTCTGTGTTCCGATCACACTGGCAACATGATCTCTTACATCCGTTCAATTTAGGAAGCCTCCAGTGGAAATTTGGAGTTGCCCGTTGCATGACCGTGAACAGCTGAAAATTCGGCACCAACGATTATATAAAATGATTTAAAAAAAAAAGAATACCTACTCAATGCAGCCCTCATCCAGAACATAACCTACAGGTATAAATACCAGTGCAACATCTGACGGCGTCCGTTCCCAATCAACCGAATAAAAAGGATCGGTCCAGGATCGTCATTTGGATACTTTTCGAGCCACTACCAAGTGTTTGAATATTCATAGAACCAGTTTTTCGATATGCTTGTAGTTTTTTTTTGGTTTCGATGGTTTCGCCTTAGGGATTCAAGATTTATTTGGGGTTCATTGCTAAAAGATCCAGAAGAAGATAAATCTGATTAAAAGTTTGACCGTGTAGTAGTCAAATGCTCAAATCGCAAACAAATTAAGATGGGCGGTGGGCCGGCTGCCAGCCTCTTGTTCTTGCTTTCAAGCAAATTTGAAATTATTTATTATACATTTATTTACAGCAATCAAGACTGATACGGTGAGGCATATATGTATAAACAAACCCCATGTTATGCGGAATTAACAATAAAAATTTTATACTACCATAGAAACTCACCGGAGAAAAGTTCAACCCTATAATACTTGGAATTTCGTGAAGCTGCTTTCATAAAGCCAAACTTGCAAACATCGCAGTGGCGCACCACTTGTAGCAGGACTATTTGCCGCCGCCCCCGTACAAAAAGATATCACGTATCGTTTTCCAGCCACTCAACCGATAGTTATATACATATTTGCTTTTCTTGGCGAGATTTCTTTTCTTTTACGAACATCCAACATTAGGAGACTCTTTCAGGCGCATCCTTTATGCAAATGCATTGTGACCATACACATACTTTCGGAGACAAACTAAAACATACATTCACACACTTCGAATGTTTTTGTTGGTTTAAAATAGTCTAACAAAGGCGTTCAGCGAATGCAAGCAAACAGAAAAATATTTCAAAAGAGCTCATTGCTCTTCATGTGAAATCACAAAAATAATAATGCAAGGCATGTCGCATGCCATCTTAAAAGTTATCTACAAATGACCCAAATTTTGTAATGGAAAAAATAAAAATGTTTTGCTGATTTTGAAAACACGAAGATGTAAACTACTATATTTTACTAAGTGCCAAAAGTGTCGAACCAATCTCGAAGACAACAATATCTGCCTGGCTATTGTTACACTCCTTTTACAAGAAATTGTAAGAGCAACACTTCCTTCATTAAATAAATGTCAACAGGCTTAATGCTGAATTCAAAGGACTTTTGTGTTGTACTAAATCAGCACTTCATATTTTAATTATAATCGGATAAATTTAGACAGACATTTTCATCAACAAAGGTTCGCTTTTTCTGTGTATCCAGACTATACCATTCACCCTACTATTTTACATTATTTGTTTAACCTTTTTTTGACGGAATATGGTGATTCTAATAGTATTCGTAAATAACATCTTTTCTATTCTAAATTGAGTAAATTTTTCATTTAAAATTTTAATAAAACTTGTTATTGTTTCCATGTTCTATTTTTCAGATCAATATTCCAGAGGGACGATGGTGTCACCAGTGTCAGGCGTGATTCATTTTCTTGCAATCTGGTAAGGGTTGAAAACATATACGAAACAATTTTTTATGCAACACACTAGAATTTTTTTTTAAATCCCATATTGTTGAATGCTAACTTTTTTTTTAATTATTAACATTTATGGAGTATTAACTTTTCCTACCTATTTTTAAAATTATTTGAAATTTATTTCGCATTGCTTCGCAGATTCAGAATAAGAATAATTAATTATTATTGATGAAATTCTCATGTAATAAGAAACGTACAATTTTCAATACGACCTTCTATAAAGTTTTTTGCCACTGAAATACGTTTGTTGGCATATTTCATATTCCACTAAACATTACTATAAATTATGTATCCATCTCACAAGATGAATTTCTATTTGTTAGGATGCAGTTTGCAAGATAAATTTGCTTTACCTGAAGTTTATTCAATTTACTGTGTTGTAAAGTGTCGAGCAAATTCAGCTTTATTAGATATTGGAAGAGAATCCTTTCAATTATGCAGAGCTGTGATTAAGGTGTGAATGAACGAAATCAACAGAGAGCGGTGAATATACTCGTCATTCCGAGCCAAATATTTACATACTCCTTTCCTTCTGATGCTTTATCTCATCTTTACTATACTACATACACATATAGTATAATGAATGTACAATGTAGTGTACATGTAAAATAGTCGTACAGTGAACAATGTGTCCAACGGTTAACTCTTTTAAAGCATATTATTATTCGTTATATTCTGCAATTAAAATGAATTAAATTTTTATCGGGGAATAATCCCAAATGGCGCATGACTGGTGGCCCACCTGCCTTCATTGTTGTAAGTGGGAAGTGAATCCTCGATTGACACAGGAGCTTCGCGAGTCCCCGTGTGCAGGCTGCACATCCGGAGTTATCTGAAGTGATTTTTTATTTCCCCCGCCAGTATCACAGGCAAAAACTAAAATGTATCACTGGAATAGAGTAGTTTTTCAGTAGCAGATAAAGTGTAACATTCTTTATATTTTATTGATATAATAATTCGCGTAGAAGCGACATTCGGGCCGGTGGCAGTGCTGTGTTTCAGTTGTTCGAAGTATTTGAAGGATAGTTCAGACTTTGTGAGTAGACATTTTAAAAATATATTTCATCTTGAAACACGGATTACGTTTCATCCAAGCATTTTAATTCAGTAGTAAAAGTAGTCGCTTTTTAAAAATAAATTGGAGTTCACTTTACTTACAAAAAATACAGAACAATTTTACTTTCATTCCACAACAAATATTTGTAATTCAAATTTGAAGCGGCTTAAATAAACTCGGATCATTTTACAACAATTTAAATTATTCAAATTAATGATTTCATTATAGCTACTGATATCTTAATTTTTACAAAATATTTTTTGTTAGTTTTGCATGAACACTGAACAGTAAACATTTATATTTTTATTAATTTTTGCTGATAATAAACAAGAAGGAATCATAAAAGTTGTACTATAAAGTTTAGTTACTAATATTACAGTAACCATTTATTTATTTGTTTGGCTAATTTGTAAAATTGTAAAAATCAAGCTGCTTTTTAAAGCACATCTAGATTAGTTACTTAAATAATAACAATTAAAGACTTAATACAATTTTTTAATGTGTCAAGATAGCTTTCCTGGAAAGCAATTCTGAATTCATACCAAACAGTAACTTTTTTTTGGATGCATTGCCACCTGGTGAACCTCCTGTGAATTGGTGTCGTCCCATATACGGCCATCAAACGTTGGAGAGTCGACTTTGAAGGGCCACCGCGTCTGCCGTAAAATGGTCGCAACGCGCGCAAACGAACAGTCATATTGTTAATAAAAATTTATCATTTGGACGAGCTCCTCAATCGTGGAACTTGCCATGGTGATTTGGCATTAGTGACTGAATAATAAACAAATCATTTGGCAGACGCCACTAAAACAACATGGCTGCCACAGACTGTCAAAATCGACCCGCCCTTGTTGGAAAACCCTTTATATGTAAAAATCTAGACATGAATTTTCTTATGTCACTAAAGGCTTGTTCGCACTACGTTAATAATTTAGTCGAGTAACGAGTAATTTAATAACTATCCGTCAACGAACTGACCAAAAAGCGTTGGCATTACCATGACATTCTCACGCCAACTAATGAACTCGATTAATAATCAACAGGTTCGCACTTGTTTACGATGCTGTGCAGAGTAGTAAGCGGCTCCACTCGCCCGAAAATATAGAATAAAATGGATTGACTCGACTAAATCACTTACTAAACTACTCGACTAAAATTTCGTTGTTCAGACACGTTTAGTTACTAAATTACTCGTTACTCGACTAGCGTAGTGCGAATAAGGCTAGTTGTCCGTGACTGTTTATTTTGTATTCGCAGTTAACCTGCAATAGTGCATGGTCTTTCCTCTGTCCGCAACCCAAGAACACGCCTGTAGCACAACACAAATGCCGAGAGTAAACGTTTTCGTTTTAATAATTAATAAGCAAGTGGTATTATTTATAAAAACATTTTTCATTTATTAAACGATATTTAACGAAAGAAATTCAAAATGTAAATATTCTGTAAACAAAACCAGCATTTTGTATAAAAAATAAAAATAAAACGGGTTTATATGGCAACACTGAGAAGGAGTTGCCCCGAGAGTTGCCCGATTGTGCTCATCTTTAAATTACCTTGCCATTTTAATGAAATATTATTGTACCAAATTTCAAGTCTCTACCTACAAGCGTTCTTCAGTTATCGTCTGGACACACAGACAACAGACAGACGGACTTCCATAAAACAGTTTCTTTTCACTTCCCAATCATGAATATATAGTTCTTTTTTTTCTGTCACTCAGAACTATATAAAATATACCCTACATCTGGTATAAAGAAGCGGAGTACCTTTTACTTTCGCACACATATCTTGTTCTACTTTAATTGTTATTTAAAGATTGCTGAAGAACTTTCAACTGAAAACAACATAAAAAATCAAATGCTCTATCTTGCTTTTTTATCGCGTTAATCATGGCAAGAGGCAGGGTGAGAGGAAAGCCAAAGAGGCATGCAATTTTGCCTCTGAACTCTTCACAGGTTGTATAAAAGGTTTTTTTTTCTAAAGTGTCATAAGAACACATGTCTCTTGACAGAAATATCCGTAGCTTCAGAATTTATACTTTTGTTATAAAACTACAAAGTCAATGGAACACAAAAGGATGATTTCTTTAAGAAAATGTTGAGTTGATATAGTTTGTATGAGCCTTCCAATCATTATTCATTTGGTTTCCAAAATTATAATTGGTTATAAAAAATTCTGCCTTCATCTTTCTGAAAAAATATTTAATGATTTACAAATTTTTTATATTAGTATGTCCTGTATTATACAGGCTGTATATATACACATTTTTTGAAAAACCTTAACTGAATATTATGTTAATGTTTTTGAATGAATATCTTCAGCATGTTGCACTAGGATATTACTGTGTTACTTAAGTAGTATAATCGTAATACGAATAAAAGATAAAAGATTATAAATTTGAATTATGCATACCTACATAATTTAATTTTTTTTCACAAAGTTTCTCTTGAATAATATACACTGAGCGGCCTATTTTAATTATTAATTTTCACAGCTTAAAATTTATTTTACACTATCTGTTGGCAAGGCTTCATGACTTTATTGAAATCTAAATTGCAAAATGCGCAGAAAATATCAAGGACTTCAATGAAATGTTAAGTGAATGTACAGTATGTACCAGGTACCTACAGCACAAAAACAAAGCTGATTTTATTGGAAAAATAACAAAAAAATCTGAAATCATTATAGTAGGTATATTATCTGCAATGTGTGTACGTAGTTATCTGAAAACTGAGCAATTATACACAAAACTAAAACATCGTGCATTGAGAGAATGCAAAAGAATAGTATAGGTGAAAGAATTTTTGGAAAAAATTGCTTGTAATTCTGACTCAATTATTTTCGAAAATAAAACGAGCTCAATTTGATAGAACTGTGGATTATAATGGAAGTTGTACGATTCGAAATGCCGGACACAAAACAAGTCTCAACCTACATGTCTCCTCCGTAAATTGATTCGATTACTCGCCAATTAACTTGTGATCTTACAACTGACAAAAGATCAAATCAATTTGAAAACTCTTACTCGAAGGAGACACAATTTCATTGCTCAAAAATGCCGTCGATAAAGGGTAAAAGAATCATTTACGTCAGAGGCGAAAGATTTGTCCGCTACCTGTCAATGAACATGATCCGGTGAACCCAGAAACCATGGCAATAATTTGACTCGCCGGTTCCGCAGTTAACTTGCAACCCTTTTTAAGCTCTAATAAAATCTTCATGGACTGTAAATAATCGCCTTTCTTGAGGCTGCCATATGCAGTTCGCTTACTTGCGCGGCTAATTACTGTCGCGGCAGTAGATTAACGTGCTCAAAGGTTTGTCTTTCTAAATTCGATCTTCAAGTCAAGTTGAGGAATTTTATCTTATCGGCAAAACCATCAATCCACGATTGCTATGTGCCCGAATTTTAGCAAAATTTGCTGATTCTGAGAGGTTTACGTTAACTCTGTGATCATAAATAGTGAAATCGAAATCAATGGAACGATCAGTGTTCATCGTTGAATTAATTTGATTTAAAGTTTTCTGTTACACCAAAAAATTTTGTTTATTTAAATTAGATGCGTTCGATTTTGCATACGGTTGCGAAATCATATACTTATTTGTTTGTAAACTGTGAATAATGACTGTGGTTGTAGAAGCAGAAGTATACGGTAATTACAGACTATTGGATGATGAGGTATTAAAGTTCTTATATGAAAATTTAATTCAGTGAAAAAATCCAAACAAATTTAATAAGGCACTCAATTTGTGAAGTGATCGGAAAGTTTGTTGTTATCAATAACTTGATGACGGCATTTTTGTTGTATACCTATGAATTCGTACTATTATTTCATCAGTAAACTTGTGTTTTTAAAATTACCTGGAAGTACGCTGAAATTGATAACAAATATATCGATTACTTCATTTCGGTCACAGAAACCCATTCACCTGTGTTTATTCATACAATTTTAAGAAAGCGCTTAATGCTGTGAGAATACGTCTTTTTTAACCAAATGTGTGTTTAATGCATATGGATCATTCTCATCCTCAGTTGCACACAAACATTTCCGAAGGTGAAGTATCAAGAAAAATAATTTTACTACTTAAATTAATCAAACTATTGCAAAAAATACGGAAAAGTTTTGTGCGTAACACAAATAAAATTAATTATTAATGTGACAATCAAAATGAAATCCCAATATATCCACTTAAGCTTGCTAAGTGAAAAAAACACGGAAAACTTTAGAGTGCTTAGTATGCGTATGAATTCATGGGCTTATGATCTACACGGTTTTTGATTTCGATCATCACAATAATATGCATATTGTTGTCAGACATTTTAAAGAGATTGTGGTCATTGTTGAACGTTTACTAAAACGTTTTTATGAATATTTGCTTATCTTTTTACATGAAACATTTTTTTACTGAAAGTATTTATCAATTTATAATTTTGAAACACGCTTCACAAAAGCTAAACAAATATAATTTCAAATTTTGTTTTCAAAAACTTTGAAAAAAATATTGATATTTTTTGTAATATTGACTTTTTTATTTTTAGTCAAATAAAATTCGAGCTGTGTCCAGTCCATCCTTATCCGAGAACCCATCGGAAATAGTGCAACATACTCAGAACAGATGTGATGCTTCTGGAACGATAATATCTGAAGATCCACATACTTCTGGTCAAAATTACGCAGGGGTTTTACAGAAATTCAAGAAAACATTCTCACAGTTTAAAAACTCTGGAAAACACATAACTGCTCAAACTAGTATATCTGAAATAGAATCGGGGAAGTATCGTTTTGGTCCGTTGATCTGGCGATCGAGCAAAGAGCGACGCAAAGCGAAATATAATCGCCGCGACAAGTGCAACAGTGGTGATTCAGGTATTCAAATCGAACTGGAACATGAAGACGTTTATGGCCAGGACACACCAGAGAGTCTTGTAAGTTTATAATTTTCAAACAGAGAACCTTTATTTCTATAAAACAATTTTTTTTTAAATAGGATGCATCGCCATCTTCCATTGGCATTCATGTAAGACGAACAAATTCAGCAAAAGCAACTAATTCAACAACATCAACCCTATCAGCGAAGACCAAAGCGCTCAAACAAGTTGAAAGTTATGAGCAAAAGCTTATAGCAACCCCATTTCCAACGCGATCTCTTAGCCAACCCACCGGACTTGACCGAATGGCCAGAGCAGGTAATGCCCATTGCTCGTCAAGGGATTCTCTCAGAATTTATGCAAAACTGACCTCGCATTCTTTTCGTTACAGATGTGGACGAAAGCGATACAGATAGCGTTTCCTCTCACCCAGATCTTCATGAAGGTAAGTGCACTGCAAATAATTTCATGCATTTAAGGTCACTGTATTATTGGCGTAACACATTTCAACGCAACGTAAAACCGCATTGTGTCACCAGCAATGATGGTTGCGCGGTTAATAGACGCCGCGCCGTTAACTCTATGTAAAACGTCTGGAGTGAAATTAGTTTTTAATTATTATTACCACAACTCAACCACTGGGTACGTCAGAACAAAAAATTTATTTCATTGCAATCCCTAAACGGCTGTAATAATCGCTTGCACTTTTGAATCTGCAAAGTATTCGTTGTTTCTTTATTTCGTTGAACTTTTTGTGTAATGCAAAGAAAATATTTGCACCAACCACTCCGGCTGTGTCTTCACTGAAGAAAGCGAAATCATTTGGTTTTCTAAGTGCACTAATTTCGCAGATGAAACTAGAATGCGATTTATTCGTGAGCATTTTAAAGAGTTATAATTTGACCTGGAGATTTTACATCAGTTGTAGTTATTGCTTTTGGGTCACATACGATCGTGAGCAATTGATCCAACAATTGCGATTTATTGATCAGAACAACTATTGATAATTACCGCGTTTTATGTAACAACTATTCTAATTGTAAGAACAGCCACTGATTTTATCGTATTAAATTAAATTGCATTGCGCAACGCTTTTTTGAGTCCTTTGCATAATTTTTTCTTGTTTTAATCTAGATTTTTGTAAGTTATTCTAAATAATTATTTAAATATTAAATATTAATTATTTAATTATTTACATAAAGTAATTAATATAAAATTTTATTTGCAGGTCATCGCAGCATTTACGCTGAAGTGTTGTATCCTTTCACACCTGCTGGTCCACAGGAATTAGGTCTCGAGAAAGGCTTACTAATCGAAATACTACGAAAAGATATTGGCCCTTGGTGGTATGGACGAATAAAACACGATGCTGTAATTGCCAAAATAGTTGATTCCAAACAGGGGTGGTTCCCCAAAGAGTTCGTTCGTGTTATACCACCGTATTTTGAAAATGGAAGACATTTGGAAAATGAAAATACTCTTGAGCCTTGTGATATTAGAATGAATAATGCAACGACAATATTACGTAATAATGTAGAAATACCCGTCAAACCTCTCCCGTCACCTAGTCAGCTTAATCCGCATCATAGTGAGGGTCTTAGGAATAATGTCATTAAGGAATTGCTGGAAACTGAAATTAATTACGTGAAACTCTTGTCTTCACTTTGTCTGGGGTGAGTACTCTTCAACAAATTTCCACATTTTGTCTTCATTTGCCCTTTTACTAATATTCTTCATATTAGATATTTAAGAGAGATGAGAAAACGGATTGACATTTTCCCACCAGACAGCTTAAATTTAATTTTCTCAAATCTTGAAAGTATCTGGCGATTTCAACAGAACTTCTTAGATGCTTTGAGTAAAGGAATTGAAAATAACAGAATTGCACAAGTTTTCTTGGATCACGTAAGCAACAATGCCAATTATAAAGATCAACAAAGGAATTGTAAATAATTTTCTCTTCAACAGCAAGCTGGATTTTTAGTTTATTCCAATTATTGCAATTCATATCCAAGAGCATTAATGGAACTGGAAACGTATTCTGGTATTAAGGAAGCAAAATGTGTTTTAGAGAAGTATGCAATTTTTATAAATTAATTTATTTTGTTTTAAAAATAAATTACTTTTTTTAATCAATAGTTGTCGTTTAGCTGAAAATTTACCAGATCTTCCACTTTCTGCACATCTTTTGGCACCAATTCAAAGAATTTGTAGGTATCCACTTCATTTAGCTGAACTTGTGAAGCATACACCATCAAGGCAAGTGCTAATATCTCAATTAGACGACAGCTGTTCTAGTCAAGAAGTAGGAGACAGCAAGGAGATTATAGAATATGCACTGGCAGCTATGAAGAAGGTTACAGAAACTGTGAATGAGGGTAAGTGTAAATGTTATTTTATAGCATACAAAGGTGGCATACATTAAATAAAATTTCGAACTGTTTTTTTCAGGTAAACGTCACAGCGAACATCTTACACGATTTCAAGCAAACTTCGAGAATTTCCAAGGACCACCAATTGCATTTCATAGTACTCGACTTTTTATGCAAACTGACGCTACTCGAGTTTCTCCCAACCTTTGGAATAACACCTATACACTATTTCTATTTGATCATCAGTTAATCTACTGCAAAAAAGACATTCTGAAACGTAATCATTTTATATACAAGGGAAGAATATTTCTAGATAATTGTCGCATCTTAAACTTGCCAGACGGAAAATTGTTTGGAATCACTTTGAAGAACGCCCTCAGAATATATTGCGAATCTCGAAACAAATGGTTTGATTTCTGTTTCCGAAGTGCCACTCGAAAATTACGATTCCTAAGTACATTGGCTGTTGAGAGACAATTTTGTGGATCGAATCTGTTTGTTTCCGAATTGATTGGAGAGGACGATGATAATTTGTCGGATAGGGAATATCACAGTGATTATGATACCCCAACCAATACAATGGACAACAGAGGAATGATTACAGACAATTTTACCAGTATTTATGAAGTTGAAAAAATTGCGGAATTATCATTAAAAATGCAAAAATACAGTGACACATTGCCAAAAAAATCAAAAAAGACAACCAAAGACGGATTTGAGTACAATACCGGCTCATTAGGACGACGAAAGATCGGAAGTTGGTTCCGAAAGGCAAAAAGTACCAATTCCACACCAACACAAAGTCCCACGCATCAAACAATGATAATTTTCAACTCAGATAGTTCATCACAAAGCAGCCCCGCACTTGGCTACAAGCCGAGCAAGACGAAAATCAAAGATCCAACATCCTGAGAATGTGAAACCACGTTTCTCTAAAACTCTCGTCTCTCGGCCATCGTCGAATTTCGCCATTGACTCATTGATCATATTAATTGAATTTGTTGAATAAAGTTTGTCAATTCCATCGTGTTCAAAGATGCAACAATCCCATCACAAAAGACAGAAGTATTTTTAAAGCCACTTTGTATAAGAGCTTTTAAGGTTTTATTCAAAATTTCGCCAACAGTAAGAGAATTTATATTAACAACTGTGTGCTTAATATAGGCACAAATTTTAAGACCAAAAACAAACAATTATATATTATAGTATATAGGTTTGATCGATAGATAGTCCTTAGTGACCATCAGGGTACCTAATTTCTTTTGTTCTTCTGTGCGAAAAGCAATAAGAATTTCACAATGTTTTCATTAATCTAGCGATTATCTTTTCTCTACTTTAACGATTTTTCTTATTGTGTTTGATATTTTGTAACTTGATTTCAATTAAAAGAAAGCAATAATAACAAAAACAAAGTTTTATTTGTAAATAGGTGTTAAGTAACTTCTACAAAAAAAATATAGTTGTAAGTATCGGCGATGGCTGTTAAATCAGTTTTCAAAAATAAAACTGATTGAATTTTAAACGAATTTATCATAATAGAAGTGGCTGAGCGAGCTTATAATGAAAAATTACATTGGTTGGTTTTGAGTATAGGAAAATGTATATAAAAAATAATGATTAAAAAAATAATTTTATTTAATTTTTTGTTTTTGTGCGCCTAAAAAATGTCATTTATATTATTAAACTAAACTAAAATTGTATTATATATAAAATCCAAAGGGAATTATTTTTCAAATAAATTATTTACCAAATAAAAAAATTATTTAAAAATGTGCAGTTAGCTTAACACAATGTATCAGATTTTTTGAATCGGAAAAGATCAGGAAAATGCAAATTTTTGACACTCAGCTATCGCCATATTTTAGAGGAAGTACGCTTTAAACTAAAGATAATAATTAACAATATTAAAAATGATGAGGTAAAATTGTAGTTTAGTGATAACTAAAATAAAAATAAATAAGATCGTCACAAACAATTCGTTGCAAATAGAAACCCAATAGACTGTAGTTCGCCATATAAGGTCATTGTATAAAGACTTTTCAATTTACCTATACTGTAATTAGGAGAATGTATTTAATGTGTTCTGACTAAACCTGCATACCTATTATATAAAAAGATATTTATTATTTTTCTATAAAGTATAAAATGATACATAGGAAAATTTTTCTGTGTGTGTTTTATTCTTTTCTATATGAAATTGCCTGAAAGCGCACCATTTACAAAATATTGATGCAGTTATCAGAAAAATTTCACTAAAATGCTGCTTAAAACCATCAAGAGTAGACTTTTGTAGAAATAATTAACTACCTAATCTACTAACCAATAAAAGCCGTAGTTCTGTAGATTACTTATAATAATATTGTGACATATACGAATTTTTTTTTGTATTAGTATATAATACAAAGAACTGTTTATAATTCGCCTTTATGGGCTTTCCATGAATTAATTTATTGTATTATTTTTTTGAGTAATTGTAACAAATTATTTCGGACTAACAATAAGACTCATTACGTTTTAAATCGAAAGCAGTAATAAGAAATTATTCCGATTTCAATACATTTATATGTGTTTTCTTTACACACATCCAAAATATTAGAATTTTTTCGCAGTATCTAAAATTTGATAAATCGCGAATTGTTTGTTATTTATTTTGTATAGAAATAAAAACTTTTGAAGAAAAAGGAGATTGACTGAAATAAATAAAAAAAAACTGTTTTTTTCGTTTTATTTCAGCCCCAAGACATAATTTTCAAGAAATATTCAAATTAGTTCAGGATCCAGGGTTTATTTTTGCAATGGATCACTCACTATCAAGCTAATTTTCCGTGAGTAGCTTCATTTTGATGAGACGCCCAACTTTATCTCTTACAAAAATTTTCGATTATGGTAGAGAACAGGGGTACCAAGGAAAAATGATGTCGATTTGACGATTCTCCAAAATTAATTACTAACTGGGTTTTTTTTGTTAAATCCCAAGATCTGAATTATTCGAAAAAATATTTGTCCCACAAAATGTATGGTTTGATCAGAGTCCCCTCCTTCCAACGTGTATCGATAACAAGAACATCAAAAATGATTACTAACCAGCTGATTTTTTTTCTGTTGCTTAGTTTATACTTATATAATTTAACAGTCACATTGTCCTACAAATTGCGTGGAACATTACCTACATAATGAGACATAATATTATTGCTATGACTCAGTTGAAAAACTGATAATGTGCATAGTTGATTAAAATTGCAATTGCTAGAAATAGATATTGCTGTCTTTTATTAACGCTTCCTGTTTCTACGGGGAACGAGCAAAAGCGACATCACTGCAGAAACGGATAACTGTGGTACTACAGCATTCAAACGTCAAAATAGGAGCAACATCCGAGCGCCATATTGTGCTTATTTAATATACCTCAGAAAAACGTCGCAACCTTTTTGAATAATAAGTATATTGTATCAAGTGCAATAAGTGTATGCATTAAGTGCAATAAGTGTATGCATTAAGTGCAATAAGTATGTATTAAGGGCGCAGTATTCTCTCGGGTCGCTAAATTCTATTAGAAAATTATTTCCGATGTATCGAACATTCAACATTTATTGACTTCCGCTTCAACAACAAATGGAACTGGGTCTATTATGACAGCCGGAAATATGAGAAACGATTTTTGCACAATATCCTCATCCTGTTAGCGAGTTTTAAAATTCATCAACTTCTAAATTGTATACAATTAGTTTTGCAACACATACTGATGATTTCCTGTTGTGGAATGTGAATGTCCGGCGGTTTTTGACAGCAACTTGAATTGTCAAAACGCATAACAGTTACCTAAATAAAACAAATTTAACAGTGGTTTTTAATGTTTGAATATTCGATTTGGAGAATTTTTTTTTACATAATTACAAAATTGATATTATTGTGAACGATTTCAAATTAACAGTTACATATCTAGCATTGTCAGTGTAATGATTCCAAGCAAGTTTTCGCATCCCAGCCAGGGATGTAATCAGAGTAATCAAATGGTGTGGGCTCCTGAAATGGATTTTCAAGAGCTCCCTCTAAAATTGGGAATGAAAGTGAGTGTCCTTAGAATCCCACTGAAAATTTCATTTCAAATTTTCTTTCATGATAAAAAAATGTTCCTTTACAACTAAGGTCTAACTCAACCAAGCTATCTGTTTTTCAGTCTATAACTGTTGATAAACCAGGAATTACAATAATTGACATGGGAAAAGTGTTAATGGAATGCGCCAGAGAAGGCGAACTGACTCAAGTGCATGAGTTAATATTGAGAGGAGCTCCATTTATATCCGACTGGGTAACCGCAAACAAAAGTATATTAAAGTTACAAATAACAGAGTTTTTATGATAATTTAAGTTGGGAATGTCTTGTCTACATTTTGCTGCCAAAAACAATCATTACAACGTGTGTGAGGTACTCTTACAAGGTGGGATCAATCGGGAAGGAAAAACGAAGGTGGATAAAACGGCTTTACACTTTGCGTCACAAGAAGGCCATGAAGAAATAGTTAAATTATTACTCTCAAAGAATTGCGATGCTAACTGTATGGACATGGTAATGAAATATCGACTATTGCAAGCATATTACTTAAGAAAAATTTAAGCTAAGGATGACTCCTCTCCACTGGGCAATTGACGGTGGCCACAAGAACGTTGCTCGATTATTAATTCGACATGGAGCTAACGTAAGTGCTGTATCTAAATTCAACATGACTCCACTGACATTGGCTGTTCGTAGAGGACATTTTGACTTAGTTCCAGAACTTGAAGCCGAAGTTGAACGACAGAAAAAATTAGGAGTTAGCGAAGTAAGTACTTGTTTTTATTTATCGGAGATCTAAACGTCTTTTACTTATAGTCAGAAATGACACAAGCGGTTAACTCAATTGCTCGAAATATTTCCAAAACTTATGATTGCATTTCAAATTCAAATGAGGATTTATCAGCTTCAATCAAGTTTGACGCTAATTCAGATAAATCGTCAGCGATTGCAGAAGATTTGGTGTCGACAAAAATTGCGGCCAGTGCCAGCAGTGATGATCTAATTGATGAAGACATACCTTACGTGGAACCAATTACTCAACTGGACAGCATTGATGATGGTAAGACAGATTAAATCCATATGCAATTCGAAGTCGACTATCATTATAGTTCCCCTGATTTGCAGAATCGATGCAACTGAATAATTCGGCACTTGAGTTGCTCAAAAACCATGGAATTTCAATGTTACCTGCCGATGATCCAGAACATAATTTAATTTCATCAGCATTGCAAAGTGGACGGAAATTGGTTTTATCTGAAACGGGGAAAAAAATATTGAACGACACAAAATTGAAACATCTAGAAGAAAGCAAACTTCCAACTATGGTCGACGTTATCAGAAAAGAGGCAAATAGTGAAAATGACAAGATAAATTCACTCCCAAAAAAACCTCACATAATTTTACGTCCGCAGGCAATACCAATTAAATCAAACAAGGTACTGCTCTTGTGCTTCCTATTGTAATTTGTGTCCATCATTTCGTTTCAAATTTCAGAACATAGTTATTTCAATGGAAACATTTAAGAATACATATGGTTTGAATACGGTAAACAACCTTAAAAGACCTCAAATAAATCTAAGGTAAGGTAGATAAAAAAACGAATTTAGGTTGATTGTAATATAAATATTTTACAGTTCTAAGGGCGAAAGTGGCCCACCAAAAATAACAAAATTAACGAAAATATCTAGCAACTCGTCTGTTATGGTGAGGAAAGGAATTAATAAGCCACAGGTAAAACAGTAAATTTAATATGCCTTTATTTTTATCAAAATTTGAAATTCACTCAGCCACTTCTACGAGTGGTTAATATTCCAAAGGCGCATCAAAAACTAGATACCGAAGACCTGCCCCCAAACATTGAAATCGTCTCTGACAGTGATGATGAGAATTTGACGCCTCAGGTCGTCAGTTCATCAACTGGAACTCTTCCCACAGTTGCCAGTTCTAATGCTCCTCCAACCAATTTAACCAATCGTTTGATGTCCCGAATTCCTTTGAATAAGTGCACAAAATTTCCAAGTTTCAATTTACCAGACCTTTGCCAACAAATGTTTCTATTAAAAAAGCAAGTTGAAGATATGCGTAAACAATTAGAACAGCATGAAAAGGATAATAATAACCTTCGAGCCAGAGTTAAGCAATTAGAAGATGAAAGAAATGGAAGAAAAAACCAAATTTCATGAAACAGTGTTCTTGATTGAACTGTGTAACTAACTGCTGATTCTCATCACATCTGTAAAAACGAATTTCTGTATTTTTTTGAATATATTAATTAATTATTCTTATTTACGTTAGTTATAGCTCTCTTCAGAGAATCAAAATATTGTATATTTGAATTAATATACTTTTTATAAATTTGAAGAATGTTTGATCGAATTATCCATATATCCCTGGTGTTTTCCACCATTGAATCGGTGAAATTTAATTGCGTTTTATTTTGTTTTGAATAGTAAGAATGCGGTAGTCATAACATAATAAGCATGAAAAATATGTTTTAGAAAAAGTAGAAAACCTCGTATTAATCAAAATTTTCTAGAATCACTCGAATGTGGTTCTTCGGATGCATTTCGAAGATAACGAAAAAGCTATCTAAACTATTAGCCAACTTGATTCAGTGGCAGGGGAAGGCCCCCTCTGGACGCAAAAAGAACTCTGACTCGGAAGAGTCTGTGTCCTCGGAGGAAGCAAGCGATTAATAGGAACCAAAATGGAAGAGATCCGGATGAGGAAGAGGTTGAACCAGAAAAAAAGTGAAAGTGAAGGGGAGGAGGAATTTGAATCAGTTATTATGGATTGAGTTGTATAGAGAACTCGATGAAAATGTTTTCTTATACATATATTCGATTTGTATGATGTTAATGATATACAAAGAGAATTAAGAAAATAAAACTATCGTAAAATAAAACATTTTAATAAAAATGGAGAGGGAAAAAATCTACGAGCGAGCGGCATTTAATGGTATATATATGAGGTATACCAAAGATTTCGCATCCGCACCATCTTGCGCGTCATCGCGTTCACCTGGAACGAAAATGTGACAAAGAATCTTTTAAATATTTTGCCTTTCTGAAAGCCCTAAAATACTTTCGAAGTTGTTACAAATATAGAGAAATAAAGAAAATATTATAATGTGAAAACTGTTCACATATGTTTTGAAAATTTCGAGGATAGTGACTATGAACTTGAAGGAATATTGCTTAATGTTATCAATCGTGCCAAAGGAAATTGCGTCCAAAAATTTGAACGCATTTGAAAATGTGCAGTGACGTCACGCCAACTGTCAGAAAATCATTGCATACCTTATGTAATATGTTCGTAATTCGTTGTATATCATGAGTACGTCAGTCTTCACATAAGAAGAAGATTTTCTAAATGTGTCTTTGAAGTGTCTATCTAATCAAAACATCCTTCAGAACACGTGCAACTACAGTTATGGTAAATATAAATGGTCAAAAATACTTTGTGAATGTGAAATTTGAACAACCGTTTCTTCGGAATTTTGCAGAGGATAAAAAACAGCAATGATCTTCCTGGGTTCCCAATAGTTGAAACAGACGACGACACCAAAAAGAATGTCGATGCTAAGCGCTTCAGTAAAGGCAAGAAAGGAGGTGGCTTCCAGGCAATGGGACTTAGTTTGCCTGTTTTGAATGGCATAACCAAAAGGGGATACAAAATTCCAACTCCAATTCAGAGAAAGGTATGTTCTGCTAAAATAAAGCAACTGTGGCCAATCAGTAACAATTTCAGACCGTTCCTCTCATCTTGGAAGGACGAGATGTCGTGGCTATGGCAAAAACAGGTTCAGGGAAAACAGCATGTTTTCTAATTCCTCTATTCGAAAAGCTGAAGAGACGGGAACCCACCAAAGGAGCACGAGCCTTAATTCTGTCCCCAACTAGAGAACTTGCGGTCCAAACATTTAAATTTATAAAAGAGTTGGGAAAGTTTATGGATTTGAAAACCATTCTTGTGCTGGGCGGGGACTCAATGGACTCACAATTTTCAGCTATTCACACTTGTCCGGATGTTATTGTTGCAACTCCTGGAAGATTCCTTCACCTTTGTGTGGAGATGGATTTGAAACTTAGTTCCATTGGTAAATAATATACAAATGCATACTTTTCGGATCTTAACACATTACATGCGAAACATTTTTGCGGTTTCACTTGAGCGCATTTAGTATTAGCGTACGTTTTAAGACTTAACTACTTTGATAAAATCAATCATTTTCGATTTATTACAATTTTATTGAATTACCAAATTCCTACGAAATTAAAAAAAAAAGCCATCGCTACACGCTTAAGTTCATGGGCTAAATATACCTGCATATAAGTGTTAATATTCAATATTGTCTTTTAGAATATGTAGTGTTCGATGAAGCTGATCGTCTGTTTGAAATGGGATTCGGTGAACAGCTCAACGAGACCTTGCATAGATTGCCATCGTCGAAGCAAATGGTTATGTTCAGTGCCACTTTACCGAAGTTGTTGGTGGGATTTGCTAAAGCAGGCCTCAGCGATCCTGTGCTCATTCGATTAGGTTTGAATTGTAAATTTAACTGCGTAAACTTTGTTCTATTTATCGATTCTATTTAAGATGTTGACTCGAAACTTCCCGAGGGACTAATGCTGAAATTCGTCCATTGTCGTCCTGATGAGCGGTACTCGGCTCTTATTGTTTTGCTGAAATACGTTATTCCAAAAGATGCGCAGACTGTTGTTTTCGCTGGAACTCAACATCATGTCGAATTACTACCACATGTAAGAGAATTCTGCAAAATTCGATAAACTCCTGTATAATATTCGATGTGTTCTTCAAAGATCTTGGACGAGGCCGGTATTTCAAACACCTCAATATACTCTAGTTTAGACCCGACAGCACGGAAAATCAATACAGCTAAATTCGTTCACAAGAAAGTTTCAGTGCTGGTGGTAACTGATGTAGCCGCTCGTGGTATCGACATCCCCAGCTTGGACTACGTAGTAAATCTCCACTTTCCTGGAAAACCAAAGCTTTTCGTTCACAGAGTCGGTGAGATCCAATGAATCTTAAATAAATCAATTGCTTAAAAATGTCTATTACAGGTCGTTGCGCACGTGCTGGTCGACATGGAACCGCTTACTCAATTGTATCGACTGATGATCAGGCTCACTTGCTTGATTTACACTTATTTCTCAACAGACCCTTCAATATTGAAGACAATTCAACTATCGGTGTTATCCCCCAGGATATTTTTGAGGAAGAACATCTCGCGGTTTTGGAATTTCTGAAAAATCAACATATAGTAAGTGATATAACTTGTACTGTTTTGTAAATACATAATTTATTAATAGTCTGGAGTCCTGAAAACAAGTGAAAACGCCTACAAGAAGTACATCAGTTCACGCCCAGTCGCTTCAACTGATTCCAACCGAAGAGTGAAATCAATTAAGTTCTATGCTTTAAAACATTTAAAAGATTTTGAAAATGTAAATCTTGACATTGAAATTAATAATAGCAAAAAAATAAATGATGAGGTTAAGCAGAAAAAATTATTGGAACAGAAACACGACCTCATTCTGAAAATGAAAAACTTTAGACCTTCAGGGGTAAGTAATTCTTTATAAGCTTTATCCCTTATTCTCTAAATCTCTTATGAGTTATATCCTGATATAATTTTTAACTAAATCTTTGTGCAGACAGTATTTGAGCTAAATCCTGGACATAAATCACTTCCTTTAGAAGTGATGAAACAAAAACGAGTTGCCCATTCGAATACAATTGAAAAATTCCGTGCAAAAGTCCAAGAATCAGAACGAGAGCAGAAGAAATACAACGAACAAGAAGAAAATGTTGATATTCGTTTATTTCATTGTACACTTTAATATAGTTTATTGCATTGCAGGTGCTCCTTGAGTCGAATGATGCAGATGTGGAAGAAGCTTTCAAAAGTGTCGTGACCTCTAAAAAACGGAAAAATATGGATGATCTTTACAAGGCGAAAAAGAAAAGGAAACAAAAACGAAGTACTAAGGATACTGAAAATTTTATTCCTTATCAGTCGACAGATAAGCATACTGAAGATGGATTTGCTATTGATTCGTTCGAGCGACAGGCTCGAAGTGCTCAATTCAGTGTGGTACACAGAGAAGAAGAAGTTAAGCACAAACCTGGCATGAAAAAATGGGACAGGATAAAGAAAAAAATGGTTTCAGTACAAGACCCTCGACAGGGTAAAATTCGCACAGAATCTGGAGCCTGGATTCCATCTACCTACAAAACTGGTCGCTATAATGAGTGGAAGGAGAAGAGCAAAATAGAGGAGCAAGTCTGGCGTGAACAGGAAAACAACGGGGAGGCACAAAATCACCTCAATCATGCGCAGAGATATCCAGTGAGTAGGTATGCCAGACATAACGCTAAAATGGAAGCTAAAAAGCGAATTGGTGTTGATTCGGAACTAAAGAATCCAGAGCAAATTGTTAAGAGGCGAATGCGATTAGAATTCCTCAAGAAACGTGAATTGGATAATAGAATGAAAAAAGCTGCTAACCGAAAAAAGCATTTAAAGAAAATGAAAGGGCGCCAGAAGAAGTAGAATGTAAATATAAAACTGTAAACTTAATAAAAATAAATATGTTTTTTTAACAGTTATTATTGCGAATATTGAATTTCACATTACAATAACGCTTATTTTGTTTAAAATTGGTTTATCAAAATAACGAACTATATAAAAAATGTGTAATTCAATTAAGTATCGATTGAATGTTACAATTAAATGTTTACAATCACTTTCAATTTACTTAAACAGTTCCAGTCAGATACAAAAATTAAGCCGTGATGTTTACTTAATCAAAGGTAAATGAACTTCCAAAATTGTTTGTTTTCGCAGGAGGTTACCAATTTCTCCAAAACCATGGCATTAGTTACCAATTCACTTCACGCACAAAGCACACCATTGTTGCTGAGATCATTAGTCACCCTTTCCGCCATCCACGCCAATCGATTTCGGAACATCCAATTAATCTCAAGTTGCCTGTCTTGAATTGCGTCCATAGGGTAAACTGACTTAATATGCCCATATCAATGGAATTATGCAATAAAAAGCAAGAGGGATATGAAAACGTTCATACCAGAAGTTCCCCTTGTCTCCGAGAATAATCCTATCTTCCTTACCATCTGGAAGATTGCTGCGCTGGTAGTAAAGACTCAATTTAAATTCATTTACGAAACCTCTTCCACCATGACATTGTGAGTTGCCACAAGAGCGTGGAGGAAGTCTTCGGCAATGAAAAATTGTAGCAATATTTAATCAACTTGGAGATTTTTAGTTCTCATGTGGGTGATTGGGAGTCCCGTCCCAGATGGTTGTTATTGCGTGAAGATAAAGGGAAGTCGGGCACTTTTCTGACCACTAGACTTGAACAAAATGCGATGTGCATGAACTTTGAATAATTGTAGGCTTCCTGCCTGCGAAGGATTTGCTTGAAATCACATTTAAATTTAATTGACCTGAAGGAAGGCTACAAACAGGATGCTAAGGGAACCTACAAAGGAGTTTCATGCTTCGTCTTTATAATTATGTGTCTACGAAAGAGGATGGTTCAATTGTAAATGGTTTCAAAATTACATTTTTTCTTCCATAGTTACAAGTGTGGTTACAAGTGGATACCATGAAATTGCAATGCACAAACAACCAATTTGGAAGAATACCAGAATACAACATTTTATATACTTCCGCTTTGTTAGAATGAAAATAAATCACGATAAGATAAGTCCATGCACTAATCAATGGAAAACGTATTAAGAATTATTAAAGTGTACCAGAAAACAAAATTGAAATAGTGAAACTCAAATTTCTCTTCACCCCTGTATGTGTTCACGCACCAGAAACTGTTGAATGTGAGATATTTGGACCCTTTGCACTGAAACAGTTAGAATTTGTTGAAGATGATTCCCTTGTTGCTTTGCCCATTCACGATTTCGCTGACATTTTGGAATATTTTATGCAGGTCCTTGCCTTCGCCATGCAAATTTTCAAATTCGTTAAAACATGCTTGACGGGGTCGCAATTTGGTTTTCTTGGTATAGTACGAGACCCCACGACCAAAATCATGTATCTTCGCGATGAGGCCAAAACCACGTGCCACGTGAATTTCAAAATTTGGCAACATATTGGCCGTCATTTAGAAAACCCACTTCCGGTTGAGATTTCGATCCGGCAACATGCAGATTCGTATTCAGCGGGGAATACGGGAATAGTGGAAAAACGTTTCCCCAATTGTTAGGTACATGAAATGCTTCTTTTACCTGTACTTTTCTTAAAAAATGCCTACTCTAGTATTCTGCCTGTATTTGCGGCAGAGAATCAGTCTACAAATCAAATACAATCATATTTAAACGGAATAAATATTAAAATATTTGTTATTATTTGTTATATGTTGTTCACTGCTAGGCAACAGAACTACGCGTGCGCGGATCAAACCATGTGTGACGTGACGGGATTTGCTGCTCTCTAGTAGATTTGGAGGCTTTAATTCCCTAGTCAAATGTTCCCTGTTAAATAATAATAAATAATAGATCATTCTAATTTCTACCGGCCCCGAATTCCTTAATTTCTAGTACAATTTCCGGCTGGAGAAATATAATAGATCATTCTTATTCCCGGCCCTGAAACTACAAATCATCGGGGCTTCCGAAATAACGGACGGTGGACGAAGTTTTGCAATTCCAGAAATCAATATTTTTTTATGATCGAAATTACTTTTGCCCGTTAAATCTTTCATTGCGGTTAAAGTTTGTTCGTGGCCTTAGCAAACATAATATCAAATTTATTTAGATACTCGAATAATGAACATCGTATGCGTAACATCCTCATTTCCATAAGCATATTCTTGAGTTGCTTTATTACCCGCAGTGCATTGATTCATTGATGAAGAGTTCGTCCATCTTCCGTCCGATGTCACAATTCCACATGCACTAATCTTGAATGTTATAGTCTCCAGTTTTATCACCCTCTTTCCTGTTTCCGGATTCCGGAAATTCTCGATCGTTGAATTTAAAAATGTTTCCATCCTCTAAAGTCTAAATATCATCATATTATAATCACTAATGTTTTTATTAGTGGAATTTCTTATCAGACTTTTCAGCGAGAAATTCTAAATCTACGATACCTCTTCAATTTGATAAAATTTTTGATCCATCTTCCGAGCACCAAGTAATCAACTTACAAAATCATACCTACGTTTTAAAAAAAATTATCAACATAAAAAAGAATTAATAGATAAACTTCTAACATATCCGAAATCAAAAGCTTATCTTTTGCTTTGTAATATTGCATCGCTGTCATGCCGCTGAGAAATACTTCCGTGATTACTCATTCGAATTATTTTTAAGACAATTCTAAATGAATTCGTTTAAAGACAAATGGCAGATGGGCTGTTGCTTTTTATGCCCTGGAAAAATTCCTAGTTTAGATACGACGCGACGTCATGTCAGCTAGAAGTTGTTGTTTTAGATGCAGGAAGTGTCTTTATATAAATAACTTTGGAAATGTGTCTGAAGTGGATGTAATAATGTCGGATGAATGTGGATTTATTTCTAAGAAACTTATTTCATGTTTACTAGAATTTAAGGTACTTGGAAGTTGCTGTGTACAAGAACATAAAAATAAAATATTAATGAGAATAATGTTAATTTTATTTATGCCAATTTTTGTTTTCTATAAGACGATCTCATGTCCATAATCCATATATTCTACGAGTACTTCCTCCATATTTTGTCGTTTTGAAGATAAACCTAAAAGAAGTTTTATTCTTCGTTAGTTAATAATCAAGAATTTGTAAAAAAAAATCTTTGTAGGCTTAGGAGTGCCACTTGCCAGAGCCAGATACTAAAAACAATTTCACGTCGACTGCATAGTTAAGTTCTTCTCCGTACCAACTTTTATTGACGTTCTTCATCTTCTTATGCTAATTTTCATTCACCCCATTTCTACATCCACCTTCTAGATTATTCAGATTATAGATATCTTCTGATATAATGAAATCAATGTGCTATGCATCATTTACCAGTGACTGAAAGTCGACCAACAATCAGAGTTCTCTCGCTCAAGAAGATATAATAAAGTCAGCCAGTTTTCGAAGGATTTTGGGAGCCAGATGACCTGAATCTTTTTCGAAGGATATCTCGTAAACGGTCCATCTGGGATTTTTTTTATTATTTTCCCGTGATCAGCGACCCAAAATCTTTCGGAAAAAATACAAATTTAACTTGCCACAGTTATCGGTATCTCCCCATATTTCCTTATAAATATGACGTTTTCCGTATCGTGTACCTCCGGCTTTAGGCACAATTTCAGAAAGTTCTTGAAGTCGGAAGTTTCGAAAGTCGGCCAAGCCGAACGTTGCATTGTGTTTACCGCTTAAAGCATTTTGACAAGGCAAAAAAAATTTCTTTGAAATGGGATTTGTTTCGAAGAAATTTTTTGTTTGTCCTTTTATATGAAATAACCTATCAATTATTATCATACCATTTTGGAATCAAGACTCAATGCGCCAACTTTTAAAGTAACTTGCCAAAGTAGCGTAGTACTTTTTTTTTCAGTACCGTGAGTTAAAGTTGGGCGGTGTAATAGTTTTGAGTTCATGGTTGTGCAAAAGATTAATATTTTCTTTAAAATTGATGCAGTTGTGTTTTAATTTTACACTTTAATTTGTAGAAGGGTTCTTCAGGATTACATAAAAAAAAAATAAAAAATGAAAAAAAAATATGTACATGACCAAGATTTGACGACAAAGGGGTTTGACTTAATTTATTTCGCGGCGGCCATTTTATGCGAAAAAGTTGGATTCTCAAGTTCCTTTTTGGATTTTTCGAGGGTTTCGAAGGTTCCAAGAATCAGGAATTTTTAGTATAGCAGTACAGCTGCTGCTGCTGCAGTGCTGCACGATAACCCAACTATGGCCGTATATTAGCGTTTTTTGGTAAAGTTTCACCCCAAATTAAATTGTTTGAATTGTATTCGTTGACCCGAGTCGATGCAAGATGTTTAAAACGAAAATGCATATACTTAAACTTGAAATCTGAAAATGCATCTGAAATATGATCTGCATACTCGACAATATTGGCAGCACTAACAAAGGCACCAAAATACCCTCACATCGGGCAATTCCAACTGGGAACTGCTTTTCTCTCATTTCTGCCTTCGTAGTAATGGCTGACAATAGTGAAGTGTAGGTTGTGTCTACGCCTGAACCAATTTAATTTTTCCAGTGTCAAAAGTCAGGCTAGTTTTGGGCAGAATATCCCCAGTTCGAATTCAGTGTTTTTTTCCGGATTGTTCATATAAATAATGCGAATTATTGACGTCCTAACTACCATAAAACCCAAATCAATTTTTGTGCGGTGTGTTTGTGTTGTTGACGCGAGTTTTTGCAGTTTGTTCGTCAGTGCTTTCACTTTGCGTGTATTTTGATCTGAAAGAGATCCATCCATCTTTTGTTTTTCTGCCGCTTAGTTAAATTTCTGTTCAGAATAGAAGTTTATGTGTGTTTTGGTCCGCTGTGCATTTAAAGTGCCAACGAAAAATTGGTGAAAACTACGAATAAATGAAAATAAATTCATTGAAGAGTCGCTCTCGTTTTGTGGGTTGTAAGATCGACCGTGGAATAATTTTGTAAATTACAAAAATTTGTTTGTATGACAAGGAGGGAAAGGAGGAACTGTGTCATCTTAAATGGAATAGAGTGTCGCTCATTGAAGGATTAATTTGGTAAATGGTAATGAATTTTTTTGTAGTACAGCAAAATCAAGAAATCGGTTCGAAACATCCAGGATTCAGTGTCATACATTTCTGTTCTGCGCCCGATATACAGAATTGGGTCCATGAGATTTTTTGGTTCAGAAACAGAAACATTTAAATAGAACTCTTTGTTTATGTGGTGTAACGATCACTTGTATGTTAAGTCCTTATCTGTTGATGTTATGCAAATGCCAAGCAGGGAGTACGTTGAACCTATTCAAAAGTTGATCGGGGCAATTAGGATACCAAGTTGGAGCAACCAGACTATACTTTTCTAGGAAATGACTTTTTTATATTTCAATTGCATGAAATTTATTACTCTACTACACCCAACAAAATGTTTTAAAACTTGTATTCAATTTCCAACATGCTCCGCCACCCGGATTTTTAAATTCCTTAACTTACATTCTGTGCGCTCCTTCACTTGAATAACGCTAAAAATTGAATTGAAAATCCTCTACCTTCGAAATTAAATCAAAATTCAATTAATATTATTTGGTAGCAATAATTTGACAGTTAGTTACCAGGAAGATTTTGCACAGGTGCCGCACGTTTGCCTTCAAGCTGTCTATGCAGTATGCGATGCCTAGAAAAAGTTCCCAAATTTCAAAATCCCAAACCTCCGGCGGTTTGTAAAATTTAAATTTATGCTCCCTGTATCCTCATATCAAATTCTCAAAATTCCTGACATTCATATAGAAAATTTTGCACACATTTACAAAAAAATGCGAGCGACCGAAAGTGTTATAAAAGTTACATGTTTTTCCAATAAATTACAAGAAAAAGTGGTTTCTCGTAGTCGAAATCTGTCGCTGATACTTAGAAAAATAATTTTGATGCTAATAGTTTGTTTTTCCATGGTTTTGTATATGAAAACTGCGTTTCTACTGTTCTACAAGATTCATCTGTTACAAAGAATTGTTGCGGAAAGTTTAGTTTCATTAGGCTGGACTCATATCTAACATGCTCCGACCCATACGTAAACAATCTTAAATCTGTGCTCGCTTATGCAGCGGTGTTAGTAATCATGTTTTGACCCTCTTCGATTCGAACGGCAGTCGCCTCGATCCGGTGGCGGTGGCATTTCGAATCCATGTCCCCTTCTCCCTGCGTACAACTTGCGAACAACTTGACCAGATAGAAGTAGGGCAGGTGATAAGAAAATGAACTTAAAAAACAAAAACAACGAAATGGAAGCGCGAGCCGAGCTTTCACAGTAGTTGACAACTTGATTGCAAAAATAACAAAACTGAAGCCTCTTCAGTGCCCTTTTCTGTTCCAGATGCCGTCATCTCCAACTATCTGTTTTCGGAGGAAACGAAAAACAAGGGCGCCGTCATCGTGAAAAAAAAATTTAAAATTCTCATTTTGTTAAAAAAATGTCCAACTGCAATTTTGGAATCGCATAAGAAGTAAAGGTTAATTTTCTTGCCAATTTAGCAACATTCACAATGACATCATTTTCAGTTTTTCTATATGCGTTTCTACACGATTCATTTGTTTTGCGCTCCTTTTACAGCTGCTTATTCGATTTGTGAATATGTTGTTTATTTTAACGTTTTCGCAGTGCCGCGTTTATGTAGCTGAATACCCCACCCCTATCACTTTTATTGGCGCTTATGTAATAGTTTCACACTCGCTTGGTATTTTCGAAATTCAGTATTGCCAGCTTTGTGACAGGTAGAGGTGTTTTTTATATAGATATTTTGTTTATGTATACATACAAATTCATAATATCGAATTTTACTGCTATGCATGGTAAATTGTTTTTAAGCATTAACGACAGAAAATTTCTTATAATAACAATGATCTTTTTAGAATTTTTCGGAACCAGTTTTTTATTTCTCTTCTATAGCTAAAAATTTTTTAGAATTGATACAATGCTGCATCAGATATCTGGAAAAGCATCGATGTACCTATCTTAAATGTGTTTTTGCCATTTATTTAAAGCATTTATCTCAACGAAATAAACAAATTTATCGGCTCAAGTGCAGTACCTGCAGAATGACGACTGTCATAAGGAAAACAATAAATAAAAAAAGAATAGAAATGCGAATAACATTTATTTCTATACTAAAAACAATACTGGTATTCAAATGTTTGCACCGTAAACATTAAAATCTAAAGAATGCAAAATTTGCTATTTGAATACAGCACTGATATTTTTTTCATAAACGAACGCGCACAAATTCCAATCCAGTATCAGATGAATGATGATGTTTATTAATTTGAGGCATCCCTTCGGATTTTTTTTTTCTAATAAGGTTAATTATTGATACTTTTCAGTTTTTACTTTTTATCGAGGGAAAGTTGAAGTTGGATTACGTCTTTCGTATTGTGTTATGGTCAATTCTATAATTAGGTTTAGGGTTTGGGTGATCAAAAGGTCAAATCTCTTATTATCGATTTTGTGAACATTGAAAATTTTCAATTACCTACATCCGTTTCCGCTGATGTTGTGCTTGTGACATTGGAAATTTCTATAAATTTTACATGAAAGGTCATTAATGAGGTTTTTGATTATAGGTATTTTTATCACTGATGTTTTTGGTCAATTTTCATATTCGACTAGACTATTGTGGCTATTTTCATTTCTACTACCAGTTTACGTTCATAATTGCTACAATTTATTTCGATTGAAATATTCTGCATCCGATACTGTGAAGCCGTTGATAGCCCATCCATACTAATTAATTATACAATAATAATTCTTCTTTGCGGTGTAAGCCGGAGCCAGACAATAGAAAAATTCACATAAGCAAAAATTTTTGTGGGCAGCGAGACACATGATAAGCAAATCTCTACTTTTATAGGCGACTGGGACAATCCCTTCAAATTGATCAAAATATTCCGAAATTTTTGGCAAATTTATAACCGATATTGTCATAATCCAGAGTCAGACGATAGCAAAACCCCCCACATGGCACATGGCAGCAATTTTGAAAATTTTCTATCGTGTGACTCAATAGTAAATTTTTCAAATGAAATATAAATATTACAACAATTTCGGAATATTTTCGGCAAATAAAAGGACGTCAGCACTAAAGAAAACCAGGATCACTAAGGCAGTAGTTGTACCGTTTATTTACTGACTCTCGGCGACTCGCCTCGTTTGGGCAGTAATGTTCAGGATTTGTGGGTGGCTTTACTCAGGTCTCCAGTCCGGAATAATAAACACATATGTAAAGACTGCAAGGTTTTTTGATTCCAAATCAGATTTGTGCGAGTTTCTTCGATCGGTAGAATTAATTGCAGGTTTTAATCACTTATTTTTTCTCCTATTCCACTTATTGTTTTTCCACGACCTTCGCGATTGAAGTACCCCAAGTTTTATTATTTTGTTATTTTAAGGTTTGTCATACTATCATATCCAATTCAAAAATACGCATACGCAATTCAAAAATCCGCTAGTTAAGTGAAAAACTACATCATGCAATTGCGATCCATCCTGCTCGAATTGTATGCTCATTGCTCACTACAGGTACTTCGTTGTGGACTCGGATGTGGAACCCTGCAAAGCCTATAGGCTCGTTCCAATTAGTTTTAATGGGGCATTTTGGAAAGTCACCGGCTTCATTTTCGGGGTTTGAGCATTTTATAATTCCTACTATGACTTTAGTTTGTGCAAGTTTTCCCCAAAATCAAATGTGTGCGGCAAGAATTTATTTTTGTTCAAATTCCAGCGTAGACTTCAGTATTAATGAAAACTTGCTGACCTCCGCTTACCGCAATCCCAAATTCCCAACACACAGTGTTTGTAAATTGTAATGACCGCACAAAATTTCATCGACTACCATGCCTACCGCTTCAAAGAAAATTAAACGCATTGCCAAAAATAAGAGGGTGGAGGGATGAGAAATTCGTGTTATTTGACATCAAATTTCAACATATCCGTCGTCTCAGAGCGTGTGGTGCAAATCAACAGGACAATTGCAAGCGTTCGGGGTTTCTTTAAAATTAGATGGATACACGCAAGCAAAAAAAAATATCGAAAGTCTCTGTTTCACTCTTTATCCAATAAAATCAAATTCTTGCTCCACTTCAAAGAAACACATTGTTGCAGTCAAGCTTGGATTGATTTTTCGTATTGCCCATTCACTGAGAGCCATGATTTCCATTTAAAATGCCATCATTCTGATAGTGTTTGTTAAAGTTTGTTAAAATAATATGCAATTTAAAACGTTGTCATGTTCTTTATCTAATCTGGCGAATTATAACAATTTCAGTGTCTATAAATTAAACAAAATGCGTTGTTTATGCACACTGAAAAATAACAGAGGAAATATTTATCAATTCAAATCGACTACGTGAATAACATAATTTTTTTCATACAAGGAATTCATACTTCCGAACATTTACGAATAGGTATGCAAAAATTATTCTGGTTCTGTGGTAAAAAAGTTTTGATCATGAATAAGTAGAACTAAAAATAGGTACTGAGTTTATAAATCGTTCTTAATTTTATTTCTCACACTTATACCCAATTTCACAAAGAAAGCTTAAGCTATCATTTAATTAAGCGGCCAATGTCAGCTTAAGCTAAAGCACAAGTATGACGGTTTCCACAGTTGATATTTATATACAAATTATGTAAACTTTGTTGAAGTTACAACATAAATATTGTAGGCCACTGTACTGTCAAAAATATTTGTAAGTAAATTTTGAAAAATTTTCATTTCTTGAAAATTTTATTTCTCAAACGTGTAGATAGTGTTTCGACTTCTTGTGTTGTTGTGAGTATATAAAAATCGGGATTATTTTAAAAAATAATAAAGTTTATTATAGTTCTATCTATCGTGTGTTAATATGTATTTTAAAAATCGAGGTTAAAAAGGACTTCTTATGCCCAATTTCACAGTGGAAGCTTAAGTTTTCACTTACTTAAGCGATCATAGGAAGCTTAAGCTTTAATGCAATTCTTAAGAAATTCCTGCATATTCGTCAATTTTAGACCAAAATACTTGTCGCTATAAAATTTCATTAAAAGCCGCCGCTGCCTTGTGGGTGGTCCGTGTTCTTGAATTCTTCCAAACTTTCACATCCCAGTTGGACAAGGTAGATGAATACGATCTTCTGGCGAGGCGCGCGGGACGTTTCGATTGCTATGTTGGGACCACGCTCCACATCTATGGCTTTCGAAACTAAAAACAACTTTTCATTGGCTTCCATATTCTACGAAATTTTATAAACACTAAAAAAATTGGGAAGTTGATATTTTTTTTTACATTATCATGATACGATATCATCTCCCTCTGATGTGGAGCGCGGTTCGGGTATACTTTGTAAAGATACATACTCGTTACTCCTTTGTGATTTAATTATCTGCCTAACCGGTGGTCAAGCATCTGTATTGACTAATTCCAAAAATGGAGACCGACCAATTTTCCACAATAGCCGCTTATTTCAATTTGTAACAGAAAAATTGGAGTTGAACGACGTCATCATTGTGAATTGTGATGTAAAACCGACCAATTCTGTTGAAACAAGTCGACTATGATTCATTCAAAAAGATCAACTTTTGTCCGCGAAACAACCTGATCGTTTTGTCTTTATTAGTTTTTATATTTGGTAGTTGATTCAGCATTTATCATCAGTTACAATGCGCGGGGTAAAAGTGTACAATTCACAGAAAATGCTCACGTTTATTGCAAATGCTTTATTTTATTAGTAGAAGTAAACTGAAGACTGTGTGAAATCTTAGACGGATCGAAAAACAACAATCATGACGGGAGAATGAGCCCATTGTCCATAGTTTCAACTCAATTTAACAAGTGCAACACAATCACCGCTTCAAGTTGTGTTGAACCATTCATTTCAGGTAATTTCCGAAGTTAATAAGCGAACTTTATTATTAACGGAAACCCTTTGGGAATCAAATCTTCATGTTTAGTACTTTGCACGAAAAAATTAACGAGGAGAAGAATATTAGTGATTTTTATACGCAACAACATGAAATATTGTTTCTTTTGCGTTGAGTTAAGAGCGCGCAGCTGTCCCTTTCTAATATGTTAGGATTATTTCAATGATATGTTCCAGTTTGTAGGTGTGTCCTTCTTATCTTGTTTCGATAAATAAACAGTTACAAATTATTCATTTTTTAAAACTAAACAATCGTACAATTTTATTTTTATTAATATAAAATCGTCCTTAACCCTTCCCATATGCAACACAGCAATAGGGAGAGGGAGGCCAGCATTATGTAACCCAAATTTTATTCCAACAATAACTAGATTTATATTAAGAGAGTCATCCTTTACAACTTCTCCACGACCATGGCTAGCGTTGCATCCTCATGAGATTGCGAGATTTTTGAGAGATGAGTGCTTGCATTTTCCCATGTTTTATCCTTAGAATGTGTCTTCATCAGTGCTGATGCCTAGTCCAATCTAAATCGATAGGTCAAATAGTCAAGGAGCATTAAAAAAACACAACCTTTCAAGCAACTTGAAAATGTGCCTACAAAGCACCGACAGAAAATCAAAATATTGTAGTGATGTAATTATCAGTTCTATAAATCTGTCAGTGCCGTTTCTACTCGGGAAATGCCACGAATTGACCTTTGGACGAATTCAAAAAGTCGCTCTTATCTTATCACTAATTAATATCTTCGAAAAAAATACTCAATCCAAACATTTTTTTTTGACGTCGAATTCTAAAATGTAAACAGAACGACTGAGTTCATCTGAACGATCAGAACATTCATTAATTGATTGGGGTCGGAGCAGAGGAGCCAAGTCTATCTTGGATTACATTCACCTCGTTCCTTCTCCCGGGGAGAGTGGTGTGTAATTCGCGTGAAGCCATTCATTTGAAACTCGAATTGCCTCCGCAACCGACGCACGGGATGAACGTTGCCCGCCTGCAAATCTTTTGGGTGCTAGCGAAACATTATTATTGTCGACGAACATTCCTCGGCACATTTACGCGTCGCAATCGTCCCCAATCAGGGAGCCGCGCCCATCCATCCTCCGGGAAATCTTCCACCCCACTCCTCCGGCATCATCTGAAATATGAAATTATGTGAATTGAATGCTCATATATGCGTACAAATTAAATGCCGCACTCGGACTGAGGAATGCGACTGGACAAACGATGAATGGAGTCTTTCTGAATTCTTGTCATCAAACCAATTTGTTGCATTAAGATTAATTACAGTTATTAGCTTGGGAAATGCTCTTCGCAGAGGATTTCTGATACAGCCATAATCGAAAATGTTCACTGAACAGGAAATAAAAATTCTAGAATTTGAAGTTAACTAATTCCATTTTGATTTGAGGTTATTTTTTCGCGTAATATCACAATATCAGTAAGTTCTTGATGGTTACGTTATTAGTGAAACGTAAAATAATTGATTATATGCATGAATATGTGAAATTCCTACATAATTAGGCACAGGTACAATGACTGTTATTAAATCATGCTTCCGGAAGTATGACAACTCAAAATTTTGAAATATGCAAAACGTTTCCATTTAAATTACACATAATATGCTTTTATGGAAGTGGCGCAGATTGAATCTTGATTTCATTGCATAATTCAAATTTATTTGGTTACATTTAGATGAACTGAAAACAAATATCGGATTTTATTTTTAATTAATAAAAAACCTGTTTTTCTAGTCAAAAGCTGCCTTCAATTCAATTTTGTAAAACCCAGTTTAATATTATAAATAAATATCAAAATGACGAAATCGAAAAAGTTGAAAAACAATAGTTTAGGTCAGAATTTTTTGCGGATCACGTTTCGTAATATTTGAATAATGTATAACAGTTTCAGAAATTGTCTCCGATTTCAAAAGTAGAGTTTCTTCCACTTGCAAAACATAAACTCCAGAATCAATTTTTTTATCAGCGTCTTATACCAAAAATACGTTTAACTCTTTCTCCCACGATTAATCGAATCAAATGACAACCCATCAAAATTCAATCTATTTTGAATAAAAGATGTAATATGGAAAATGTAAATTCATTGAAGAATGATAATAAGAAAGTAAAACTTATCCACTGCCATTTGAGGCTGATGAGCATGAGCTCCAGTGAAAACGATTACTTAACATGGCATAGGTAAATAAGAAAAAAAGCGGTCGCATAACTTGTCGAAAATATTCGAATGCAAGCAGCATACGTGTAGGTATTAATGAAAAATTTGAATTAATTGCAAGTGAAACTATATGTGTATAGTTCGAAGATGAACAAGATCGTGTAACACCTGACTGTTGCCATATGAGACTGAATCAGTTTTTAAATGTTTAAATACTGATTTTCTTCATCAATAATCTCTTTATTAATGTTTGTTAGTATGTATTAAAAAATACATTTGGCACGGTTTTTCGGCACAATTTTTAAATGAAATTTCTTTTTGTATTTAAATAAAAGTCAGGTTCTAATTTTCTTTACTATCTATATTTCAGAGTTGGGTTTTTGACATGGCACGTCGAAAACATGTGAAAACCGTCGAAAACTGTCAATAACTGTCCAAAAACTTATGCCTGCTTACATTTGTTGCATTCAAACTATTGGTCATCCTAGGAGAAGAAAGGGAAAGAATCATGTTTTTTGTTTTTCTTTGTTTGGTTCTAACCTGCACTTTACAGAGTTACACCACCCTGGGATTTTCATAAAAAAAAAAATAATAATAATAATTCTTAGCTGAATATTTTGTCTGTACTTTCAACTTTAAATACTCCAAAATTTAAATTATGTTCGGAGTTATAAAAATTTGAAAAGAGAATTCTCTTAGATGACGAGAAAGCTCGCAGTTTGTTCATTTGTTACTGGGCTAATAGCATTATAGCCTTTTCAGGTTTCACACTGAGCCAAAAAAAAAAACTAGTAAGGAAGCAATTGGTCACACCAATTACGTGATACTCTAGATGAAGAAAAGTGTTCGTGCAGCGTGCGATGAATTTGTTAACCGCCTTAAGGCCATATTCTGCGCCAAAGGTGGCCAAATCGAAAATGCAAAATAAATTTTGAATTTCGGTTTATTTTTCAACATTTTGTTCTTTGGGTTCAATAAAAAATATTTATAAATAATAAAAATAGAGCGTTTTGAATTTGTAACACTTCGAATAAGCCAGCCTAAACAGGGTGTTTAAAAACAACACGGCAATATTTAAGGGGGTGATTTCTGAGTTCATTTCATGAAAAAAATTTCATATAAACATAGGTCCGAAAAGCATGGTTTCCAAGATACAGGGTGTTAAACTTTTTATAAAATATCGGTTTTAACAATATCTGAAATATCTTTTGTCCGATTTTTTTGAAATTTTGCAGCATTGTTTGCAGTAATAAGGAGCTCATTTCACCTTAACTATACTAAGGTTATTAAGTCCAGTGGCGTGCGTGGGGCACCTTAAGCAATATTATTGACAAAAAATGTGTACGCCACTGACTTTTTTCTAATTATGATATTTTTTTAGATAAAGCAAGCAAAAATACAACTTTTTGGTCTCCTGAGTTTTTGACGTATCTTTCTTCGTTTTCGAGATAAAAAGCAAAAACCATTTGATTGAATGTCCATTTACCATACACAAATATTTAAGAAAATTTTGAACTATTCTAATTTGCTTTGTTTCGCACTACAGGGCGAAAACAATTATTTGACAAGAAGTATCAACATAATATTACCAAAATTTACCAAAAAAAAATGGTTCACACCCTTATTTTCGCTCTCTGATTAGCCGTTTTTGAGATATGGCGATTTTTTATTTTTTTCATTTTTTTCCCATGTAAATGCATACAAATCTTCAAAATGGCATATCTCCGAAACGGTTGCAACACCTTCGTACAAACTTCACTATAACCATCTACATACAGGGTGACCGGGGAAGTGACGGCCAAAAGAAAAATTTAGATGCCTTATAGTAAGGGGTATCCGAATCACCCCCTTGTATGTTCTACGATTAATTATTGATAGTCTTCGAGTAATGAATTTTTTTTGTGATTTTTCACAAAATTACTAATTTAAGGACATTTTTGGTTACAGTGATTTAAATAATTAAGATAAAGGTCTGAGTTTTTTTGTGGTATTAACAACTTTTGGGGGTAGGACCGGGATAACGTACCATGCAATCTGTAGGACAATGTGACTGTTAAATTATATAAATAAACAATAGAAAAAAAATCAGCTGGTTAGTAATCATTTTTGATGTTCTTGTTATCGATACATGTTGGAAGAAGGGGATTCTTTGATCAAACCATACATTTTGTAAAACAAATATTTTTTCGAATAATTCAGATAATTATCTTGAGATTTAACAAAAAAAAACCAGTTAGAAATCAATTTTTGAGAATCATCAAATCGACATAAATTTTCCATGCTACCCCTGGGCCCTGGTCTCTACCATAATCGAAAATTTTTGTAAGAGAAAAAATTGGGCGTCTCATCAAAATGAAGCGGAAAATTAGCATGATAGTTATGCATTGCAAAAATAGACCCTGGATCTTGGACTATTAGACCTATCAAACAAAAAAAGATTTGTATTCATAGTCCGTATCGTTGCGCCATAAAAATTTTTTAAATTACATAAGGTTCAAAATATTAAAACTTACCAAAATCTTTAAGGGCGGTTTAAAAACTTCCTCATTTCATTAGCTATTTACTCTCCAAATTTTATCGAAATATCTCTATGGCATCATACCTAAATATCGCTCTAAAACGTACTAAGTCTAAAAAATTTTCATTTAAACGTACAGTAGGCCCGAACATGCATTTCTCTGCAAAAACTCCTAATGTGGTTTGAATGGAAAGAAATTGGTGTTCCGGGGTTTTTCGACATGCGGAATTCATATTTGAGATTTTCAGGTTACAAAGTCCGGTGTGAACGCATTTTTGTTTATCGTTAAACGAGATGGTTCCTAATCTCAGTCTGGAGCCACTAAAATGAAATTTTTTTTAAAAATACTTAATAAAGAAGTGTTGATGTATATTTTCATAAATACAGGAAGAAATTATAATGTTTCGAATCGTGTTGTTTATATAACGAACCTTTCAATTAAATGTAATGTAAACGTTGAATATAACATAAAAATTGCAATATTTCGTAATTAAGACAATGAAAATTTAGTTTGTTTTGCTTTTTAATTGTAACTGTATTTTGTGTAGTGAAAACGTTCAACAGAAAATAAAATAAATAATATGTGCAACATAATTCACCCATAAATGTTTAAATCTTATTTTTAGGTAGGTAACTACAATGCATAAACAAGGCGTGCTCTTTTATTTGTTTTATAATACTTGTCGTAAATTTTCTGCGTGAACCTACGATAATTGGAGAAAATCTCAAATAATAATATCATCAAAGTAGAACACTTAATAATTTTCGCCCCATTTACCGTTGCGAAGATTGATGTAATAAAAGTATAAAACACTTGTAATTATTAAATAAAATTCCGCTTCGTGTACAAAATAAAATAAACCATGCGATAGCAGTTTCCTACCAAAGCCTGTTGTACGAATCGTGCAACTCCAAACATTCCAAAACACTTCACTAGGAAATCCACACCATCACTATAAAGAGCTCTCAAATCACATTTTCAAAGTGCAAGTGAAAATCAGAGCTAAACGAGCGCAACTGATGCTTTGTGAAATAATAATAATAATAAAACAACAAAGACAGGTTGTATGGAATCTTGCGTATTCAATAATGAGACAAAATCGTGGTTTCAGAACTTCAGAAGCATAAAACACGCAAAACAGCACGGCTTCCTTCATTACTACGTTTTTGGAAGATGATGAGGAAAATGTTCTGTGGATATGCTGGCCCTAGTACGAGAACCCACGACCAAAATTTTTGTCTCATCGCGATACGACCAAAACAATATAAAATCGATAGATTTAATTTTCCTGAACTCAGATAGTTTGTTTTCAGACATTTTCAGCGTTGGGTCTGACATGAGCGAATTTTCAAATTTTCGAATTTTTTGACGTTTTTGAAAATTTACTCAGGTCAAACCCGACGTAGAAAATGTCTGGAAATAAACTTTTTAGTAATAAAATGACAATATCTATGTAAGTTTTTAATATCAGACGTATTCTGATAATACCGTCGTCCGTCTGCCATTTTTTTGACACAGCAGAAATGGGCTCACATCAAGTTCCGACATTTGTGACCGTTACTTTCCACCTAGTTAATCGCCAAATCTGTCGATATTATATAGTTTTGGCCGTGTCGCGATGATACATGGTTTTGGTCGTGGGCTCTCGTACTACTGTGTTGCTCGGCTCGTATGATCATAAAAGTGTCACAGTGAACAAAAGGATTCGACCCGTCTTTCCGGTAAAATGTCGGTAAATCCTCAAAACTTCAAAGGCGTGAAGGACCACGCCGAGCCGGACGACGCGACGTGTCAAAATTTCATTAACTTCGGAATACTTTCCAGCTATCCCCCAATTTGTAATTATATCGACTGGACTATTTACATCAATTTACTCAAATTCTTGTTTTGTATGTGTTTGCAGCCATCAGACCCATACATGTTATACATAAAATTAAAGATAATTTATTAAACTAAATCTTTCATTTGAAGCTTTTTTTTCTAATGTACACGATATTCTGTGTAAACTTGATTAAAAAAAAATTTTTAATAAAAAAATGAGAAAATTTTTCAATATTTCTTTCATAATTAATTAACGGTTAACTTTACAGAAACAATGTATATAACAACAATTAAAGCACACATAAAGAACTTTACTTAAAAAAAAAACAAGTAATGAAATCGGACGAATACTTCTCGAGATATAGTTGATTTTTAGAACTCGATATCCGCCATCTTGGATTGGCCGCCATTTTTAATAGCTACCATTTTGAGATGGCAATCATGGTTTTTTGATATCCTAATAAACCTATCTAACTACTGTGAAGAGGAAAATTGGTACCCCCAAATTATACCATTTTCTTAAATTTAGCTAGCTGGCCCATGTGGCAACACTAAAAAGAAGTTGCCCGATTTTGCTCATCTTCGAAGTTGCCTTTAATATTTTAACGAATCATGGTTATACCAAATTTCAAGATCTAGCTACAAGTGTTCTCGAGTTATCATCTGGCAAGACAGAAAACATAAAACAGACATCGGGCAACAGACAGACGGACATGCTATAAAACGGTTTCTATTTACTTCCCAATCATGAATATATAATTCTTCTTTTTTTTTCTGTCACCATTATTTCTTGGTGATGCAACGTTCGCTCAAACCTAATATACCCTACGGCCTACATCTAGGGTATAAAAATTATCTCAAATAATTGTAAATCCGATTAGAAGCTGTTAACGTAGAAAATAATATACACGTGCATGTAAACAGATCATTAGGCTTAACTTTCTTATGACGTTTTTAGTAACATATTATGAGGTTTCTTTGTGCAGCTCATTGATTGCCTTAATCCACTTTAGAGGACACATCTCTTCACCAGTCGAGAAGCCAAGCACTCTTTGCAGCATGTCCTCCATTTTCCAACACGCTACTATGTTAATTTCAAATTATATTCATTCCATGTTGTTGTAATATTGCTTCCAAGGGCGAAACGGATTTCCGTCCCGCCCTGGCTCGTTTCCGCAAATAAATCAATCGAAATGAGTCGGCATCACGTATGGGGAGCCATTGCCGTCAAGATATCTCAATTTAGACAATAGACAGTCTACGCCGCATATGTAAATCCAAATAACCAGCGAATAGCCGGAATAGCCATCGTAAAAGTGAAAGTAAATCGTCATGAGATGAGTGCACTATTCTCGGAGTAATTCCCCCTTTTTGCTCCAACAATTACGGAAGAAGCGTAAGCAATTTAAAATGTAAGTGAAATTGTTAACGCACAAAAAACAGGCCTTCCTTCCTGAAAGTCAAACTTCATGCTAGTGAGATTGAAGAATTGTAGGAGCGAGCGAGGCGAACGTTTTGATTTTCGCAAAATGAAGGAGGAATAAAAGCGCAATTAAAATTATTATACATTCTGCAATATTTTTTGTAGGAATCTTTAAAGTACAGTCTTGTGCATTAACATAGGACCACATACGTTTTAGGCTATACTCGATAAACTTCAACATCCTAAAAATTAATAGGAATTAAACTGTGTTCCTTTTATTAACAAATTATATTTCAATTATTATTATTAGTGGGGTCGGATGAAAGCACTTTTCAGCTTGTCCCTAATAGCAGAAAGGGATCTGAAAACTTCGCAAGTTCGCAATGAAAAGTATCACCCACATTGTATCCAACACCGAGTCCAAGGAGGGGCGGAAAGGTAATCGTATGGGGCGCTATGTCCTGGTAGGGCTATGCCAACCTATGCGTTGTTCAAGGCACTATCAATGCACAAAAATATGTAGAAATATTGAAGGAGCTTCTTGTGCCGCTTCTGGGAACGATTTTTCAATAGGGAAACGCAAAACCCCATACAGCTCGTTACACACAAACGTGGTTAGAGCAACAAAATATTACTGTTTTGCAATGGCCAGCAAAAAGCCCTGGTTTAAACATTATAGAAAATTGTTGGAAAGTTTTGGGCGACCGAGTTTCAGTTCGTAAACCAAAAAATATCCAGGAAATGAAACCATTTTTATAAGAAGTATGGAAATCCATGACAGCGGTAATGAATGAAAACTTAATAGATTCCGTTCCAAAAAGAATTAGGGCTTGTTTAAAAGCCAAAGGACTTCATTATAAATATTGAATCGTAGAAAGTATTATAAGTGGTCCTATACTTTTGCACAGCTGCATTTTACAATATACCATTGAATTTTTGTTAATTTTCTTGAAATAAAGATAATTGAAATATAAATTGTTAATAAAAGGACCACAGTTTAATTCCTATTAATTTTTATTTTTATCGAGCCCATAGCATGCCAGATATAGGATGTTGAAGTTCATCCAGTAGCCTAAAACGCATGTGGTCCTATGTTAATGCACAAGACTGTAATTATTAGGTAGATTTCGAAGAAAAATCTACTTATTGAGATCTATACCGTGTCCCGACTTTCAAAAAATTCTTTCATAGTTCTCCGTTTCATGCCTCCCTGAGTACGAAACCACCCCCCGTTCAAAAGTTTACGAAAGTTTAAAGCTGTGTTTTTTTAATGACCTATATAGAAGTTCTCCATACAAACCGGTGATCCAGGTTTCTATCCAGGTCATTATTCAGATCAAGGTATATTTCAAAAAATTCCCACCGGCGGCGCGGTGAGAATGTGGGCAACTTCAGAGCAAATTTAATAAACTGTCATTTTTGTGACCAATGTCAGCTATACATGCAAACATGCATGTGAGTGCAATACATGCACCATAAAGGCCGAGAGCTTCAATACAATCACGCGTAGGTAATTGCGACGCGCGATCTAACAACGAGGGATTGTGAAATGCAATCAAAAATCAATCAATATCAATAAATAAAACGATACTAATATTGTCAGAGTGGTCAGAGCGTCTTATGCTCACGACATGCTTAGTTTAGTGTAGTATGTAAGCTGAACAGATATGTATATTGTATATCAATGTAAATAAGTAAGCAATAAAGATATCTTGAATCTTGAATCTTGTCATTTTTGTGAACTTTGTTGACATTTTCCATTTTTGACAGCCGGTATACAGCAGAATTTGTTAAATATTCATAACAATTCCTTTTTTAAACTTACATGTAATTAATTTTTTATAACACAAATTTTGTTGGCACTTCGTAGTCTGACAGATTAAGATTTCGAAAATATCCTTTGCCACTTTTTAATTGATCGGGATCTGCAGGTCATTAAAAAAACACAGCTAATATATAGTTTATCGTATTTTGGAAGATATTGAAACCAAATTTTATTATGTTTCTCTGGGGTTAATTATAGCTCGGTAGAGTTCGTTAATGAGCAAAATCGTCCCAAGGGGGTGGCCGGGGGAGTTGGTTCAAATTTTTAAAAAATTATATCACGGCCCCTATGAAGAGTAGAGAGAAACTTTATTTGAATAAATTAGAGGACTCTCTATGAGATTAACGGTGACACCGTCGAATTAGGGGTTGGTGGGGTATGAGTGGGTGTGGGAATGGAAATTCAAATTTTTCTAAACCACGTCTTGTGAGGTATCGTTGAAAAGGTCTTGATTAGTTTATAATTCCGTAACTAGTTTCTCGATTTTGAAATAAATTACCCCAATAAACGCAATCAAAACACATCGAAATCTACCTCAGCCTGTAGGCATGCCGAAAGGGATTTTTTCTATTTGGTAATTGAATTGAAATCACTTTTGCGCTGCAGCGAACACCTTTCTCCAAAAAATCACATTGCAAGTTCAACAAACATGTTTTGGGTCATTGTCATGCGCGTATTGTATAATTTTGAAATGTTTTTTACTTTAATTTAAATTCTAAATATGTACGTACATTATATTTATTTTTTGACCACTTTTAGTAAATCTTTAATTTGTTCACTGAAACTTGAGCTCAAACTTGGTCAGTGCAGTAGTTTTACTTTGATTGTTCTGCACTAGTGTTTTGCACTTATTACTGAATAAATTGCGCGAATTTTGGGAACAATTATATAGTAAAGTTTTCTATGCATGTTTAAACCAAGAAGAATCGTGCATTTTGTGTTTGTCTTAAAAGGAGAAGCAAATTTTGTCAAGCGTTAAAATTAAAGAGTTTCCCCCCTTGCCCGATCTTCATTCAGCTCATTCTTCATTTGTGCACTTCCTTATCCGGTGGCCATGCCGATTGCTTTAATTAAAATTTGTTCGTGACTAGTGCGGATTTTGTGGTGCTTCTTCCACCAAGTATGGGCACTTGTTACATCGTCGCCTTTGTCTTCATTCACTTGCTGACTTGCCATAGTTACTCATTTCGTTGTTTTGGTAAAAGACAAAAAAAAACGGATTCACGAAATATAGTCATTGAGCTCGGCGTCTTCTATTTTTGGCAATGAAAGAAGTTAGATGGAACGAAGGGCGCAAAACTATCTGCATAATGAAAATTGTTTTCTTTCACTTGATGCGGAGCAAAAGAGGACTAAAGGAAAATTGTTTATGATTAAAAATGCCGAAGGCCTACTATCTGCGTTCTCTTTAGCGTTTTGTTGCTTTAGGCTTTAGGAAAACGAACGATCGGATCGGGTGGGCAGTTTTCCCACCTCATTGAATGGTTTTGCACTGATCTTTGTTCACTGGTGCATTGAACCTGAGACCATGCCATATTTACATTGCCAAAGCAAAATCCTCAGCCCTTTGCATGACCAACAAACAGCTAATGCTCCTCCTCCTCAAGATGGGAGAATATTCGCCTGTCATTTGGCGCCAGCTAGGGGGCTTGAGTAGTCGCTGCTGCAATTCTCAATTATTTGAGAGAACCCCAAAGTTCAACTACAGTCTTGTGCATTAACATAGAACCACATGCGTTTTAGGCTATACTCGATAAATTTCAACATCCTATATCTGGCATGCTATGGGCTCGATAAAAATAAAAATTAATAGGAATTAAACTGTGTTCCTTTTATTAACAAATTATATTTCATTTTGTACTTTGACACTCGAGAACCAGGATTACATGAAAGACATCAGAATGTTTAGAGTTTAGAGCTCTGCTCTTTCCTCACCGAACTCTCTCGTGCTTTGAACAGTGGGCGCTGAAAATAAAGGGTCACTAATGTCTGTAGTTCTATACACGTTTCGAGTTACGGTTAAAGCAAACTTCATAGAAATAGATGGCAAGTGAATTACACTTTGTGAAAAGCGAAAGGAAATGTAGGCGTCACGTTTCAACCAATGAGTGCTCGTAAACAACACAGAACTTTAAATGTCCGGGAACTTAGCAGATCATTTCCCAGCAGATCAAAAATAAAAGTGAGTTCTCTTCGCATGCACATGAGTTCTATAGTTCCTGATACTTTTTAGCAATAGTTCTGGCGATTTTACTTAAAAAAAGACTATTGAAAAATTCAAAAAATGATCTGCTAAATTCACATTGCAGCTGTTTATATAACAGCTAGCTTATAACAGTATATAATAAGAACTATTGCTAAAAAGTATCAGAAACTGTAGAACTCATGTGCATGCGAAGAGAACTCACTTTTATTTTTGATCTGCTGGAAAATGATCTGCTACGTGAAGTTGGCAGATCATTTTTTGAATTTTTTCAATCGTTTTTTTTAAGTAAAATCGCCAGAACTATTGCTAAAAAGTATCAGAAACTATAGAACTCATGTGCATGCGAAGAGAACTCACTTTTATTTTTGATCTGCTGGGAAATGATCTGCTAAGTTCCCGGACATGAACTTTAAGTTCTGCTCGCGAAACTTTAAAGTGCCGCTCGCGATGCTCTATCAGCTTGCGCAGATTAAAGTTCCGCTCGCCCTTAAAATTACATACATTACAAAAACAAAATGAAAGTTCTTGAGCTGCGTTTGCATTGGATAAGGCGGTGGTTACATATAATACAGCGCTATCGAAGGCAGCACCCTACATTTTAGCATACAAGAGATAGTTCTAGATAGAACTCTTTCTTTCTAAATAACATTTGACAGCATGATAGAATATACCTGCTTCCGCTTATGACGCGTTTTTATTTTATCTTTGTGGACAAAAATGTACCCATACAAATATGCAGAAGAGTGACCCTTCTTATTGTAGATATTCTTTGCCGCGGGCACAGGCCTGCCCATCACTGGTTTACAGCATCAGATGCAAGTTCCTCTTTCAAAAGAGTTGAAGACTCTCAATGATTTATGAAATTTATACTCTTTACTTTCTTTATGATCTCACTCCTATTTTTTAAAGTGGAGTTTTTTCTACAATAAGTTTATTATATAACTATGAATTGAAATGGGTAATTTGATGACATTTTCTTATAAAAGTCTTTCTTTCAGGTGGATTATGTGTACTTGAATTTCAAAACTGACCTCAAAGCCATCCAGCACTGTAATCTTCAGGATAATATCGACTGAATTCTCCAATAATTCAAAAATGTGGATAAATATGAATTTGACGATATTTGTTCTTCTCTTCTATAATGCTCTGTTTTCCTGAAATATTTTCTACATTTAAAAAACAAATATTGAAAAATATAACACGAAAACCATGAATTCTGTATTTTCTGCATTCAAAACAAGTAAAACCGACAAGCAGAAGTCACTTTTAGGTGCCAAAAAATTCTGCAATACAACAGAAAATAGCTATGAGAACCTTCGACATATACGAGAAATTGGTTCTGGTTCCAAAATGATGACTTCACTTGTCAATGATGATGTCGAAGATGAACTTCTCTACATTCGAAATGGACCAATCATAAAACCGGCAATGTTGAATGAAAATGACTGCTTTACAACGACTGATGTAGGTGATCACTTATCAAGCACCTTAGATAGTTATGTAGATGCCAATCAGTCAGAAATTGATAGTGTTAAATCTCCAGAGCATAGTTATTCAAGTACTAGCAGTAAGAATTGTGATAAAACATTAAGTCCTAAAAGATCATCAGTAACACATGGTCCTATAACACCTACTTTAAGCGAAAGCAATATGCCCTCGCCGAGCAACTCCGAAATAAGCCGGTGCAGCAGTAGTTGTAGTAATAATAGTAGTACCAGTTGTGACGTAACAACGATTGCCGCCCACACATGCATTAGTGCAGTGAGTAGTAGTAGTTGCAGTAGCACCAGTAGCTGCAGTAATGGACAATTAGATGTTGGTTCTGCTGCCAAAATTGCTTCATCAATTCTAAGCAATGGCCATACACAACCAATTATAATGTCAAAATTAAGGGGCAATAGTAGTACAAGTAGTAATCCACAGCTACCAACGGCGTGCAGTTCGGCCACTACAACCCCGAAAAATGTTCGCTACAGCAAGCCTCGACTTAGCATCAGCAACCTCAACAATAGCTCGATGCCGTCCGTTCATGGTCGAACAGCTATTACAACATCGAATGGAACTCAGCCAAGAACCAGACTGTCCACGCACCAGAGGAATTTGAGCCTGGACTTTCGGTGAGTGATTATTTTTTCATCCAATCAAAAAATTAACAAACAACCAGTTTATTTGAGACAAGTGTTCTTAAGAACTGAGGGTGTAAAATTCTCGTGAGTTATTTGTATTGTAATGGATCCCGGATGTCGTCGTTATAAAACCTATAAACTAGTACGCAAAGTATAATTGGTGTTGGCCAATTATGAAATACCCTAGATGTTCTTTGCAGAAGCAAGGTTTTTTAAGAAATCGTGGAAAAAGCCGTGCGGAACCCGTTTTATCATCGTAAAAAGAGAAATTCATTCTAAATTGCTGAAAACGCATTTACGAACAGAAACATACCTACATATTTACAAACATTCGAACATATCGTCGCTTAAGAAGTGACAACACGTATCTGAAAAAGCACAACTTTTCAGGAATCACTTTTAACTGTCTTAAAATACGAGGTAGCACTACAATCGATAAATAGACCGAATTACCGATTTCTCATCGTTATACGAGGTATCAGAAATATAATGCGTGATTTTTTTCAGAAGGCAACAATACTAATATCTAAAATACATAATAAATTCAGATACGTGGTATCACTTCTTAAGCGACGATATTGTATTTCATAAAAAAAAGTTACGATTTCCTTCATAATTTTAAAAAAGTAAAAAAGTTCATTCATATTTTTTACTTAATAGCCAAGCAAGGGGCGGCCCGTGAATTTGAGGGCCTGGAACCGTATGCACACTGCTATTGGAGTGGGTATGGTGAAGGAATTGATTGATAAATGGGTAATGAAGGAACATCTGAAACACATGGTGGAACTTCCTTAACACACGCAGACAGTAGACAGATTAAGTTAGTCTTTACTCTGGGATCGAAATCGGCCGCTGATAAACTGCTATCGCGAGAGCGGGGAACAATCAAATGCCTAATTTCGCAGTGTTTATAGGGAATGGGGGCTTGGCGGATTATCGTCAAAAGATATAGGTATCGTTGAAGATGGGACCTGTCGCCTATACCTGGAGGAGCCAGAGTCTGCAGCACATCTGGCATGCGACGAATGTCAGGCGATTGCGAGGATTCGTCAGAATCTTACAAGTCACTTTTTGGTGGAGGACATGGGACAGGTTACCATAAAGCAAATTCTCCAGTTGACGAGGCGTTTCGGGGTAGAAAGAATCTTATGACCGGGCACTTATGAGGTCTGACTCGGTTGCTTCTTCGGCAAATATTATATGTACCAACTTAATATACTAAATACTAATTAAACTGTTCCAAATTCTTCGAAAATGTGAAGGATTACAAACACTTCTCAGGTTCTACATATTTCAAGAGGACCATAAGCAAACTATTCAAGCCAAGGACACAAGGCCCGCATCCATTTTTGCCAATGACCGCAATCAGAGTTTCAAAGCACAAGCAAATCTTAAGAAAAAGAAATAAGAGAGTTTTGCGCCAGTACACCATAGAAATTAGACTGTTTTGCAACAGGAACTCATTTAGGGTGGGTTTTTTGAGGGCAATAAACTATTAGTGGTTAATAAATTCAACATAAAATTGTAGCGAAATAGATGGTGATCCAAACTGTGCTGCCAGTTTAAAATTTTCAAAAAGTGGAATTAGCGAGTTTTGCTTTCGCACTCCTCATGTATAGAATATTTTTGATTCTGTTAATAAATTGTCGTATGAAGGATACATTAATAATTTTAATAAACAATGTTTAAATATGACTAAAAGATATTGTTTACTTAATTAACCTCTTCAAAATGTGAATGAACTCGATTCTTACGGACAACTTCCAACTTCCATGAACTTTTGTATTAGCATAAATAATCCTAATTTAATATAATTAATGTAAAAGGAGAGTGCCAAGAATCACAATTCAAGGGAAACATGAGAAATTATTTTCAGATGTTAGGGTCAAATTCATTAACGAGTAAACAATTTCCTTCATGTACCCTACCCTTAGAATTTCTACTCATAATGAACAAATAATTCTATAATTTAAAAAAATTAACGATAAAAATCAAAACGCATTGACGAAATTCTTTCGAGAATAAACAATGTAAATGAATCAATACAAGCCAATTCTGAAAAAATCATGGGCCAATCGATAATAGTATTTTGATGGAAACCTCGAGTACTGCATTTACATTACAATGTTGAAAGTATGTGTAATCCACACGTTTAGAACGATCGTTAGGGATAATGAAGAAAAACACTACTACAATGCGATGGAAACAAAAAAGAAATGCTTTTAACTTCGAAGCAATTATTTTGAAAGGGGAGTCAGTTGCCATCAGCACGAACTACAGAGCTGGATTAAAGGATTGAGATGCATGCCTCATTTCAAGGTGTGTTGCTATAACCTAGTTGAGCAGTTGTTTTTAGTTTGTTTAAACAATTTATATGGACTAGGGTACTGTTTTTATGAATAATCAATAGCGTCGCATTTATTTTTATGCTAAGGTTGCAGTGTGATTTTTCCGATACGCAAATTCCATGTAATCTGATTTGCAACTGACTCATAGAAATATATCTAATTTTCTAAAAATATATCAACCGTAGTAAAAAACATAATTTAGGTGTTTTTGTTCATCTAAAACATATAATCTGGCACGATACCGATAACTGCCGCAAATAAAGTTTTTGACATTTTCCAAAGGATTTGGGGCCGCTGATCACGGGAAAAATAAAAAAATTAACGAAAGTCCTCGTGTTATTGATCGAGGGACTTCAGCGCATTTTTGTGTTAGAGATCAGTATATTTTAGAGGTAATGTTGAAATTATAGAGGTAATGTTGAAATTATAGAGGTAAAACAAAATTTTGGCAGGTTACACTGTACTGAAATTAAAAAATCATTAATTATAGTATTTAGCAATGGTTTTGAGCTTTCAAACTATTCGATACGCCAATAACTCGATGTAACTGAGCTAATGCAAAAAACTAGAGCTCTCTACGATGTCTGGTTGCTTCTATCTCGTAACACAGCCGAACAGCCAGACAAAGTGCATTATTAAGCTACCTTTTTAAAACAAGTTTCAAAAATACGCTAAAAAACTCCCAGATGGACCGTTTACGAGATATCCTTCATAAAAGATTCGATTCATCCGAGTTCATTTGGCTCCGAACGATATTGGAAACTGGTTTATTATTATGATCCTTCGGAAAAAATAGAAGACTTAATTTTCCGCAGTTATCGGTATCGGTAAGAAATATTCCTTTATTTAATGATATTTTGGAAATATCCTTTTGGCAAATACAGAGAACAGTGGAGAATATTGTGTTGATTGATTTGGGTAGAGTTTTGGGTTTTGAAAACCTTCCATTCAGTTTTTACTGCAGTAAAAACGCTTGAGGTGCGGTTTAGTACCTAATAATCATTGCAAAATATATTTTTTTAAATTTTATTAATTACTGACTTCTATTTCCGTTTTGAAGTATTAGTACCTATATACAGTTTTAAACTTTCTACATGAAGAAAATTCGCTGGTCCACTTAGATTAATTGATCATTTGGCATCTTGACAAACTACAGCAATCTTCATCGATACATTTATGGAGTACCTAATGAATTTTTTTTATTTGCATACTACACACTCAAATTCTCTATCATTAAAACTATAAAAAGAATCATAAAAATAGAGTGTTTTACTAATTTAAGTTGATTTCCTCGTGATTCCATTTTAATAAAAAAAGAAAAAAATATCTTTATAACAGCAACAGCCTCTCATACCTAAAATTCCATATATTATTTTCTGAGGTTCTATTTTTAATTCATCTATATTAACTTCGCGAAAACTTGCTTGTTTGTTTATTTGTGGATTTGTGACGTTTTAAGGAAAACCTTTCGACGGCCAACACACTTCCCGTCACCCACTCGAGCTACACTGTTCAACACTGCCTTCGAGAAATGAAAGAAAATAATGTTAGATAGAATTTTATTTATTAAATTTAATGTTATCAAATATAATTTTTTTTGTTGATGCATTTTTATAGTCGGGTAAAAGTTTCGCGGATCAGCGCGCACTTCAGAAATTTCCACACATATTTTCTTTCATATCTAAAAAAACTCTTTAGTCATGTAAATTTATTTATGATCTTGCCGCGGTTTAATGTGTTCATCCTCATGGAAACTTTTTATTTTTTCTAAAAGGACACTAAAGGTTGCTTTCTTCTTTTAAAAGAACCCTATTCCACTTCAACAAAATATAATTTTTCTTATCTCATGAAAAAATGTAAGCAGTGTTGTTTTATTTTTGAATATCACGAATGTATTTGTTTTGTATTAAACTCTTAAAGAAACAATTTCCATTTTCCACATTACGATCTGCAACAACATTACGATTCAGCAAAGGATGTTTAGCTGTGTTTGCAAAAGTTTGGTTTTCTTCAATTCTTGACTTCACCAATCATAAAAAGTGTACTGCTATTGAAAATCTAATGCTTTCTGTTATACCTGCTTGTGGCTCAGTGTTTAATAAACTTCGTTGCAGTGAAGGAAAGTTTGTTGCAGCACACTTTCTGTTGCATTTTCATTAGCACAAAGTTTTCCAATAATTATTCGTAGTTTAAATGAGTCTTACTTAATCTCAGTGTAGATACATATGTTCGTCATTCGTGTAAAGCTAGCAACAACAAAAAAAACATCGATCAACAGAAGAAGTTCTCTTGCACAGATCTATGCTCTACTTTTTTAAAACAAAATCATGTTGACGAAAAAGATCAAATAATAATTATAGTAAAAAAAAAAAAAGTCAAAGCACAAAAGAAGGCAATGAATATCTAGTTTAGAGGACTGAATCTCTTGCTGCTTTTCTGGAATCATGTCTAGTTCATATGCCGGAACCCACTTCAACTATCATCCAAGCTCACACACCGATTTTTCTGAAATAGCTGTCGACCTTAGAATATTTTATACACCTTCCTGAGGTAATAAGGTAATTCGTAATTAGGTGGTAGGGAGGGAGTGGTTTCTGCCGAAGCCAATTTTCATGGGAAAATACTAAACCGAATTACGGGAAACAAGAAACCACAACAAGAATAATTCACCAACTAATTACAGATAATAAAAGTGCTGAATAGTTATACCAAAGTAAATTAATTATAGGATTGTTCAGTTTCAATGTCACCTTTGGTGATTAGCGAATGGATTTTAATACTTGCATGATTTCCATTTAATACTGAGAACTTGCATCTGACTTATGCAAGACTCCATAGTGATAATTATTTTTCCATGCCAAACAAGGTCTTTGAATTTTAGGTGGATTCCGAAGAAAAATCTACCTATTGAGATGTATACCATGTCACGCCTTTCGAAAAATTCTTTCATAGTTTTTCGTTTCATGCCTCCCTGAGTACGAAACCACCCCCCGTTCGAAAGTTTGTATATATATATATATATATATATATATATATATATATATATATGGACCGTTTATTTTGAAAGTGGTGTAAGTCCACTTTTTAAAAAAAATTGAGAAAACACATAATTTACTTGTAATTTAGTGTAAACTTTTTATTTATAAACAATTCAGAATTACTATTTTAAAAAATCCATATGCTTTGATAAATTTAAAATTCGTCAATAAATTGAATTGCGTAACGATTGATTATGAAAGTGGTGTAAGTCCACTTTCAGGAGTAAAACTAAGAATTTTATCAGCAAAAGCATAATGTAATGGGCATAGATGGAATGGGAAGCATTACACTAATGCCTTTGGGCTTTGTATAAAGATCTTCGACCCATTACATATGAAAAGTATAAGGATATGATGCGGCCTCCTGTGCATCATGAATATTTCAAAAAACTTCCACATAATGATCGTAAATGATATAGTGTATCTAAATAGTTTAACGAATCCTTTTAATTTTAAGAACAAAAAACAATATTTTATTTTTACTTCATCTGTATTAACTTCGCGAAAACTTGCTTGTTTGTTTATTTGTGGGTTTGTGTGTTTGTGCCGTCAAGGAAAACCGTTCGACGGCTAATTAACACACTTCCCGTCATCCAATCGAGCTAAAACTATGCAAATAGGCTCGTTGTCGATCAATATGCATTCTATCGAAGTTTTATCCCGTTATCACAAAAGGAACGGATAAAATCTTTAATAATAATGCAAAAATGACAGCGTTTTGCACTGAGTACAAAAAAATTATCATAAAATCAAGTCATATGTTCTTTTTTTACATAGTTTTAATTGTGACCTACCACCTAATACCTACTACCCAATACCCATATATATTTAGATGAATTTTAGTAAGAACCATTGTTTTTTTGATTATCAAAATTTAATGATTTTTACAATTCAATCAATTCAATAATTTTGAAAGTGGTGTAAGTCCATTTACGATTCAGAAAGGATATTATTTTAGTTAAATTCAAATTCAAAGTCAGGTATGTGATCAAATTACATGTTTCTAAATTCGTTGAAACATTGCCAAACTTAGTACAATTTATCAATATTTTTTAATCGACTAAAACGCAAACCTTTAAATATCTCGAAAGAGAGAAAAATGGACTTATACACCACTTTCAAAATAAACGGTCCATATATATATATATATTATATATATATATTACACGCTAGCGGCCGTATTTTTGCAGATATTGGAACCAAATTTTAATATGTTATTTCTGGGGTTAATAGCTCGGTTAAGTTCGTTAATAACCAAAATCGTCCCAAGGGGGTGGCCGGGGGAGGGGGTTGAAATTTAAAAAAAAAATGATATCTCGGCCCCTATGAATTTTAGAGAGAAACTTTATTTGCATAAATTAGAGTACTCTCCATGAAGTTAACGGTGACACCACCAAAATAGGGATTGGTGGGGTACGAGTGGGGGTGGGGGTGGAAATTCGAATTTTTCTAAACTGGTATATCGTTTTTGAAATAAATTACCCCAATAAACGCAATCGAAACACTTCGAAATCTACCTCAGCCTGTCGGCCTGCCGAAAGGGATTTTTTTGTACTCAATTCAGTTCTGCAAAATTGGCTTCTTGCACTTATTGGCATTTCAACTGATTGAAATATTGTCAATATTATTAACCAAATTTAAATTAATGCAATTTCCTACCCTAAAGTCCGGAATTCAAAATGGAGCCCAAGATGGCGTCAGATCAATGATTTCAATATTTCACCTATTATTTGATCTAGCTAGAAACGTAATTTAAAGAGCTCATAGGAGGTTTTCGAGGCTTAGGAAGGCGGTGCGATGCATAAAACCCAAATTTTACTTTTAAAAATTTTATAAATCACAATTCAGAATAACAAAAAATCAGAAGAAAGTGCAGTGCAAAATTGCAACAAGTTCTGCTTCTGCATCTGCTTTCATTTCCACTTGACCTAATATTGTTTCACAAATGGATTTTGTGCAAATTTCGTAGTAAAAATTCATTAATTACACGTCAAATGCAGTCAATTCAGTTGGCATAATCAAAGTTCACAAAAAGATTGATAGTTGAAGATTTGTTTTAAGGAAACGAAATGTGTATCACCGGAATACAACAAATTGTAATCCACCACCACTTTAGCTTTAAGCCGGAGGATAAACGTGATATTTATAAGGAAATAGTTTTGTGGGATATTTTTGTGACATCGAGTCACACGATAAGCAAAAATGAGATTGCAACCTGTATTTTGATATTCACTTCACAGACTACCACGACACGCCCGTAAGAGCAGTAATCTCATAACTGTGTACATAAACTTTTGCGTGACAGTGTGATTCGGGAAATATGAACCCCTCAAATTCCTTTGATGTGCCGAAAATATTCCGAAATTTTTGGGATATTTATAAGCGATACGCCATATTCCATATCGTCTAGTCATACGACATGAAATATGGCATATCGCTTATAAATATGACGTTTTCCGTATGGTCTGACTCCGGCTTTAAATTAAGTTGAACGCACACTAGAATTCTTTGAAGTTGAATCGATCGATTTCTGTAGAACAGTCTTGCAGCACTCCTTTGCCCAATAATACCAATAATTCCAAGAATTTTATGATCGTTTTTTTTACTGGAAACAATGCTATTGAAAAATTCCACAGAGCTCGATTTTCGCCTCAACCTAAAACGATTTACTCTAGAGTCTAGGCTAAGGAGGAACAGACTCGCCAGAATTTATGTCGGGGTAACATAACACCCATTCCGAGGTTCAACAGTCAACATCTTTCAAATTCTATTTTCCTAATGCACCCCACAGTTGAGTGCACCCAACTTACCTGTTTACTGCATTCCTTGTGCTGTGGAGTCCTAGCTTCCAATCTGTAAGTCACAACAAATTAATATTGCTTACCCGAAAGGAAATTCGATCCTCTGCTGATTTTGCTCGAAATTCTATCGCTTTGAAATGATTTGCAATTCTCGATCACTTATTTTTTCATATGATACTAAATCTATTTTACTCCTAACCGCATCGAATTTTGTAATGGCAACTGCCTAATAAAATACCAAAAACAATTGTATTTCATACCAACATATCCAACTTCCCGAAAATTGCTTGTTTGTGCATTTGTGTATTTGTGCCGTTTTAAGGAAAACCTTTCGACGGCTTTAAATTAACACACTTCCCGTCATCCACTCGAGCCAAAACTTTGCAAATAGGCTCGTTGTCGGTGACAATACTTTCTATCAAAGTTTTATCCCGTTATCAGCGAAGGAACGGATAAAATCTTTAATAACACTGTGCAACAGCCAAAACTCAAATTGAGCAAACTAAACGATTCTAAGATAAAATTGGACCGCTGAGCTCGAATTTATCATCCGTTTTGCTGTAGGTCGTCAAAATTTTGAGATATTTACAGTTCAAGGTCAACTGTACTGCCTTCGAAATCGTTAACTGTAATTCATTATTTTGAACTCCAATCAAATTTATGTCTTAGGCAAAGTTGTTCGTTATTTAATTCTACATATTTTTTATCACCACACCCCCCACCCGCCCCTACCCTTACCCATTTTTTTTCAAATTTCTGAAGAAGACATGCCGTACAGAGTGAACCGTTAGGAAAAATAACAATGTTTTTTCGGAAGAAATATTCCTCATCTATTTTTAAGTGGGGTCTGCGAACATCAAAATTCCCTCAGACCTAACCCTTATGGCAAAACACCCCTCCAAAGTCAAGCATTCTGTTTTTTTTCACCTCTTTATGACGTGAGGGGTAAGCGAATGCAGTTAAACTTCATGTATGTTAGGAAAAAATGTTCCTTTTTGAAAATAAGATAGGGTCTACGAACAAAAAAGGAACACCAGACCTATCACTATAAAAAACATAATAATAAAAGTTCAAAAATTTTTAATTTTTTAACTCCTTATACAGGGTGTTTTGGTTTATTATTTTCAATAATAAACCTATGTAATCGAACACGAAAAAAAAAATTATAACCCCCCCTGAAATTTTGTCAGTTTACGTTTTGAGATATGTAGATTTCAAAAAACGAATAAAAAAAAATCCGTCCGTCCGCCGTCCCCCGTCCGCCGTCCGCCGTCCAGGCTTTTTCTCGGAAACTACTGGAGATAAATTAATGAAATTTGGTTCAAAAATCAAGTGACATCTGACAACGGTCCTAACAGCTCGTGGGTCCGATCGACGTATTTTGAGGGGGGAAATTGAGGAACCAAATATTGAAAAAGTCATATTTCCGAAACCGTTCAAGCTTTTTTCATAAAACTCGGAATATACAATGCTCTAATATTACTCAATAGAACACATTTTATTGTATGGATTTATATCAATTGGTTTTTGAGTAATAGAATTTTGAAATTTTTAATCTCCATAAATTATTCCATTTGTTGGTGGATCAAAAAACGTGAAATCATTTCACATGATCACTACTGCCATCTAGCCGTGACTTGAAAAATGTCACATTTTTTGGAAATAATAAACCGTTGTGTAAAATTTGCAGTGTTTTTTTTAAGTTAAGACAAACAAATATCTCGAAAATTATGCATCGTAGGAAAAAAAATAATAACATGAAAAGTTAATATTTCCAAGAGGGACATATGTCTGTGCCATCATTAACCTCCCCCAACCCTTCTGTGTGGTTGGAGTGGGGGGGTAACTTTGAAATTTCAAATTAGAACCCCCACTTTTTTTTGCAGATTTTGATAGTACGTTAAAAAAGAAATAACTTTTGCTTGAAACGTTTTTTTCGATTCGTGACAGATGGCGCTGTAATCAGCGAAATTTAATTTTGTTGTTTTTTGCATAAAGAACCGATTTCATCGACTCAACAATACATTTCCAATTGAAAAGAACACTTTTCCAGTCTAAAATCCTGATATTCTCCATAAAAATTTGATTTACTTTAACACATTTGAATTTATAGGGTGATATTTTAGACTTTTAGTTTTTAATTCAAAGAAAAAAAAAATGTTAAAATTTATAACATTTTTAATTCAGTCGATAAATAAAAAAAGTTTTCCAAACCAGCAGCGATTTGATGGAAACACTCTCCAAGTTCTTCCGATTCGGTTCACAATTGTTGTAGGAAGAAATTCAAATGATAGTGAAGGAAATGTATTTTTAAGGACTTATGAACTCCAATTTCCTCAAATGCGATCATTTACTCGTTTTATGATCTGTTTTTTCCAAGAACGTTTCACTTTGTTTAACGAAGACTGATGTGCATGTATACAATAAAATTTAATGGAAAATTTTGAAATATTTATACATAAATGGCTTATAAGCAAAGTAGGGATGGCGGCCTTGCAAAAAAGCCGGTTTCAGTAATTTTGGGTTTTTCACCCTCTAAGTTCAACCTGCAAATTCACTAATATAGATAAAAGGCAAAGGAGGGGTATTTTTTTGTTCGTAGACCCTATCTTATTTTCAAAAAGGAACATTTTTTCCTAACATACATGAAGTTTAACTGCATTCGCTTACCCCTCACGTCATAAAGAGGTGAAAAAAAAAACAGAATGCTTGACTTTGGAGGGGTGTTTTGCCATAAGGGTTAGGTCTGAGGGAATTTTGATGTTCGCAGACCCCACTTAAAAATAGATGGGGAATATTTTTTCCGAAAAAACATTGTTATTTTTCCTAACGGTTCACTCTGTACGGCATGTCTTCTTCAGAAATTTGAAAAAAAAATGGGTAAGGGTAGGGGGCGGGTGGGGGGTGTGGTGATAAAAAATATGTAGAATTAAATAACGAACAACTTTGCCTAAGACATAAATTTGATTGGAGTTCAAAATAATGAATTACAGTTAACGATTTCGAAGGCAGTACAGTTGACCTTGAACTGTAAATATCTCAAAATTTTGACGACCTACAGCAAAACGGATGATAAATTCGAGCTCAGCGGCCCAATTTTATCTTAGAATCGTTTAGTTTGCTCAATTTGCGTAAAATTTTTTTAATTTTGTTGCACAGTGTTATTATTAGATATTTTGTCTTTGTACCAGCAGTATCTTAACAGATTTGAAACTGAAAACGAGTGGAGGAATTTAGCAGTGCATTTTAGCGAAGAACAAAAAAAAAGAGCTAATGGCAAAACCTATTGAGGAATTTTGGTATTACATAAAACAAGCAACAAATTTTGCAGGCGAACAAATGTTCCCGAATTTATATAAACTTTCTGAGTTAATATTAACACTGCCACATTCAAATGCTGAATGTGAGCGCATATTTAGCGTGATAACAGATGTTAAATGTAATAAACGAAACAAAATGTGTAACAAAACATTAAATGCAATAACTCTAATAAAGTCACATTTTAATGACAGGAACGAAAATTGTTTAACTTTTGAACCGAATGAGAATCATTTAAGGGCCAATGGCCATGAAATGGACAATCTTGTTTTAATGCTCAAGCGGTTGAAATATCCGAAAATTCTGAAAATGAAGCCGTTACTGAAGTAGAAACACAAAGTTCTGACATAGACTCAGATTTCCTCGAACAAACAATCGATGAATATCATTAGTACTCCTTATAACAATTAATTCCCGTCAAATTTAAACAAATTCGGCCATTTTTAAATTTTTTGAATTTGAATATCTAAAAACGGTGAGTGATAGCGAAAAACGGTTTGCATATTTGAAATCGGCATGTCTTAATTAGTATAAAACGGTTGTTATACTATACGGCTGGATACTTAGATATCCGCAACCAGCTTCAGATTTATTGATAAGTGTAATTTCCGAAGATTCTCCCGGTCGGTGCGTCGATCTGACTTTTTACGCGTCGTTTTCAGGAAAACGGTTGCGTTTACGAAAAAAGGCCCTTTATCTTTTTTGTAGAGAATTTCCAAAGCTTTCTTTTTGGTCTTATTAATTTTTTTCGTTAAGTCAATGAAAATCGAGATAATTCGAATAATTGCTTTCCAGGACACGATTTTAGTCCTTTAAAGCCTTGCCAAATTTTATCCTTACACTTCCCCTTTGGGGACTTTTGGGACATTAATCAGGACATCATTACCTACCAGAAAAGTCATCATTTGCCGTTATATGAATTATTCCGCAGAAAAAGTCTAATTGCAAATAGGTTTTAATAGGGTGCATTGGGTGGATACGCAGTGTGTTGTTTAAATAACCGGACTTTTTAGTTATAGAATAAAACAAGCATGGTATTATGTTTCAAAGCTAATATTTATTCAAAATAGCATCCATTTAACTCAATACAACGTTTGGATCGATCAACCAATTTATCCGAATACTTTTTAAACTCGGTTTTTGGGATGTTCTTTAACACCTGTGTCACGGCTGTTTGAATGGCTGAAACGTCATCGTAAAAAGCTCCTTTCATTGCAGTTTTCAGCACCAGTTTGAACCACCATGTTTCATCACCAGCTATGATAGAATCAAGAAAATCTGGATCGTTTTCAGCTGTAGAAATGATGTCTTTGCAATGCTCTACACGAGCGACTTTTTGATTTTCATTTCACTGATGTGGAACAAAACGTTCTCAGACCTTTCTTTTATCCAAATCTTGAGTTAATATTGTGTACATTATACTTTTAGATGAATTTAATTCTTCTGCCAGCATTCTCGCAGTGAATGAATTGATAGCGATTATTTCACGTACTTTTTCTACTAATTCAGCACGATTTGATGCTTCTGGTTGTCAAGGTAGTGGATCATCATTTAAATTGCAACGGTCATTTGAAAATCGTGTAAACCAAATGTGAACTTGAGTACGACTTATAAAATCATCACCATAAACTTTTTTTTTAACAATTCGTAAGTTTCAGGAAATTTTTACGGAGTTTAAAACAAAGTTTAATATTTGCATTTTGTTCCATTATGTTTTTACGACACAACCACAAAAACTACTGTCATTAAAACATGTGTAATTTTGTAACCTGTTAACCGATGAGCATGATCATAGATGTGTTCGAAAGTAGAAACATGTACCTTTCTAACGCTGCTAACGTTTCATATATGGCGCTATGTGTTCCATGATTTAAATTAAAAGTCCGGTTATTTAAAAAACACACTGTGTATGTAGAGAGACATATTTTACTATGTTTGGCAC